>JAPMOR010095296.1:81234-100231 GCA_026543865.1 Argiope aurantia | reverse complement strand
TTTGATGCAGAGATAAGTCTAACTTATATATGATGATGTAGAGATAAATCTATATAATCTTATCAATGGACTGAATTTTATTTAAAGGCATTTAAAAACTCATATATGAAAATGTAATTCCTCAGTAAATTACTTTTTTGATATTTTTTGAAACATTGTTCTGTAGAAATTAAAGTCATTTTAAGTAATTATATAATGAATAAAAGGATTTCTAATAAGAATATTTTTCCCTTCAATGCCTTTGTGTTAGTGATAGGACATATCATTAAAAATCTGAATTCTTATATAGATGTATAGAGTTATTATTACTTTCCATCATTTCTTTTTATATTCTCAGCATAGAAATTTCAAAAGTATTCCAACAAGAATTCTTAGAAAAATTTAGTGAAGTAACTAATTTGAGATATGAACTTGCAGAATTCAGTTTCTTAGATTTTGTTAAAAACAAAATTTGTTCATTATGATTTTAATTTTTGTTAATTTAAAATTTTCATTGATATCATTATTAATCGAAACAAGTTCCGCTGAAAGTATATTCAATTATTTTCCTATAAATATAATACAAAAAAGATTCTTTTATTGTCTGTGGCCCAATATCTGAACTGTAATTTTTTTAAAGGTAATAAATTGCCAAATCTTATTATCATTCTTTAGTTAATGTTTGGCAAGTTTCCTCCTTTTTTGGCAGAGTTAGTTGGAAAGTAACAGAAGATTAAAATTAAAGACAATATTCTCTAGTTTTAACAATTTTTCTATATTTTCTTTTTAAAGCAAACAGCATTATTTTTCTTAATCATGTATGAAGAGAAGTCAAAATTATAACTGTAAAGGACTATTTCATTATTTTATTGAAAACAGCAAGCCTTGTAGAAATATTTATTTATTACATTCATATTTTAATGTTAAGTTGTATCAATAAGTAATATGGAAATTTGAATCAACTGATTTTAATAAGCTTATAAAATTCAATAATAGAAATTATTTTTCTAGGGAAGAGGTAGGAAGAAGGCAGAAGTTGTGGAAGATAAATTAACAGTAAATGATGCTGCTATAGATGAAGGAACGAAAACTAAAAGGGCTGGCAAAGTAGAAAAGGGGCCCAAGAAAGGTGCTAGTAAAGAAATTCTGAGCAGTGATATTGAAAATGGATTGAATGGTTCTGGAGAACCCCAAGAAAAGGCTAGTGCTGAAGATGACCAAGTAGAAATAGAGTCTAAGGTTCCTACAGATGATAATATTCCTTCAAAACGTTCTCAAAAATCTGCCAAAGTAAAAGACAAAGAAGAACCTGCTGAAGATGAAGAAAAGGAAGAAAGCTCTATGGTAAAAGATGCTAAAACAAAAGATTTTCCTGCAAGACGGGGAAGAAAAGCTGCCAAAATTCAAAATGGTGTTGATTCAACAAAGAATGAAGAGACTCATGAAATGAAAAGTGATACTGAAGTAAAAGATTTGCCAAGATCAAGAAGGAAAGTGAAAGCAGATGCTGAGCATTCAAATTCAACTGAGGAACAAAATAAACCCGAGCCTAAAGAAACAAAAGCTAAAGCAAAATCTAACAAAAAAGCAAAGGTGCAATCTGAAGAAAATTTGGTAGAAGAAGAGGTTCCTAGCAAAGGAACTGGACGTAAAAGAAAAAATGCTGCTGAAAAAAATAAACTTGAAGAAGCTAAAAAGCTTAAAGAGGAGAAACCTGGAATTGATAAAAACCGCCAGCTTAGAGTAGCCCTTAAAAGAAATCGTAGTCTAGATGAAATGGCAAGGCAGCAGATGGAAAATGATGCTGAGGTTGCTAAGCAACAGATGGAAAAGGATGCTGAAGTTGCTAAGCAGCCAGTGGAAAAGGATGCTGAAGAACCAAAAGTAAAAAATGTTAAGGGTCCTGCCAAAGGTAAGGGTAAAAGAGCAGCCAAGGTTGCTGCAGAAGAGTCTCAACCAACCAAAAAAGCCAAAGAAGATGCTTCTAAGTCAAAAGGTGCTGCTAAAAAGGAAAAAGATAAAATCCCTGATGTGACTGCTCTAGATTTTGATAATGAATCAAAATCAACCAATGGAAAACCTTGGAATTTAAAAATTGCCACTTGGAATGTCAATGGCTTAAGAGCTTGGCTGGAAGTAAGTTAAGAATTCACTACTAAAGTTAATTAATTACTAAATTTTTAAGGGCAGTTTTTCTCCAATTAATGAATTTGATAAAAGACAATTTAGATGAATAATATCAGTTTTACTTATATAAATGCATTCAGCCTTTATATCTGTTCAAAGATTTAAGGAGATAAATACTTTATCCTTTGTATAAAATTTTATAATTATTTTTAGAAAAAAACTCTTTAATTTTGTAGATTTGCCTTTATTTAAAATATTAATTACTTTTTATTGATTAACTTACAGATATCATATGTGATAGAAATTTTTACCTCCAAAACTTTCGCATGTTTTAAAAGCAAGCTATTACTTCTTTTAAGTATTAATCTGGTTTTTGTTTAAGATTAAAGTATTTAAGGGGTTTTCACCATAAATTCATAAAGATATTATCTTTTTAAATATAAAATCATGCATAACCCTGACAAAACTGAAAATTTTTTCTTTTTAGAAAAATGGTTTATCATATTTGCATCATGAAAAACCAGACATCATGTGCATCCAAGAAACCAAGTGCTCGGATGACAAACTTCCCCCTGAAGTAAATAATATTGATGGTTACCATTCTTACTGGCTGGCTGGGGACAAGGATGGCTACTCTGGAGTTGGTCTTCTGTCCAAAGATGAGCCTATATCTGTGCATTATGGAATAGGTACTATTTTAAATAATTTATAAACAGTGTTTTATAAGACAAAATTTTGTTTTTCACTAGTAAAAGTTTTCACTGTTCAAGCCAGTTTCAAGTTAAAACTAGTAAAAAGAAACTAGTTTTCACTAGTTTGTTTTTCACTATTTAAATAACACAAATTCTTCTTTAAAACCTCTTATGCCTCAGAATATTTAAACAAATACCATTACAAATATTTATAATAAATGTTTATGTCATTTCATATTAAATCAGAAATAAAATGTGAAAGCTATTTATTATAAATGTTGTGTGCTATAATGTCCCATTATATTTAATATTAGTGCTTGAACGAATTCGAATACAAGATCATTCTACTAATTGCAACTTTATTTTCAATTGAGAATATCAGTTATATGAAAGAATTAAAATTTTTTTTTTACTTTCAAAGAAATTGCAGATGTTTTCAACTGATTTTTAAAATTGGGGAACATTAATTTTTACTAAAATTATGAATAATCTTTAAAGAATGATTCAAAATTTAGATAAATATTCTGAATGACAACTTAAATACATGTTAAAATCATCAATTAAGAAAGCAGCCATTTTAACAATGAATTTAATCTCCATCCACTTTTAAATACAAATATTCTATTTTTGAATCAGTTTATAAGTAGAAGTAAACCATTAATCAATTTTCAAGAGACATTTCACAATATCAGTGATAAAGAAACTTATTTAGGTATATATATTTCATATGTTTTGTCTTGGACACTGGTTTGTTAGCACAATAAAAATATAGTTTTTTAATTAATAAAAATTCACTATTTAATTAGTTTATTTTAATTATTAAAATCTTTCTTATGCTGTTTAGAAAAGTTGAGTGAAATTTGAAGAAAATCTAATGGAGTAGGGTGTAAAAGATTTAGTGTTCCAGTTTTGTTAATATTGATTGTTTTTTAAGCTAATTTTTCCTATTTAAAAATAAGTTGTGAGTAAGAAAGCTTTTATAAATTTTTGCTGTATATTTGATTATTTTTAAATTAAAATGTTTTTTGAATCAAATATAAGGTATATCTAAATATTTATTATGATTTTAATGTCCCTTTTTTTTTCTTTGAAGAATTTCTTTTTTGTTTTATTATTTACTAGCCACCTTTGGCGACCAGCTGGTTCGCCAATCTTAATGCTTGTTAAAATTTTAATAATTAAATATTTTATGTAAATCCTATTTTAATAGCTTCTTTATCAAAATAGTTTAAAACTTCAAATTTTGATAGTCATATAATTCATTCATAATATTATAAAGGCTTTCAGCCATAACGTAGTATGTGTATCTCTAATTTTCTGTTAGCGCCCGTAGAATTTATGCTTTAAATTAAAGTAGAAGTGGTTAAATTGCAGTTAATATAAGAACACTTTTTACTGAAAAGGAAGCATTTTTTTTTTTTTTTTTAATATGAGTACTGAAAACAGAGTCACAGAGTATTTAAACCTTATGTATCTTAGAATATCTTTCTTAATTTATAATATCTCAAGAATTTTTCTACAAAATTTTCTGAGATTAATCATGAATAGATCAATTAATTGACAATGTTTGGTTTGATATGCATGAAATTCTAAGAAAATCAACAGAATGGTTTGAAATAATTGGTGGGAAACATGTTAAGCCTTCAAAACCGTTGAAAATAGAGTAGATAGTCTGTAAGCCTTCAAAACCGTTAAAAATAGAGTAGATAGTCCGTATCCGATGAAAATAGAGTTGTCAACAATCAGAACATAATGCGCATGCATGAATTTTCAACGCCAGTTTTGGTAATGCAAATGCATGAATTTTCTACAAGCCAGTTGGGGTAACGCTACACAGATATGCAATTTTTAATTTACTTTGTTCTGTTATATTTTAATTCAAAAGTACTTCAGAATGAATCTGAAAGATCGATTAATTAACAATGTTTAACTTTAAATGCATCAAACGTTAAGAAAATAAACAGAATCCTTTGAAATAATCTGCCGAAAATTTCTTAAACCGATCCTCTTTAGCGTGGAGATAAAAAACTGAAGCCTTACTCATTTGGCGGTGGGGAAATGAAAAGATTTTTTTGGCAGAAAAGTTAGTTCTTAATTAATAATTAAAAATCTATTTAAAAATTCAAAAAAAAGGGACCCCAGGTGCACATTCCAAGGTATGCATGTGCCAAATTTGGTAGCTATAGGTCGAACGGTCTGGTCTGTAGAGTGCCAACATGCGCACACACATTGAGCTTTATATAAGCATAGATAAATGATATAACAAGTATTGGAAGTTATGTAAATTTTTTGCTTTTCATAATTGCTTTTTTGAAAAAATATTTATTTTGATGAATTGTTGTTTTTAATATAGTACTTTTTTTCAGTAAATGAGTATGATATATCCAATAATCCTTGTTTCTTATCCTAAATAATTTTTAAATATTTTGTAATGAAATGTGACTTTATAAAAATGGTGCTAAGAATGCATTAATATTTGAATGTTTATTTTATTTTATGCTTGCATTTTTTATACTTATGTGTAAATCATTTGATTATATTCTTCTTGATATTTAATTTGAAAAACATTTATTATTAGAAATTGTATATTTATTTGAAACGTGGAGTTACAGCATCTGTTTAAAAGCCCAGTATTTTAAAAAGTCAGGAAATTCACTCTTTTGAAGATGGGTGAACATCTAAACTTGTTCATCTGTGAAAGACATAAATGAAGAATTGTAATGATTTATTAATTTAAAATATATTAACATTATTATATTAACTTATTAATTAAAAAACTCATGTTTTTTGCTGATATTTTAATTTTTAGTCATTTTATGTTTATTTGATAATAGAACTTTTTAGCATGTGTTTGAACATTTTTTATATATTTTTTTATTGTTTATGTGTTAATCTTTTTAAATTTTTCAGACATAGAAAAACATGACAATGAAGGAAGAGTCATTACTGCTGAATATGATAAATTTTATCTTGTGACAACTTGTAAGTTTTTCTTTTTACATTTAATAATTTTATTTAAACAGTGAGTGTAGCCAATGTATGCTTCTAAAACACTTAATACAGTTGTACATTTTTTTTTTTTTTTTTGAGAGAGAAAAATGTTTCAGGTATATATTCTTACTCCTTGTAAATCGTGTGGAATGACTAATGATAATTTCACCTAATTCAGTTCATATTTTTAGATAAGCATAGTCTGTTGAATATCAAAATTTTTCAAGTTATACTTATTCACTTAAGAAATAACCTGATAAACCTATTTATTTTTTTATTGGTATTTAACCTCCTATTTGATTAAAAAGTGAATATCGAATTTCATGAGTTTTTTTTTTTAGAACTAAGATTTAATAAGTAATCTTAGGTTTTTTTTTTTTAAAACTAATTTTTGAATTCCTTCCTTCAAAGAAAAAGATTAAAAATTAGAAATGCAGTGAAAAGAATGAATTTTAATTTTGTTATCCTCTAGAAATAGAGCAATATAAAAATAAGCATATATTGATTCTTAAGATAGAACTTAAGATTGATTAAAAAAATCAAGAATTGTTATCTTTCTTTAATTTTTTTTTATATTGTTTAAATTGAAACTATTAATATTATCTTTTGAATTAAAAATTAATAATATTTGTTTTTGAACTAATATTTGTAATTTCTTTCTGTGTGTAAAGTTTTTATTTCTTGTTATTAATGTATTGAATTGTATTGTTGCATCTATCAGTCGGATTTTAATTTCACTCTTTAAAATGTCTGAAAAATCCTGTTTCTTAACACATAAAAAAAGGGGGCCCAATGAATTCTGTCAAAATTCAAGGTTGATCATGTTAAGGATAAAATATATTTTGTAAAATTAAACAGAAATACTAGTTCACTTTTACTTTGTAAATTTTACAACAAAAATTCTTACAACAATGACTCAGAATATTTAAAAGTATACAAGTATTGTATTTGGAACTTTTTGGATGTTTATGAAAAAAGGCAAGAGTTTATGAAAAGAAATTAATTATTCAATTACAGATTAACTGCTCATTTTTTCAGCTTTAAGTAATATTGAAATGTTGTTTATTGTCTTCTAAAAGTGTTAATGAATTTGCTCACATATAAAAATCTCTAAACAGATTATTTCTGTTGTGTTAATTAATTTGACCATTTCTACAGATATTCCGAATGCAGGCAGAGGTCTTGTCCGCCTTGATTACAGACAAGAGTGGGATAAAGATTTTCGAGCCTACATCAAAAATTTGGACGAAAAAAAACCTGTTGTGCTGTGTGGTGATCTGAATGTTGCTCATGAAGAAATAGGTTTGTTTTATTGCTGAAAAAAAATGCATTTTTTGTTTTGCATAATATGAGCTATTTTTTAATAAATGTCAACATATTTTAGTATTATTGTTTAATAATTTTATTAGATTTTTTCAATATCAGTAATATAGTCGTTATCAAAATATGAATAGTTAATTCACTATATCTTAGATTGGTTTGGAGGTCAGTATGGATTTTGTAAATCAAACTTTCACAATTTAGTGGGAAGATATGTAAAAAATTTATTATAATGAGAGGAAAATTTTATATTTTCATCTGTGGTTTAGAAAATATGCCACATTATAAGAAGTTCTAGAGACTACCTATTCATATGCTAGATTTCTTCTCTTTCCTTCTTTCTTTTCCTTCTTTTCTTCTCTTTCCTTCTTTTCTTCTCTTACAGTTGAGAAAGTTATGTTTAACTAAAGATTGTTGAAATATAAGGGGAGAAATTTTTTTGAGTATTTTACGTTTGATAGGTAAAGGAGTGAGGAATACTTGAACTCATGAAGTTTTGTGAAGAATAACTTTGATAAGTTTTCTTTAGTTATAAATGTTGTAATTTTAATTCATGCATAATTTGAGTGTTTAATACTGTTTCAGATCTGGCTAATCCTAAGTCTAACAAAAAGAATGCTGGGTTTACCAAAGAGGAAAGAGAAGGATTCTCAACTTTGCTTTCTGAAGGATTTGTAGATACTTTCAGGCATCTTTATCCTGATCAAACTGGAGCCTATACTTTCTGGACATACATGATGAATGCACGTGCTAAAAATGTTGGATGGTAAGTTTCTTTTCTTTCTTTCTTTCTAAACTTTTCTTTTGGAATTGCTTTTTAATTTCTGAGGTTTATTCTAATCGGCTGCAGCATTACCTGAATTTTCACTTTAAATGCTACTTGTGTTTTGGAATCATTTGTTTATTTTTTCCATCAATTTTCTGATAATTGTATATTCTATATAATTAAATGAATTTAATTATATATACTATATAATTTTGTTCTTTCCTAACCAGGAAACATGAAATAGGAGTAGTCAAAATTCCAAGATATGTGGGAAATTTATTTTGAAAATTGAATTGTTTTATTTTGATAATTATTATCATAGCCAGCGATTCACTTTATTATTATTATTAGTAGTAATAGTAATATATAATGAAATATTGGCAAGCAGTAGAAATCAGGCATTTACTGAAATCAAAAATGGAAGTATTCCATGTTTTTGTGTATACTTAGGATAGTGTGATGTTTACAAAGAAACAATTAAATTAACATATAATTAACAAAAATAGTTTTGCATTTGCATGCTTTAGAAAATGCAAATAGCTAAAACCTTTTTTTATAAATAAACTTGTCTTTTGTTCCATAAATTTTCTGCACTTTTTTCCCTCTTGTTATCTGCATTATTTTAATTCAAAACTTATGTTTATTGTTGGTTTGCAGTTATGCTTCCTAATTCTGTTGAATATTATATGCCATATTGTTAGATCGAATGCAAATATTTTCTATATGTTTCATCTCATTCTTATTTTTGTAAAATTAGCATCTCCTTGTGCTTGTATAATAACATGAAGGTTTTTCGCATCTAAAAAGATTGGGTTTATAAAACTGATAAAAATTTACAAAATTCATTCATTCCATCTTTTTTAGCCTTTCAGCTCATGCATCAATTTTTTGAACATTACACAGAGTCATTTTGTCCCTAAATTGTCAGGTGCATAATTTTACCTTTTGTTATTGATTATTTATATGAAAATGAAATGTATACAGAGTATATGAATATTTTTCATGTAAATATGTTCTGTTTAAGACACTTAATTTTTAATTAGAAAAATCAAAATTGATCTTAGCTCTTTTTTTTATATACTTTTGATGCATTCATTTCCTTTTACCCCATTTATTCATATAAAACTTATTATTTATATTTAACTAAACTAATTTACATTTAAAATTAGAAAAAAAAAGTTTTAATATTTAACTTTGAAAATCCATAACTGTTGTCATCATTTTTACATATATATATACTCAAAAAATGCTTTTATCCTTCCTCTTTCAAAATAAATGAATTTTTAACTTAAATTTCAATTTTTATAAGCCTTCTATCAATGTGCATGTGATTTTGTATTATTCCTTTCATGAATAAATTTGTGATAATCAATTCTGAGAGGAGCACGTCTAAACAAGCATATATCTTCTAGATATTATGTATGTTGATTAGTATGTTTAAAAAAAATTGGGGAAATGTTTATAAAAATGATGTTTATATGAAATTCTATGACTGAGAATGTTTTTTGTTTTGTATTCTAAGCATTAAATTTTTATTCTATATTGATTTTAGTTAATACTAGTACACTATTTTTTAGAGCGTTATTTTTCATATCTTCTGCTCAATTCATAAGAGTAGGAAAATGAAACAAATAGCAATTTCTAGAAGGAATGTGAAATTTAAATTTAATTAGTCCAGCACAGTTGATTTTTGTTAAAAGCATTCATTGAACCAAAAATTATATTTTTAAAAATTTAACTACGTGATACAGAAATTTGGAATTAAATATAATTCTTTTACTCAGTCAGATTCTTTTTCTCAAAGTCGAGCTTTAACAGTAATGAGCTCCTAGTGAAGTGCACAATCATCTTCTGCTGTTAATGGTTATTTTTATAAACCATTTTTTTAATGATTTACCTATTAATAAATATTTAACACAGAAATAAATATTTAATTATTTCTTCAACAAAATATGGGATATATTTTTTATTTGGAATTTTAAACTGTGATTCCAAATTATGCCTTATAATCTCACTTTATATTATATCTTGTAAAATCAGTAATTTATAGCATGTTGAATATTTGATTCTGTTGTTACTTTAGCACTTATAATGCAGGTTTTTATTTAACATTTTATATTATTTTTCCATGCGATTAGAGAAAATTTATCTGCTTTTTTTTATAAATGTTTTTGCATTTCTCAATGAGAATTATTAAATAAACATCTTTAATATGTAAAAAAATATAATAGATATATATTTCATATATCTCACTTTATATAATATATAAAAGAACTTAATTGTGGATGAAAGTGAAATCTTATATTATACTCTATTCAGTTGAAATGTACTTTGACATTATAAAAATACATGTTTTTTAATTTATTTAAAATTTTATTTGTTTCGAGTTGTTATGTGGATTACTTAAAATAAGCCACTATATTTGATCCTGATATCAAACAGGTTAAAGGGGTCTGGAAAATTGAAATGTTATTATTATATGTTATTTGCTTTTTCAATAAAAGGCTATAAAACTGAGAGAACATTTTTAAAAGAGAAGCTGTAGATATTATGAAAATGTGCATAATGAATTATTTAGCTTTAAAACAGCAGAAATAAATTAGTAAATTAAAAAAAAAACTTAGTAAATTAAAAATTAGAAAGAATATTACAATTTATATTATAGATAATTCCACTTACTTAAAAAAGTGTAATTTATTTTCCTCTTTTTTTTAAAACAAATAACATCTACATTTTTAAAGTTTTAATTAATTGTAACTTTAAATGTAATAAAAAGATTTTCTTCAATGATAGAATTTATGTGAAGACAAAACAACTTTGTTTTAACATCATTAAATGTATGTTTTATTCATCTGATTATTTGTAGCATTCAAGTAATTTTTGTTCATAGTTGATAAAATTGTATTTAAACATGTCTAACTATCTGTTTTATTTGGACTTACTGTTCATAAAATTTGTAAAATTATTGAATTAATTTTTATTAACTTTTTATTTATTATTTCTTATTTTATCTTCTCTCCCCTAGGCGTTTGGATTATTTCATAATTTCTAAGAGATTTTCTGATCATCTGTGTGACAGTGTCATTCGAAAGGATGTGTATGGCAGTGACCATTGTCCCATTACACTCTTTCTGCATGTTTAATTCATAAACAGCAGAATTCATTTAGATGTTCCTTTTTTTGTGGTATTTTACATTAAAACTGTGATACAAATGTATATCCAAGTGTAATTTTTAGAATAAACAAACATATCTTTGAAACATCTTTTTTTTTTTTTTTTTTAATAAATGCTTATGCTTGAAAGGCAATATGCATTTTTTTAAAAAATCAAATATATATTATCTTGAGCTTATAGCCAGTTTTATTAATTAATTCATATTCTTATTGGTGGTAATATATTGCTTTAAAGCCTTTGCAAAGAGATGCATGCACCTAAGCTAATATACTTCAAAAAGCTGGGGACAGAGTTAAAAAGTAAGGAAATTTTATTGATCCGGAAAGGAAAAAGATGAAGAAAATTTAAAAAGTATATATCTAAAAATCTGTGGAAACGGCCAAAAAGAGCATTTCATGTCATACAATTAACGATTTTTTAATATCCAAAGCCTAGTGCCTCCTAAATGATCACAGCAACCTTGTTCAAATGTACAGCAATTTTTTAGGATTTTATTTTGATAAAATGAGTGATCATCTTATGAATATGATTATTCATAAAACTTGACATATATTATTCATAAAACTTTCAAAACGCTGATTTTCACTTTTCAAAGAACTAATCTCAACTCGCATCAAAACTTTGCAATGATGCTGTATCTTTATACAGATGATAATTATATTTTCCCATGACACCAAACTGTAGGGAGATACGAAAGGACAAACCTAATTACAAGAAGAGTTTTTTTATAACAGTATGCAATCAAATTGTAAAATAAGTAATTTTGAATTATCAAAGCAATTGAATTTAAGCATAAAGAATTTATAATTATAACAGTATTCAATCAAATTGTAAAATAAGTAGTTTTGAAGTATCAAAGCAACAAATATTAAGAGAAGAAAGGAATTAAGTGAAATTTGGAAATGAAAAAAAGAAGGAAAGCAGAGCATCAGTTTAAAGAATTTAAATTTTTGAAGAAGTATATGTTATCAAAATGATGCATCCAAAATAATCGAATTCAAACAATAAGTTCAATAAAATAATGGAAGAGTGAAATAATTAATTTATGGTGAAAGGAATTTATTTCTTATAAAAATGATCAAAATGAAGTAAAGAATTGCATTTAATGCAGTTCAAATTAATGAATGTTCTGATAAATAGCAGATTTCAAATTTTATATATATATATATATTGTCAGTAAATAAAATCCATAGAACATTGATATTTAAATATAAAAAAAATCCACACTTTTGCAATAGAAACTATCTGAATTATGAAAACTTAAACATAATTACTTCATAAAAACACACAATTCAGCTGCTTCATTGACAGTTTCAAAGAAGATAGACAGTCAGTGCCCAGAGACTCCAAAGTTGAACTGACCTAAATTAATGAAACTGTTAATTTTCCTAAAATGATTATTTTTCAGATTTGGCCACAGAAGAATTTTTGTTGGTTTAAAAGTTAGTGTCAAGAATATTTTAATGATTATGATTCATAGGGCCAATGATTGTATAGATTTCATAATTTTTTAGATGCAAATTCATTGACTGGAAAAATTGCTAATTACATTATTTCGAGTTTTTATTTAAATTTGAGAAGCATGCAACTATCTCGAATAGTTTAGAAATTTGCTGTTTGAACCATGATTATGTCAAATGCTGCTTATAGAATCTTTCGGGGAAAATGCGATTAAACAAAATCAAGCAGCAGCGAGAGGGCTTTGGCCCCGACGGATTTGACATGCACCAGGCCCGCTTACACGATGGTTCTTTGGTAGAATCGGGTCTCGATTCTGAAACTCTACTGTTCCGAAGCCGAGACCTTACCACCAAGCCACCTTTACCCTTTTTTCATTTATCTAAGCGTTGCTTTTTTGAGTTCTCACGCTTGCGAACTCGCACACCAGCGTAAAAATCCATCATCTTACGGATTTGGTTCAAAAATCGGTGGGGATTGCACGCTAAAACTGTGAATTAAATTTTAAATTCTTCCGTTTTGAAATTGTTTTGTTCACTTAGCACTTTATAGAAAAAAGGACAATTATTTAGAAGAATTCTTAAAAAATATAGAGATCTGCACATTTGCTATGAAGATTACATACTAGAGATCTCGCCATCATTTTTGGATAATATTTAGTATATAATTTTTTTTGTGTTAGTAGACATAATTGTGAAAATGTGTGTTTCGTATTCAGGTTTGTCTGGAAAATGGAGATTCGTCAATATATAGAGTTCGAAATTTTTGATGATTCTAATATTTTATCTTTTTAAATCGCATAAAATGAAAATAATTAATCCATGTAATTAGTTAACTCATATAATGAAAATATAAAGATAGTAGTGTCCAGTATAGCAAAGTCAAAAATCGCGTAAACAGAGTAGAATTCATTTCTTGAATTTGTTAGTTATAGGCATAGCGGAAATAATGCTATCGTCTGTTGCATCTTTAATTTACAATGAAATTAGGACTTTGTAGTCTGAAGAAGTACAAAATTCCATTTTATTTACTAAATCTATCCATAAATTCTTCCAATTTTGAATATTTTTATAATAATTACAGTGAAATGATTTTTATTTTACCTTTTGTTCAATTAAAATTTAATATTAAAATATGAAATCTGAATATGTCCAGATTTTCAAAATAAATAATTCAGATCTCTGTAGAACTGACTCTCAATCAATTATACATCGTTTACATCTAAACTTCCGAAATTAAACGAACTGAACTAAACATAGGCCTACTAAACAAACCATGGCCTCTTTAGTTTAGAAGTTGAAGAACATTTTTAATTTTAATAATAAATATGTATTTTTTGAATATTATTCTGTTAATTTTGATTTTGACTTCACATTTATGTTAAACTGGAAGGAATTTTACTCTTCCTACTTTATGTACATTATATTTCATTTAGCATCATTTCTATCGTAGATATATAAAATTGTATATTTTTAATATCTTAACTGTGTTATAATATAAATAAAAATGTATTTTTAATTATTATAATGTAAATTATAAATATAATAATTTGCTTATGTAAATAATTATAATTATTATGACGGTAATAATAATTATAATTATTACGACGGTAATAATAATTCTGAGTATTAAGTTAAAATAGTCATAATTATTGTTACTGTTATAAAAACCATCTTCGAAGGTTTACTTATGAATTGACTGTTGCAAACGAGAGATGTCTCCAAGTGAGGATAGCCCTCACTCACTGAGCAGAAAGAAAATAGGCAAAAGATTCTGAAGTAAATTTTATATCTGGGTAATGATCTTATCCTATTTAATGCATGTTTTCATTACATTTATATAAATTTTAATTATCCTTTGAGAAATAGAAGTAAGAAACATCAACACTATATACACAAAGCATTAACAACTATTTTTTCCTTTTATAGAAATAAACCACTTCCAACTTTCTCATATATTCCTCAATAAAAGTCTCATCCTCTGATTTCCTTTTGTCGAAATATTTTAATAATCTATTTAACCGAAATTTCACACTGACTACAGTTGTAAACACAAGATCACAAACCGAGTGTCGTTTGGATGTGTTAACATCCCGTTTTAAAGCATCGCTAGAGCTATTTTAGGACAGACGTCGCCATTTTGAACGTCAGACGACGAGGATGACATCTGAGCTGACACCCCCTTCACCAAACTTCCACACCACATCAGCGGGAAGGTGTTTTGCTCCGACGGATTTAACGTGCACCAGGCATGCTTACACGACAGTTCTTTGGTGGAATCTGGCCTCGAACATGAAACCCTTCAGTTCCGAAGCCAAGACTTTACCACCAGGCCAAGAACACAAATCGAATTTCATTTATTTAAGTTTTTGCGTTTACATAATGCGAAACTACAAATGATAGACGGTCGCCCTTTGAAAAATTTTATTCAAAATATGATAATCATTTTAGATGTTAAACTAGTGCACAAAATTTCCGTTATCTAGCTCACTAAATTTTGTAATTACGGAATCAAACAGGCGGACTTCCTCTGAATGGAATTTGTTCAAACTTCGAGGGAAACGTAGCAATTTTTTCTGAAGACTACATCCCAAATTTCATCCATCTAGCTCAAAACGCTTATGAGTTACCAGTTCACAGACAGACATAATGACAAAAATGCATTTTTTGAATGAAGGGATGCCTAAAAAGTGCAGATTTGTTAAAATTTTCCAATTCGAATATTTTGAGTATTACAGCATTTTCTCAATAGTTCGTGTGCAAGAAATTAAAATAGAATAACAATTCTCCTTGTCAAAATGAACAGATCTAAACAAAATTATAATAACTTGTCACAACAAGGTAAGAAAATATAACAAAAACTAGCATCAAATGAAGCAAATTATTTGATAGAGATCGTTATAAAAAGTTACTTTAGCTACCTGCGTCCGAGTACTTTTTTGCACCCATCTGATAATTTTTGGTATTACTTTGTGAATAAAATGTATCAAGTAAAGATAACTAAAATATTTCATATAAACAAAGAAATTTCTTTTAAGAATGTATATGATAAATGATGTATTTTTTACATATATCATTATGTTAACTATGATGCATCATTATGTTCATAGTATGTCTTACTACTGATGTATTCGAATCTTAGAATTAAAAGTAAGTCAATGTTTCACTCTGAGCTTTGCCAATTATGCATCACAAGCGTATTTCGTAACAACTTCATATCTTCAAACTGAAGAACTCACTTGGCGATGCTTTAACGAGCCAAAATGAAAATTTAAGGAAGAGAAGTTT
Source organism: Argiope aurantia (assembly GCA_026543865.1). Classification (NCBI taxonomy): domain Eukaryota; kingdom Metazoa; phylum Arthropoda; class Arachnida; order Araneae; family Araneidae; genus Argiope; species Argiope aurantia. Next base: position 84,436 of record JAPMOR010095296.1, on the reverse strand, counting down.
GACTTTGAATATTTGGCGAAGAAGGATAAAAAATAAAAAAAAAAATTGATATATATTTTTTTTACCAGTGTTGAAGTTCTGAAAATTCAGATTTTGTCTTATTTCTGACTTGAAAGCTATTGTATGATTATTGCTTATCCTTTTGCTAAATCTTCAAAATGGTTTATTCAACAAACGTGAGTGCAATTTAGTTTATTTTATTTATTCTTTACTAAAATTTAAAGTGCTTTTAAATTAAGTTTAATTTCTTTTTTGGAATTGATAAAAATAGAATTTATTCGTTGCAAGATAATAAGAATGAATTGTTTTATAAACATTTGTGATTTTTATATAAGCAAAATAAGTATTATTTAGAAAGAATTTTTTAATTCTGAAGCGTTTTAAAGATTTCGAGTTTGCTTTCTAAAATTTTATTAAATTTATATAATTTATCAACAGATATTTTAATTATTATTGTATGTATTATAATAGATACCAGTAGATCTAATACTTAGCAATTCCGATTCAAAATGCTGGTTTGGAGTTAGTTAATGTAAGCAGCACTTCATTTATTTTTTTCAGTAAAAAGTTTTGAATTTCGTTAAAACTTTGACATTGCTTCGAATGTTTTTGAAAGATAATTGCCGATGGGCGTTTTCTTATTAAAAGGTCTAGCCTTCGGAAACATTTTGTTTTTAATTATTTTTTGAAAGATTGACACTTCTTTCGACATTTCCCATCCTTAATTCGAAATTTTCATTTGAAAAATATCTTTGGTTATCCATTATTAGATAATTATTATTGTCATTTCAAATCATTCACTTCAATGATTTATGACTAACTCGGATCATTTGTCTAATTAGATGCCCTAATTTTGTATCTTTTAAATGAAAGAAAGAATAAACTAATTAGATAGTAAACCTAAACTAATTGGGTAGGTGCGAAGCGCTAGCAAACCATGAGACAGCCAACATGTTAATACTTTTTTGTACTTATGAATTATATATTAAAATGCTTAATATATTTGACATTTTATTTTGCCTTTGTCTATTTTAAACAACTTTTCAAATAAAAAGTATTAACCGATTATAATATGTGATTTTATTCATTTTGAATGGAAAAATAATTGTATTAGATTTAATATCGCTTAATTTAACATTTATGGGTGCATAAAGTTGATTTTTGTTAACTTTTTATATCTGAATAAATATATTTGTGTATTTGGTAAATAAGAAATGAGTTTTTAAAGAAAAATTGAAATTCTTTTCATATACTTATTTCAATTAAAATTTCTTTTCTTATATTTATATAACAATAAAAATAAATCATGCGATCTAAGCGATGAATTTAACGACACCAGTATCATTTATACGGGACCGCCAGGTGTCCGTATAAATGATACTGGTGTCCCAATCCCGAGGTATCCAGGGATCTTTTCTTTTCCCGAAGGGTTCACTGTCTTCGGTAAACACTGGCGTCGCGTCCCCGGGTTGACCTAGCGATCCTTCTCTTAACATTTATTTCTAATCTGCATTACTATATAAGTTGAGTTGATATTTCGGGTCTATTTTGAGTTAGTTTTTATTATTGGCCTTTGCTTAATACTAAACACATGTGTTTGCCGTGCATGGCGACCCATTAGGGGCAAAGTGGAATCATGGGGCCCCTTTGCGTTCCCTTTGCCCCAGGCTGTTCCATAAGTCAGGCGGCAGGAGTGAGCCCGCTTCTGTCAATCGGCTGGTGGTGTGTATCTTTGGGAATAGGAAAGCACTGCTGTAGCGCTAAGTTTGCATTCTGTGTAAATCTATATCCCGGTGTCACCCCTAAGATAAGTGCCGAGGCTGGAGGTGCCCAGAGCCGGTAACTGCCTTCCCTTGTTGGGCTCCGAGGTGGGCGGGGGTGTACCGGGAATGAATAATATGACTATTATGAGTTTCCGCAATTTTGGTCCCGCAGAGACGACTGTCAGCTAACTTCTCCTTTGGAGCAACTTGTGATAACCGCACAATTATTTGTAGTAAAAAAGTTGGAAGGGACTTTCAAAACTGTCTCTCCTATCTTAATTCATAAGACAATACTTGAAATAGTTGGCGAAGTTCAATTCAATTAAAAAACTAAAGTAGGGAATAATTTAATTGAATTGAAATCAGTTAATAAATTAAATTATTACAGAGCCTTAAGTCAATTGGAGAACATACAGTTACTGTATACCCTCATAAATCTCTTAAGAAAAAAAAAAGGAAATTTTAGAGAGTAATAGGGGAAATTTTACTGTCAAACATGAAAAAATTGTGAAAATCTTAAGGGAAGATTGGCCGAATTTTAGGGAAAAATAGGAGAAATGCAGGGGTAAAGGGGGGGGGGGATGTAGAGAATCATAGAGGAAATTTTAGAGAGAAGTAGGGAACATTTTACTGTAAAATAGGAAAAAATAGTGAAATTCTTAAGGTAAAATAGGGCAAATTGTAAGGGAAAATAGGACAGATGCTGGGGAAAATGGGGAGATATATTAAGAAAAAAAGAGGAAATTTTAGAGAGTAAAAGAGAAATGTTACTGTAAAATAGGAAAAAAAACTGTGAAAATCTTAGGAAAAGATTGGAAAGAATCTTAGGGAAAAATAGGAGAAATGATGGGGAAAAGGGGGGGGGGAGCAAAGAATCATAGAGGAAATTTAAGAAATTTAATTAAAAGAGGAAATTTAAAGAAAAGTACGGAACATTTTACTGTGAAATAGGAAAAAAAATGTGAATCTTAGGGGAAAATGTGCACATTTTAAGAGAAATGCTGCAGGAAATGTGAAATGTTGAAAATTAGAGTAAATTTTAGTGAGTAATAGGGGAATTTTTACTGTCAAATAGGGCAAAATTGTGAAAATCTTAGGAGATGTGCTCATTTTAGGAGAAATGCTCGGGAAAATGTGGAGAAATGTCAAGAATAGAAGAGAAAATTTTAAATAGGGGTAATTTTACTTTCAAATATGAAAAAATAGTGAAATTCTTAGGGGAAGACGTGCACATTTTAAGAGAAATGAGAACTGGTGGGTAAGTGTGGAGAAATGTTAAGAAAATTAGAGTAAATTTTGTGAGCAATAGGGAAGATTTTACAGTGAAATATGAAAAAATTGTGAAAATCTTAGAGGAAGAAGTTCACATTTTAGGAGGAAATGTGGAGAAAAGTTAATAAAATAAAAGGAAACTTATTGAGAGTAATAGGGACATTTTA
>JAPMOR010095296.1:26289-80308 GCA_026543865.1 Argiope aurantia | reverse complement strand
GAGTAATTGGGGGAATTTACTATCAGATAGGGTAAAATTATGAAAATCTTGGGGGGGAAGATGTGCTCATTTTAGGAAAAAATAGGTGAAATGCTCGGGAAAATGTGGAGAAATATCAAGAATAGAAGAGTTAATTTTAGAGAGTAATAGGGGAAATTTTGCTGTCAAATAGTGTAAAATTGTGAAAATCTTAGGGAAGATGTGTTCATTTAAGGAGAAAATAGGAGAAATGCTCGAGAAAATGTGGAGAAATATCAAGAATATAAGAGAAAATTTTAGAGTGAAGTAGGGGTAATTTTGCTGTCAAATAGGGTAAAATTGTGAAAGGGGAAGATTAACTCATTTCAGGAGAAAATAGGAGAAATGCTGGGGAGAATGTGGAGAAATGTTGAGAAAAATAGAGGGAATTTTAGAGAGTAATAGGGGAAATTTTACTGTCAAATATGAAAAAAAATGGAGAAAATTTTAGTGGAAGATGTGAACATTTCAGGAGAAAATAGAAGAAATGCTGGGGAAAATGTGGAGAAATGTTGAGAAAAAAAGTCTAAATTTTAGACAGTAATAGGGGAAAATTTACTGTCAAATGTGAAAAAAAAAATTGTGAAAATTTTGGGGGATGTTAACATTTCAGGAGAAAATAGGAGAAACGCTGGTGAAAATGTGGAGAAATGTTTAGAAAAAAAGAGGAAATTTCAGAGAGTAAAAAAAAAAAAAAAAAAAAAAAAAAAATTTTACTGTCAAATATGAAAAAATTGTGAATGTCTTAGGATAACACATTTTATTAGAAATAAGGAGACATTCTGCAAAAAATGAGGAGAAATGTTGAGAAAAAAAGAGAAAATTTTAGAGAGTAATAGGGAAATTTTACTGTCAAATATGAAAAAAATTGAGAAAATTTTAGGGGAAGATGTGAACATTTCAGGAGAAAATAGAAGAAATGCTGGGGAAAATGTGGAGAAATATTAAGAAAAAAGAGGAAATTTTAGAAAGTAAAAGTGGAAAATTTGCTGTCAAATATGAAAAAATTGTGAAAATCTTAGGAATGAAATTAGGAATTTTAGAGAGAAATAGGGAAAATTTTACTGTAAAATAGAAAAAAAAAGTGAAAATTTTGATGATAAATTTCGAGGAAAATAGAAGATAGAAATCAGCAAAAAGCTCAGGTCTTTCCATGCACCTAGTCACATATTCCTACTTCAATTCCACTATTTAGAATTCTTTACAAGATAATTCAATTCATGCTTCAATTGCGAGGGAAATCTGGTCTGAAAGCACAATGCTGAGTATGATGTTACCGCATGGGCAAGATCTCGACACTTAAAATTTCAATGATATTTATAGATATTTTGACTTCAAATTTTATTTTGTGAAGTAGGAAAGCTGGTCAAATTCCTAATAATTGGAGATTTAGCACTTAAATAAAAACATAAAAATAAAATAAGAATAAAAATATATAAAAATTAATCGTCTGCATTCCGATTCGAAATGGAGATCAGCGAAAAGCAGCATAAAGCTCCAAGGCGTTCTATCCACCAGGCCACGAACTAAGATTCTTAATAAGGTTTACCATCTCAAATTTCAAATGCGATGGAAATGTGGTCTTAAAGCACAATGCTAAGAATACAGATGACCTCTGCGCATGTGCAAGATCTCGATACTTAAAATTTCAAATAAATTATTATATATTTTGACGTCAAATTTGCTTTTTTGAAATGGGTATGAAAATCTCATCCGAAAACCAATGATATGAATATGGAGAATTTCTGCGAATGCACAAGATCTCGACAGAAAATTTAGATTAAACATAAATATTTTGACATCAATTCAAAGCGCGCATTGAAATCCCTAAGTACATTAATTGTGGCAAGAGTGGCGATGTTGCCTCATACAGAGGATGCGAAGCGCTCTCCAATACGAATACCCCTCAACAAAATATTTCAATATATAATTCACCAGCGCAGAGCCACTTTCAATAATAACCATGCTAATATTCCTGAAAACAGGTCTTTCGCAGATTTTTTCAAACCAGCTGAAGCACGGCAGAGGGCGCCACGTCATAACCAAATGCTTACGGAGGTTTTCGGAAGTAATGTTCTCGTCTGCCTCATCATTAATTCGTAATGAAATTAGGGTTTGGCAGTTCGAAAGAGCACGATATCTCATTTTATTTATTAAGTCTTTTCATAAATTCTCCCCGTTTTTTATTTTATTGTAATTATTAGAGGAAAATTCAACCCAGACGATCACAGCCTCCCCAAGCAACTTCAAGATGCAAATTAGCAGATATGAAAGAGATGCAGAATAACCTAAATGACATCGGAAATCTAAATTCAGTCAGTCCCAACTTCCTTTATCTCATTCTCTCGCTAGCTACCGTCATGAACGGTGGCGATTTGGAGGATGCTGGAAGGAAGCGCTTTTGCGTCGATACCCAAGATGGAATGCAAACAGATCGTCAGGAAAAAGATTTAATTATTCAGGGTGCACCTGCCTGCCAGACATGTGCACAGAGAAGTTTCATTTTTGACATTCAAATGGAAGTTGATGGATTAAACAAGGCGATGAAAAATTGGATAAAGAATCCGAACCTGCCCCAAGATCACCCGACCTTACTGGACATAGACGCCAAACGAGCCGACGCCATCTCAAGTCTGCAGGAAGTTCAAGGTAATCTTTCTCTTTTTGTCTGTCAGGATTCAAAATGTAACAAAGCTCTAGATCTCCCAACTTTCCTTAAAGCGTAAGTCAACGAACAATTTCAATCTCCTATTAAACGTAAAACGACAAGTAATAACCCTTCTCAAAATTCCAACCAAGAAATTACCACTAAAAATAGATTTTCACATATCGAAAATATAAAAAGGCGCAAAACCGAAGGCTCACTCATTGAAGTCCCTCCCATAATTCTTAGGTACGCTAACAATGATCAAACTATGTTAGTTGATATTCAAAAAGTCTGAGGCCCTACAGAAAATAAATATAATAACGGATTCATTAAAATTTTCCCTAATTCTATCGAACAACACCAAAAATTCAATCTTATGCAACATCTGAGGGCTATGATTCCAGTTACCAAAGAAGTTCAACTTACACAAACAAGATCAAAGAGGGCGCTGCCGTTTTTTCTAGTCGAACTGGAACGCAATGATGAAACCAATAGTATTTACAACGTAAATAGCATCAATTATTTTCGCGTTTCCATTGAGCCATATCGTGCTCGCAATATGACAAGGCAGTGTTTTAAATGTAATTATTTTCACCACAGTGCAGATTGCTGCAACATCAAGCCACGTTCTTTTAAATGGGGTGATACTCATGAGACCAATTCTTGCGAAATCAAGGTGCGCATTGAAATCCCGAAATGCATCAATTGTGCCAAAAGTAGGCATGTTGCTTCTTACAGAGGATGCGAGGTGTTCCTCAAGACGAATCCCCCCCAACAAAATCTCAACAACATAACTAACCAGCTTAGAACTACCTTCAATAATAACCAGGCTACTATTCGTAAAAATACATCTTTCGCTGACCTTTATAAACCTGCTGAATCACAGTAGATGGCACCACGAGACAAGCCAAATGTTGACAAGGATGATACTTTTATCCTCAATTTCACGAATTCTAATGATTTTAAGGAACTCATCGAGGGCATGAAGGAAATTAAAAAGCTTTTAAATGAATTTTCTAACCTCTTAATTCAAATTCGTAAATTTAAAAATGCTAAAACAGCAGTCGACAAAATATTAATTCTTTCTGAAATTTTTGCTACTCTGGTCAATCCTTCTGATAAATAACATTTAAGTGCATTGTTTTCTGGAATGCAAATGGCATTTCAAACAAAATTAATGATTTTCGCTCCTTTGTAAATAAGTATAACCCCGATGCAATTCTTATTCAAGAAACTCACCTTACACCGCAAAGAAGGATTTTACTGGCTTATTACCACTCGTACTATAGTTACAGGATTGATATTACTGGTGGTGGTACTGCAATTCTGATTAAAAATGGTAAACCTCATCACGAAATCACTCCTCCTACGCTATACTATGTTGTAGCCACGGTGGTTGCCCTGAACATTAAAAATTATCCAATTGCTTCTATTTAAATTCCCCCCTAGTTCTGATAATGCTCTCTTTACTTCTGACATTTAAAACTTGCTACAAATCAGTTCGAATCAAGTTATTTGTGGCGATTTTAATGACCATCATATCAGTTGGGGTTGTCAAAATAATAATTCGCGTGGTAACTAATTATATTCTTTTGCACTGCATGCAGGTTTAGAAATTTTAGCTCCTTGATCCCCCACTAGATATGGTGTGTATTCTGTCAGTACAATAGATCTTGCAATTGTTAAAGACTTTCTTTTCCCATATGAAATAGTATCTATCCCTGAACTCAGCTCAGATCATAATCCAGTTCTTCTTAGCTTTTTTCTTAAATACTCACTGCCAGACAGCAATAGAAAAGTTGCCACTAATTGGACCAATTTTAAACAAATACTGTCTACTGCAAGCTTCGATCAAAATTTGGATCCACAAACTCCTTAGCAACTTGATCAACTTGTTGACTATTTTGAAAAAATAATTATTGATGCTAAAGTTGCTGCCTCGAAACCACTGAAATTGGATCAAAATTATATAGACCCAAAAATTCGTTCTCTCCGAAAAGAAAGAAATTATGCCAGAAAGGTCTTTCAAAACACTAGAAACCCAGTCTTCAAGAGAATTATGAATAATCTCAATAAAACTATCCAAAAATTAACGAAAAAACTGAGCAAAATGAATTTATTAATAAACTTGTTAATGCTAACACATATGATGGAACCTTCTGGAATTTTGTCTCATCCTTTAAAAAGAAAACGCAAAAAATTTCCGCATTTAAAGGCCCGGCTAGTATAGTTAATTCTGACATTGATAAAGCAAACTGCTTGGCTAACGGCCTTGAGAACCAGTTTCAATTAAATAAGCATGATGATACAGAGACGCTTGTAAATAAAACAGTCCAAGACTTTCAGAATAATCTTCCTAATTACTTTCATGATGTTATTCCACCATCTATCACTGAAGTTTTTGATTGCATTAAGAATCTTAAAATCAACAAAGCCCTTGGCTTAGATGGTATTAATTACACAGTTATTCGTAATCTCCCCACAAATTTCATTTCTATGCTTCAACTCATCATTTTTAAAATCATGGCCATTGATCACTTTCCTACAAAATGGAAAACAGCCGTAGTTACACCCATTCTCAAATCGGGCAAAGATCCCACAGAACCGGCCAGTTATAGACCCATTTCGCTACTCCCCTATATTACTAAAATTGCTTCGCACTTCATTTTAAACAGGCTAAACAAATTTCTCGAAGACAACAACATCCTTTATTCGGAACAATTTGGATTTAGGAATAACCTCTTGACGACTTATCAACTTGCCAGGGTAGTTGAATATGTCGAAGAGGGTTTTGTCAATAATCAAATGTCTGCCGCAGTTTTCTTAGATATTCAGAAAGCCTTTGACAGAGTTTGGCAAGAAGGCCTTATTTACAAGCTTATTACTTATAATATCCCTCATTACATTACCAAAATTATTACCTCCTATTTAAACAACAGATTCTTTTGTGTTCGCGTTAACAATAATCTTTCAGACATCAAACTTATTAAAGCAGGCGTTGCCCAAGGCTACAAAATTGGTCCCATCCTTTTTTCAATCTATATTAACGATATTCCAAAATAATTTAATATTATAGTTTTGCATATATGCCGACGGCACTGCAATACTAGCCAGAAATAATAATCCAAATTTCATCTCAATAGATCTTACAAGACATCTTAAAACCCTTGAAGACTGGTTCACTAAATGGAAAATTGAAATCAATCCGAGTAAAAGTGAAACAATTATATTCAACAAAAATCAGGTTTATAAGGATTTCCGCCCAGTTAAAATTCAAAATCAAATTATCCCGTGGTCTAAGGAATGTAAATATTTAGGTGTCATTTTAGACAATAAACTTACATGGAAACCCCACTTTATTTATGTTAAAAACAAGTTTCGAGACCTAACTCGTAAATTTTATCCCCTAATTTCTCGAAACTCTAAAATGAATAGGGACAGCAAAATACTTATTTACACCGCTTATCTGCGTCCAGTTCTAATGTACGCATGTCCGGTTTGGGTATACGCTGCCAAATCAAACTTAAGAATGATTGAAATTCAACAAAACAATCTTATTAGAAGATTCTGTAATTATCACTGGTACATGCCTAACTCTTGATTACCCACCACATAAGAAATGTATTAAAGAAACTTGCCACACATTTTTTTAAGAATCTTGATTCTCACGATAATGAAGCAGTTCTTGCTATTCCTAAATACACTCCTAACTTACGTATTAAAAGGCCCTGTAATATTTTGCTTTTAACCTCCTTTTTGTTTTTCTGTTTTATTTATTCGATTTTAACTTTTTAATATCTTTAACCAATTGCCCTGGCAGCGTTTTCGAAATCCTTGTTGCACCTCCTATCGTATCCTGACAGCCAATAGAAACGTCAGCTTCATCAAGCACCTCTCACTTCATTTCCTGTTAATACTACTTAAGCGACTTCCTTCGACTTTTCGAAGATCATACGCCACCATGTTCCGCAAAGGCCAACCTAAAAATTCTTTTCAGCAACTCTCATACTTTGATGAAGATCTAACATGGGACCTCGGTCTCATCCTGGACTCCAAGCTCACCTTCAAAAACCACGTCAAATACAACTCTGATAAATTCTGGGCAAGGGTCCATGAAATCATTTCACTAATTGGTCGCCACTCCCCACTTTTCCACAATAACAAAGTCCGACTTTACAAGACTGTTATCAGGCCCATCCTCACGTATGTAGCCCAAATTTGGAGAGCTCGCAGCTAAAACGCACAGAAACAAAATCCAGATTCTTCAAAACAAAATTCTGAGAATCATCACAAATGCACTTTGGTATGTACGCGATGACGTCATCCATAATGACCTTAAAATCGAAGACATCGAAACTTTCATCACCAAACTTTCCTGGAGCTTCTTCCTAAAGATTAAGAATCACTCCAATCCTACTATTGCTCATCAAACAAATTTTGCCCACTGCAATAGCAAATACAACTACCCATATGCCATCACCAAATGGCCCCTTCTACTTAAACCACCATAACTCAAAAACAATTTACATTGTTCTCCTTATTCACCCCGCACCCCATTATTCATTTTTTTTACTGCCCACTTTTACTCACCTCCACATCTCTCATCTATCACCCGGTGCCCAATTCAGGTTCTATAGTCTCTTTCATACTGAGTAAAAGTGCTTTGAACTGGCACTCAACAAAGTATCTAAATTCAGTCAGTTTCGAAGATCACGGCAAATACTGAACGCAAAGTTTCTGACAAAGCCTTTAATCTACCGGAGATTAAGCCCCAACCCTATAGGGTCTAGGCGCTTCGTTAAACATATCATTAAGCCTCCCAACTTCATTCCAAGACCTGTCTCACTCCAGTCTAGCCCAAGTCGATCTGAACCCAAAGTTATTAGTCGATCGGAGATGGCGCTCCAAATTTTTCCTTGTGTCCTTGTAGAGGAAAATTATTATTGTTCTAACTTCCTGTTATCTAAACTTTAATATTAAAATTTAAAAGAATCTGAATATATCCAGATTCTTAATATAAATAATTTACTCATGAGTAAGTAGAACTGACTCTCATTCAATTACGCATCGCTTACAGCTGACTTTTCAAAACAGACGAAGCATGGGTCGTTTAGGTTAAATGTTAAAAGTGTGATCTAAATGCTAGATGTGTTAGATTCGAATCCAGTGAAGATATAAATATTACCTCATTTTTTTCTAAAACACTATTTTTCAGTTTTCAATTATATTCTATTTATTCGTGCGATATCCCTGTTTTTTTAGGAGGGATATAGCATGGATTTTTTCAAAACAAATTTTTTTAAAAATAAAAATTAGAATACATAACATAAAATATTGAGAAAACGTTAAGAGTTTTGAAGAGGGCAGCTCATATATGGACAGAAATGATTAGCATTCTTCGCATGATGCAGGCAGAATGGTTGGTATAATAGGGCTTCACTCTGAATATTTGATTGAGTCAAGAATAATCTGGACAGAAATGTAAAGCAAAAAGTTTGTGCGAGTTTCCATTCAGCGGCCTACTTAGCATAAAAATTAGAACAATGATATGATTGCAATATTAGACATACACCCAGACGCTCTAGAAGATTGGAATGTCTTTTTTTCATAAAAAAATATTTAAAAAATTCTTTTTAAAAAATCAGTAATATATTTCAAAGAATAATCTATTATTTTTCTCTCATCAATAATAAATTAATTTGAAATAACTTGAATAGGCCCAATATAGTTAATTTCAAATATGTGTAGAACTGACTCGCAGAATTTCACAACATTTTCAGATCGAAATGCGATTCAACTGAGAACACGAGAATTCCAAAAAACGTAAATATATACAATTTAATTGCTAATAACCTTCTTGGAATAACATTTAAAAAATAGATCTGCATATAAGAACCACTAATCAAAAAGCAAAAAATCGCAATCACTTTTATTATCATATCTATTATTGTTTAAAATCAATTTTAGTTCTTCTTGTTTATTTTTTAACTTATGGGAAAATTTAAAATCTTTTCATATATCCCCACATCCGTAAAAAACAATGAAGACATGCGTGCAACAGATTGCAAAAAATTTTGTAATCTTTTCGATTGAATATGTGATGAATTTTACAGCAGTAAATTTTTTTCGCTGCATTTGTCTCGGTCCACATGGGTAAACTTGTTTGATGCATGGACTTGAATCTATATATTGAAGGTTTGGGATACAAATAAGGCTAGTGCTTATAATATTCTTACTTCTCGAGCGAAATCATAATCATTTTTTCCAGATTTAAAAAATAAAATCTCATTTCTGTTTACAGTCTTTATTTCAGTATTTAAAAGAAACTTTTCTATTTTACTCGCCTTCTATTGATAATTCTTCTCCGTGTCGTCTTTTAACTCTTATAAACACAGGTATCGTTTCCTTATGTAACTACTCCAAACACGTTTGAATTCTTCCAAAAGCATTTTGCATGAATTAAAACGCTAAAGTTCAATTAATATAAAAAAAGAAGATAATTGCTTAATATGTATAACTACACACTTTTCTTGAGTTTAAAATTCAAGATAATAAATCTATATTCATGTGAACCAAAAACCAATTTAATATATTTAAGATGAAATACAATTTAATTCATTAGCGTTAATTAAAAATGTCATACTAATAGAGTATTATTTATGTTAAAAATGATTGCTTTTGCTATAATTTTTTATTTAATTATATATATTTTTTCAGTACTCGTGAGCGCATTTGTAACTTAAATGATGGTTATTAACTGTAAACCTTATCTTCGTTTTTAAAATTATTAGACTGGAATTATATTAATTTAGTGCTTTGATTAAGTTTGCCTATTTTATAAGTATTTATTGTCCAGAATTAAATGATAGTACAATTTTTTTAATATTTTCTCCCTCAATTTATAAAATTGATGGACTATGTCCCAGTAATTAGTGAATTGTTTCAAGTTCATTTTCGAAATATATTTACTTCATAATGACTATAAAAGATGGCAAACCAAAATGACATAATATAACTTTTGGGCTTTATGAATTTATATTCATGAGTTTTGTCCCGAGATACGCTGCTTTCAACTTTCAACGTTTCATTACGATGAATGGATTTTGTTTCTTTAAATTTAGATGGTGTGTTCTTAGCATAATCTATTGAAGAAGAGCATAAAAAGGCACCCATCTATGAGTCTGGTTTACGGATCTATGCCGCAAAAATAGTGATTGCAACTGAACAAATAGAATACTTTTGTTATCTTTGCAAAATTAAGTCCACTACCTGAAGCTATTCAACACTACATTTATCATCCATGAACTTCGTATGGTAAATTTTTATCGATGATACCTGAAGTAAGCTGCAGAAACAGAAGCACTTTTGAACAAAGGATATACAAGCATAAACACAAGAATGTTGGTTAATCTCACAGTTCCTTCATTACTTTTCTGTTGGTTTACTGTCATTTTATTTTGTGATGAATTTCGAGTCGGATTTTGTGGTGTGAAAAATGTCTATATCTGTATGAATATAATTTTCTTCTATATAAACACATATAGTTTATCGTGCATATGGATGGAATGTGTGAATATTTAACTAAAGTATAAGGATGCTATATCAAAATAGTCTCTGCTTTACTTCTAGAAAAGCTAACACAAAAAATAATAATAGTTTCTTCTAATTTATTGCTACTGTTTTTTTTATTCTTATTTTATATTTAACCAAAATGGGAATATACTAACACAAATAATCCGTTAATATTCAACGGTTAATTTGAAAGTAAAAATAACTGTAACTGTTAATAGTATTATAACTGTTTATCTATCTAGCAAGCTATATTTTTGTATTGTTTGCGCATGATATTATGACGTCATACATGACGTTTTCCCTTCTAGAATATTCTTTTTAATCGTAAAATCCGCCATTTTGAAAATTTTTACTACTTGTGTTGTGTGCTTTGAGAAAGCGACAAATTTTGTGGTGAAAAAGTGATAATTTTTGATTATTTTACTTATCTTTTTACTTTGATTTATTATTTATTACTGTTAGTTGTTATAAGTGTATTTTCAGATAAAATTAGGACATGGGTCTCCAGTGGATCAGGAAGAAATTGTAAGTAATTCAAAACTTTTATACTTGGAAAATACGCTTTGAAAACGATTTCGTCAATTAAAAAAATAAAATTATTTGAATAACTGACATTTTTGTTCTCTTAATCACATTCATATATTTATAACTTTCATCTCGTATTTTAATAGCCAATATCTTCATGCTTTAATTGGTTTCATATCCTAATACCTCATTTCAGATATTTATGAGTTGTTAGATGTATAATTTAAAGCAAAAAATGTTTTCGTAAATATCGAAAACCAATTTTTTTTGTCTGTATATTTTCAACTTTTCCGAAATCTGTGGTACATTCTTACTAAATTGGACTAATGTTGTACTGAGATGAACAAAGATAAGTACTTATATATTGAAATACTTATAATATACCGAATTACTTATAGTGTAACGAACGCCATTTTGGTACTTATCGGTTGTAACGGCGACTAAAAAGCGCCAAGAAAAAAAAAATGGCTAATTTGGCGATTTTAACCGTCAAATTATAAAGTTTGGGATTCGCACGTTCAAAAATTTTTTATTATAAATAATAAAGCAATTGAGCAGATTTCTATATTTTGGCGAAAATTTTCTTGGCGTTTTTTGGTTGCCGTTGAAATTAAATTGTAATGTCATTTTTTATTATGATCATTTGATGGAAACTTTAAATTCTAAAGAAAAAGGAACTGATTGTAAGGAAAATTGTTCAACTGATGAATAAATATCAAACTGTTAGTATTACATTGAGCGATCAATTGCGAAGAATTTCATTCTGATGTGTTTTCTAAACTGAAACAGAAAAGAATAAGCCTAATGTGTATTCGCAAGCGGTAAATTTTCGTTAGTGCGGGGATTATTTCATAAAATATGCCAATTTTTATTGGCTTATTCTTAGTTCTTATTGAATATCATTTAGAAGAAAATTTATATTTATAAAGAGGCATAAGCTTTTCCTAATTTTACGATTACCGAAGAAAAGAGCCGATGGGAAAACATATAATTATGTATCTCTATAATCGAAATTATTTAGGCATTAAAATTTCTGTCGCAATTTCCAAAAGATGTCTGTTTTTTTTGCTGTTATCAGATTTTAATAACCAAAAAATCTATATGCATGCCATCTTTGACGATTAATCCATGCCATGCATTTAATACATATTATGAAAGATTGGGTACTTGTCAGTTGTAATGGCGACTAAAACGCGCCTAAAAATTTCGCCAATCTAGCGATTTTAATCGTAAAATTATAAAGCATTTGTTTCGCATGTTCAAAATTTGTCATATTAAATAATAATGCGTTTGAGTATATTTTTATAATTTGGCGAACTTTTTTCTTTGCACTGGGACAGTTCTAGGAACGGGTACCATTTGGCGACTTTCCGCCAAATTTTTCTCACCAAGCCCAGCGGACGCTGTAATCTTCATGATTTTATTTCACAATATTTTGACCATTTTCAACTTTGCTACTAAATCTTTACTACTTTAAAGATAAAGTTTGGCGCCAAATTTGGCGTTACCCGTCCCTAGAATTTAGCCTTAGCACTTTTTTGGTCGCTGTTGAAACTGAATTATATCAAAGATGGTTTAAATTTAATGTATTATTTTAACCGCAATATCTATGCTGATAATCGAGAATAGAAATCTTCCGCTCTGACACAATTGAATAATTGACCTCATCACCAACAGTTTGGCAAAATACATTTGCTGATTACATTATTTATTTGTAGCCAACTGCTATTTCATATTAAAACGAATATCACTCGTTTGTAATGATTCAAAACATCAGATTATAATGAATTCTTGGCAAATAGTTTCATAATTTCAAGCCAAGACATTACTTGCCAACTGAAAAGGAATTTTTTAATGAAATTTAAATGGTTATCACATATTTACCTATAAAATCAATAAAATTTATTATTACTTCTCCTATATATCTTGAATTAATTACACCGAAATCGTTTTAACATCATTATGAAATATTTAAACCGGAAATGAATTGAATGAAATTGTTAGCTTAAGATTATTAAGCATTGAAGAACGAGAGTACATATGCAGACTCGGGTGCTTTCATGTTACCAAACAAATAAATGCATACGAAATGCTGGAACCTATAACCATATTGTAATTTTACAAACAGGAAAAAAGAAAATATTTTATATTTCAAATGCAGTTCAAATAGTTAGGTTTCCAAGATGTCGTTGTTATGAGAGTTCTTGCTACTATTTGGTTATTTATCATTTGGCAGTTTTTTTTTCTAGCGCTATGCTAAAGGAAAAGTATCTGTAAGTTAATATGCTTATATGATTTCTGCATCCGACGAAATTTCGCCTGACTAGTCTAGATTAATTCTAAAATGGTTTTGATTAAAATTTATTTTCATAAATCGGATTTAAAACAAATAAAGGGAGACTTTTAAGTATTATACTTGTATTTTCTCGAAACGCAGACACCATAAATAAATGAATGTCATGTTCAAACTCTTTCCATATACAAGTTATCTATGTTCAGTATAACTATTGCCTAAAAATCTACTGTCCTTAGATTTTCTAAATAGACAACCACTATCATTGGACATTAGTGGCTTTAAATCGTGGTTACACATCAAAGAACAGTAAAACAGTGCAGTGAAAGTCGGCAATTGGATTGCGTAGAATTTGGAGAGTTTCACAGTTTTGAAGGATTTAAAATTGATGTGATCATTTTATATCGTTAACGATGTTCAGTTACTAATGTAAAAAAAAAATCTAGACTTCTGCTAAAAAAACGTTTTGTTGTCTCAAAATTATGTTGATAGTAGAAACTGCTTGATTTTTTATTCTTATACTGGTGACGAATTACTTTTGTGCAGATTTGAAAGCGTTAAAGGCCCGAAATGTAATTCTCTGTGTCGCCAAATATGGAGAGTTATAGTTACAGAACTTTAAATTTGGCTGCAATTTTGATTTTTCTATTCCACATCGTATATAAAAATTCTATACTAAATTGAGTATTAAATTAAACACTGCATTTCTTCGCAAAAATATCTGGTGCTATCGGTTTTAACGGCAACAAAAATGCCAAGAGAAAATTTCGCCAAAATTTCAAAATATATTCAAGTATCAAGTTATATAATCACATGCTATATAGTTTCACAATTAAAATCACGAAACTGGCGAAATCTTTTCTAGGCTCTTTTTGGTCGCATTTAGGTTTTAATGGTTTAGACCGTTTGGTTCTACCTATTAAATTAATAAAAAAATATTATTTCTCGTGTATATCGTGAATTGATTACACAAAATTCATTTTAATATCAATATGAAATATTTAAACCGGAAATGAATTGAATGAAATTGTTAATTTAAGATTATTAGACATTGAAGAAGAGAGTACATATGCAAACTCGGGTGCTTTCATGTTACCAAATAAATAAATGCATCTAACCTATAATCAACCATATTGTAATTCTACAAACAGGAAAAAAGAAAATATTTTATATTTAAAAAGCAAAGCTTTCAAAGCTTGGTTTCC
Source organism: Argiope aurantia (assembly GCA_026543865.1). Classification (NCBI taxonomy): domain Eukaryota; kingdom Metazoa; phylum Arthropoda; class Arachnida; order Araneae; family Araneidae; genus Argiope; species Argiope aurantia. Next base: position 66,048 of record JAPMOR010095296.1, on the reverse strand, counting down.
AATCATGTCCAAAATGTTATTATAATGAGAGTTCTTGCTAGAATTTTGTAATTTGATTAAAATTTATTTTTATAAATCAGATTTAAAACATGCAGAAGGAAAATGCTAACTTCTTTTATTTTCTTGAAATACAGACGTCTTAAATAAATAAATGAATGCCTTATGCAAACTCTTTCCGCATATGAGTTATCGATATTCAGTACGACTTTTACATAAAACTCTGTTGACCATGTCTTTAGATTTGGGAAAGAGACGTGCTAATATCATTGTACATCCAGTGACTTTAAATTGTGGTAACACTTCGGAAAACAGAATTTTTTGCAGTGCAAGTCACCATTGGATTGCGTCCAATTTGATGGATTTCACAGATTTTAAGTACCTTAAATGGATGTGATGATTTCATATCATTAATAATTTAAGTTATGAATGTAAATATGAAGTAAAAAATTAATAATGTAAAAATTTTATAAACGTACTATTGTAAAAAAATCCAGACGACCGCTAAGGAAATAATGTCTTGTATTCTCAAATTTGTGCTGATAGTAGAAACTCCCTGATTTTGGGTTTTTATGGTGGTGGCGAACTTCATTTAACTTGATTTCAAAGATTTTTAGGATTCAAAAGTAATTTCTTGGATCACCAAATATGGCGCGTTTAAGCTACAAATTAATCAAATTTGGCAGGAATTTTAATTTTATAATATAGAAAATAATTTCAAAAAAAATTTCTATATTAAGTATCAAATTAAACAGCGAGTTTCTTCGTGAAAATATTTTTTTTTGCAAAGATTAAATTGTATTTAAGAACAATATTTAAATAAATATATTTTAGCCTAGATTAAGTTAACTGAAACAGATATTTCATATTTTATCAGTCTTATTAATTCATTTAGATAATGATAGTCAATATAAAAAAGTGCTTTATACGTTTTTAACACTTTTGTTTATTTACATAACTATGTTAAGCCACTCAATTCAAATTTTAATTCGCAATTTTTACAATGACATTTTGATTAGACGTTTCTTTCTAATCTAGTGATTTTTTGAAACATGGAAAAGAGATATTTTTGTTTTAACTTTACTTTTTAATACTTTGATTTCATCTTATGCTGTTTGTTTAGTTATCAGATTTGAAAGTGGATTGCAATTTTTTTTAAATCAAAAATATCATTGTAACTGTACAGCGATAATGTTTTGGAAAAAACTGCCTTTTAATTTGCTCAGTGAAATCGAAAATTAATTTGTAATAATTAGTTTAAACTATGTGAAAAACATTTTATATGAAAGTGTGTATTAAAAAGATGAGGAAAGAACATATTCTCTTTATTTAACATTTAAAAAGAAATGTTATTTTTGTCATAAACCTGACACAAGGAAGGACTATACAATAACATTTCAACCAAGTGAGGGGCCAATAAAATTCTCCTTTTTATTTCTTGATGAGATTCTTGTTTGTATTTCATAATAATGTAAGTTATTTCAATTGAAAATTATTTCCTACTCAAAGCCGTTTAAATAAACCATTGCCAATAAAATCAAGGTGACAAAATGTATCTAAATTAAAAAAGACACTAATAATGGAATCAAATTTTATGCAATACTGTTAAATGACTGCAAATAAGGAATGTTAAAATAATGTTTTAAACCAATCCCTTCATTATGTCTTTTTAATGAACGCTTTCTTTTATAGTAGTATTGTTTACAATCCTCTTTCCTTATATAATTTCCAAGTATGAAAGTAAGTAGATAAAATTACTTTTTTCTGCCAAAATTAAAGGCTCGAAAAAGTTTTTTAAATTATGGAAAAATTTTCTTCACAGATTAAGTAAAAAATTATTTTTTAATTACATATTGATTAGGCATTAACATTCAGATATGGCATGTGTTAAAGGGGAATATAGTATCATTAAACACATTTGAATCGAATGTACCGATGCTATGGATCGAGAAAGTCATTCGTAACATTTTACGCCGTTTCTTCTTAAAAAAAACCTATCAACGCTGTCTTATTTGTATTTACAAACATTTTTTTGTCACTTAGGGAAAATATTCTAATTGATAAATTGCAAAACGGTGTTTAGAGACAACTATGAAAATTGTAATGAAATATTTTAAATTAATTATGGCATTTAACAATTATTTTGAACGCTTCAATTTTCTTAAGACTTCAAAATATTGTATTCCAAAACACTCGGATCGGAATATATAAATTAGGGGCTTCTTATCAAAGTGAATATTTCCATAAAATAAAACAAATCGGGAAAAGGATAAAACGAAACTCATCCTAAATATTTTTTTTCGTTTAGTTTCTTTAATCGAAAAGAATTATTAAAGGTCACAATCTACGGTGCAAAAGGAATTTTACGGAAAACATTTTGGCTGCCGAAAAATTTCTGAGAATTTTTAATTTTGATATAAAATATTGGGTTTATCAAATTTTAAATAAGCACTGAGCAAAACATTTGTCTTCAATATTCCAATGAAAGTAATAATTTAGAAGAAAAAGGTCTTTTGAATAAAAGGACAATCAATTGCGTTTTTCAAAAATAAGGTTGAGAATGTCTTATTCTGAAGAATCATCTATCACATTACATTCTGGAATAATTTCAGTTCATGAAGTTTTCTTAGTCGTTATCAAAATGTATTATAAGTAAACATGTCGCATCTTCGTCCAATTCCTTAGGTATCGTATTACCCGGTGGAAGTTTTAAGATATATATTATATTGTCTTTCTAATTTTTGCTCCATGTTAATCATCTAATTCCAAGTCATAATCGAAATGGTAGAAGAGCCCTCTTAAACGTTTTCTCGATAAAACATATATTAAAAAATCGTGTAATTAGTCGTACATATACGGTAGCTTTCTAAAACTGTTCACTAGCTGGTCTTTTCCAAGCCGACGACAATAGCCGAAATCTACACAGCTCTTGTAGAACTCAACAATATTTACCCTGGAATAACATCTCCCTGTAATATTATCTTCCTACTCTCAATATTGTTGACATGCTTGTAAAAAATAACAAAAAAAATTCTTATAAACCGGTAACAATTTTTATTAAAACTTTATGAAGTACATACTTCGAGGAAATCGAGCGTTTGAATTGCATCAATGCGCGTTGTTGGCTTTTGCGCTGAAATAAACAAAGTATATGTACCGATTTATTTTCCTTTTTAGTGAAAAAAAATGGCTTAAAGTTTATTTTTATAATCTGAGATGGCGAGATATGCTGAATTTTTGAAATTATGATTGTTACTTAAAGAGCCTTTTTTAACAACGCAATTAGTTTAGACCCATTGAAATTTGGAAATTTCTATCGGTTCCTTTCGGTTAAAAAGTGTTACTGTAATCATGAACTATGGTATAATATAGTAGTCCGTTTTAAAAAGTCGACAAACTAAAACGTTTGTAATAAGGACGAAATCAAAGAACAAGTTAATATAATCAATGACAGGTTTGATGGATTGGTTGAGATTCCGATTCGTGTGCATTTTAGCAGTAAATGCTATCGTATACGAATTAAATATTAAAAAAATCATCTAGTAAATATGAATAAAAATGTAATTTTTTATATATACCGAAAACAACATATGTTTTGATTATTTTATAAAATTTTGGAGTAGAAATATTCATCTATTCGTGGTAATTATAGTATTATACGAAGAAATAGAGTGGAGGATAAAAAGTGCCAATATTTTTATTCTAACTGCAACGAATCAATACTCATAAATTCGAAACAATATGAAGTTCCAGAAGAGCGAACTGCAGAGAGATATTTAAGATTTTAAAAGCTGCATGTTATAAAAATGTATTATTTTTAAAGCAAACTAAAATATTAGGGTGTGCTAGTTTGAAAAGTCTTGAAACAGATTTTATTTTCTCTGCTCTTTCCTGAAAATTAGCATTTTTTTAAAAAAATGAAGAGTGATCAAGTAGAAAATAATCTTTATGCTATTGTCTTGCATATTTCAAAATTGTGAGCTATGTTTATGCGTGCGTTGCACCAGTAATTTATAAAAAAAACAAACGGGAATTTAAATATAGTTTGCTTGTACTCGTGAAGGAAAAATTCAATCGATTTCTCTTATTAAAATGCATTTTGTGATCAATGCCGACAATCTATCTTTAGATATTACATCTTTAATTGTGGATAAAAAAAAATAGGATTTATAGAAATTCGTACAGCAGTGTATTGTTATAATTTTAGTGTATAAAGCAATAACGATGGAATAAAGAATAAAAAGAATCTAATATTTCCTGCAATAATTTGATACGATTGCATGTTAAAAGCAGTATTTTCTTATTTTTTTACAACGTCTAAAATCCCTTTTATTCTTCTGTACTAATGCGATTTATGGACTATAACCATTTTTTATTGATTCACTATCGGACCGCAGTATTTTATCGTTTCTTTTTATAAAGTTCGCAGTATTTTTGTCACGAAAAAAATATAAACTGTACGCTTTTAAATGAATGAGCAAATATGATTAATCTTTATTAGTAAAATTTTATAAAATCTTGTTTAAGGAACAAACGATACTTAAAACTTATTATGCCATTTCAGTTAAATGCATCAAATTCTGCGAATGCCAACTATTCAGCTTCAGAAATATAACAACAAAAGTTTTTTTGTTTTTTTTTAATTAAGTAACAATTCACGTTAAAAGAATAAATATTTGCTATCCATTTGAAAATCTGTGATTAGAGTCCGAACAAACCAGTCTGTAATCACCTTTCCATAATTATTGCTTGACAATTACATAACACAATTGTTCTAATATGAATATTAATGTGTTTAAGGGAGTTAGGAAGAAATAAAAAAAATTAAGTGGTTTAATTTACTTAGTAGTTTATGAATAGAAAAAAAAATTGTTAGATAAAAAGGAAATATAAAATAGTTAAGATACGAAATTAAGAATTTCGAGATATTCCTTAGTGGATTGATGTTGTCACTAGACAGTTCATTCCCTCGTGCTGGATTGAATATTTTGTGTTAATTCTCATAATGAATTTTACCGTTTTGATTGAGGAATATCTTGAGTACAATTCTGATTTTGCTAATAGTTATCGAAGAACCTGACTATGCAGTGATGTGAGTGTAAAACTAATATTCCACTTTAAAGTTATCTTTTAATACTGTCATCATCTATTAATATGTGCTAACCATGTCTTCGGGCGTCTTTCTTTTTAATGTTTTGCAGGGCGAACTTACGTCGCCGCTTTCACCGACAGCAGAAGGAGGAGGTCTTCGTGGAGGAAGACTTCGCTGATTTCGACCGAAATCAGCACCTGATGCACGAGGTAAGAGCTCCATAAAATATATACTAACATATACATTTATCATCGTAATTTTTCCTGCAATAATTGTACGTAAATTAATATTAAAATATCCGCGTCATATTAATTTTTAAAAATGTCACAATATTTCGCATCGAATTTAAATTTCTGTGCAATAATTTTTATTATGAAGAAAAAAAAAGCTCATATATTTAATTTAAATGTACTCTAAAGTGAAGTTTTCAATGATGCCATATTGCAGATTTGAATATTACGTGAATTGCATCTTAGATTTCCTTTGAAATTTGACAGCCAAAAGAGATTTCTGGAATTCCAGTATTTGTCTATAAGCATTACTTCAATCAGCTAATGCACAAATTTATTCATGAGTCTATTGTTGATTTTTAATATATCAAGTACAAAATAAAAAAAATAAGATAGCTATTAAAAATCTAATCTAAATCAATACACGATAATAATTGCAGGTAAACGATGCAAATTGCCGTTACTTATACATACTGAGTGTATCTCTATTATATTTTTCCTTTTGCAAAAAATACAAATTTGAACAGAAATTTTTTCCTGATAAGTTTTAAGAGATAAGAATTTGATAAGAATAATTTCTGTCATTCAGTGGAGGCGCAGCAGTAAGTGTTTCCATCAGGGAAAGGTATTCGAAATATCTGAGATATAAAGTATCAATATTTTTTGCATAATTAACATTTTCCCTCTTTTGGAAACTGAAAACTGTGCAAAATAATATATTTATTTTCTTATATCATTTGCTCCATTGCTAATATGCCATATTTTGAAACATAGTGTATGTTGTAAAATAAATATTCATTCATTTTTGTTTCAAAAGTAAACAATAATATTAAAGTATTAGTAGACTAAATAATAACATATTTTAACGGCATATTTCAGACAATTGAACATTATAGTTAACGATTTCATGTTGTTATAATGTATTTTGTGCTATTTGATGATACATTTTTCTGTAAGAATTTTTCTTCTAGTGTTATTTTTGCAGTTTCATCTAGTATGTAATACGCATAACTGGCATTCAGGTATTTATTGCGATTCCCTAAAAAGGATTCGTTTTTTTATATTGTTCACCGGAGTAAGTGCATTTTCTTGTCATACAATACACAATATAAGATTCGTATTTAACAAGATTCTTAGAGATTTTACAGGCAAATTTGCGCCAACTGAAAACCCTCTCTTTGAGTAATTAAATGGTGTATAGATAATTTTACACTTTATCCCGTGGTACAACATTCACGTGTATCTTTCGAGGGAAAACTTATATAATGTTGCTTCAAAAACAAGGAAAATAAGCATTGATGAAAACAGAAACAGTGGAACATCAGTATGTCATCGTATTTTAAATCAGTTGCTATTAAAAATGATTACCTCGCATTTTCAGAATGCCATACAATGTCTAATAGCACTCGATCAAGCATCAAACAATCCACAAAAGATAAAACCATAAAGAAGAGAAAGCATTTAAATCACTTTCTGAAGTATCTGGGACTCGATATTCCGATTCAATTATTCCTAAAGGAAATTCAAATCTGGTGATCGCCATGACCATTCTGTTTTATAAAGATAAACCTAAGTGAACCTAGCATAATTGAGAAATCTATGATAAACAGGGTTTAGAATGAAATTAAAAAAATAATAATATAGGACTTTGTTAGAAAACTTGAGGAAGAAAACCATTTAAACAAGCCGACTCGTATTTGTTATGGAAAGTCAATGGCTGTTCATCCGTTTACTTTAAAAAACGATTGCTCGAAACTATCAGTTATATCTGCATAGTGAAATAATATATTCGGTTATGCACTTGAACTTCGACTTATATAATGATAAAACATTATAGTCTGATTAGACAGAAGGTCCTTTTATCTATTGTATCGTCACTCCAATAGTAATTAACATACTTTCTGTGTTGGCTGATGACTCGCAAACTTTTACAAATTCATCTTGCTCAGAAAAGACGAAATGAGTCTCGTACATTTTTTATATTCAGGTTTATGATAAACTGCGCAATAATAGATCATTTTTGGTATTAAATATTTTGGTGTCATCTAAGATGCAATAATCTCACACAGAGATTTATTTCAATCTTTTCACAGATTCCGGATCCCTACTGGCCGGGCAGCTTCTTCGTGTACGACGTCCAGGAGGGTCGGTGGGAAAGACAGACTCTCGTGTAGAAAACGTAAGTGCTTACTTTCGATTTACTTTAAACAACGGCAGGATTTGTACTGTTTTCTATAGAAGACATTGTTTTTGAAAATATTAAACACAGTTTTTATCATTCTTAAAAATGAAAATCAATGACATGCCTAACAATAGTTCCAAGGTGAAACAGCGCTCGTGGGATGGTGTTTTTTTCGGCTTGCGTCCCCATCCTATTTGTGTATTCAAAAAAGAATTTGAAGTCATCGCGTCATCACTGAAAGGCGTTAGGATCTCTCTTACTTATCCGCTTATCCGTATTCCACTTAGGAATCTTACGACTGAAAATACTTTAAAAAATTTAGGAATCTTAATTTCATCGGCATTTATAACAGCAAACATCAGAAATCGATGTGCTTTCCATAATAAAATCTAAAGTTGTCATTGAGTGGAAATTCCAGCATTCTTGAAATTTTAACCGATTCATTAAAAATATGGTATAATACAAATTGAAATTTTAAAAGATTATGTGTAATGGTAAATAATATTAAAATTTTTATTAAGAATTGAAATTCCGATCTTTTTTTATCATTTGCCTGTCGGTATGTTACTTCAGTGAAAAGATTAATACAGGAGAGATTTCCTTGAGGGTGGCCCAATTTGAATCATTAAGTTCCAAATATACTCAAACTTTAATATATAAAAAATAGAAAAAATTATGATCATAATTCTTTATTTTCTATGTCAACTGACCTTTCACAATTAGTGAAAAAAAAATTCCTTACAGTTTATGAAACAGTTCCAAAATTGAAACAAATGCCGAACTTAACTAAAGTTTACATAATGATGATTTTGTTCTTAAAATCAGCCTTTTATGTTTGAATTCATAAGTGAGCGCAAATAATTTAAAATTATCAGATTTTTAGGAAATTCCAGTTTTGTTGAAGAAAAATTATGATAAGATAGTCTATTAGACGTTAAGCATTATGAATGATTTCCAACAGCAGAAAAACTTAACAAGTAACTAATTCTTGTAATAAAGAAATTCGAAAATATATCTTTAAAATATTTCGAAATCGTTGAATTTTCTCATGTATCCGTGCAAAGGTTAATATTTAAAAAAAAAATTAAGATTAATCTAAGATTTTTAAAAATAAAATTTAAGCAAAAGGTTTCCCTGTTTGAGTAAGAAATTCAAAAATATATTAATAAGTGTAAGGAATTATCTCCTATTTACTATCGATTGAATATATTACAAATATATTCATTAAAATTAAAGGAAAAAAGCATGATGAATTAATTATTATATCCTAACTTGATTAATGATCTTAAAGTAACAATTAACCACACTAAATGTTTTAATTTTTGCCAGAAGTATCGTCAACAGTGGCAATAGGAAACAATTTTGATTTATCATTTACTCTAGGCTGTAATTTTTATTAAATTTTATTGTTTATGAAAATAAAAATAAAAATTTACTTTCTGGAAGAAAATATTTTATTGAAATTAATAAACGTTTGAAAAAGTTTTCAAGTGAATTTTTTAGCTAACATTTAAAAAAGTATATTTTTTAATTTCTTCTGCGTTGTTGAAATTTTTCTTTAATATAGGTATTAATTTATAAATTTAATAAACAAAATTTCTTAGGAATGAATTATTTCCGAAGATTTCATCTACATAAAACTCGAGTTTTTTTTATTCAGAATGCTTTTCACTTTTATGCTGTAGCATCCGATTATTCCTGTTTTAAGAATAAAAAAATAGATTATGAAGTTTTCATGTTTTTCAAGTAATTTTGATTAATATGGGCAAGTAAATGTTGATCTTCATAAACAGTTGCATTCCTAAGAAATTAATAAAAAATCTCATCCCCAAATTTTTTTCGATTTCAAATCCAAATCATGCAAAAAGATAATATTTGTCTTTTATAATTACTCGTTTCTTAATTTTTTGATCTTTTCTTTTCTTTTATAGGAGAGCGGTTTACCCATCAGACGATACCTATTACAGGCAATATCTTTATATATTTATTATTAAGAATTTATTTTATTAATTAAGTTAAATTTTTAAGCGAAATTTTATTGCTGCACTCTTTTTAACTAATAATATATTTATCACTGCAGCAAACTATTTTGGAAAAGAAAGAAACCGAAATTCTTTATAATCCGACTGTAGATTTAAGTATATTTAGGTTATTAGAATATTTAGTCATTGATATATTTTAGACTTAAGATTGCATATAAGTTATTAGCATCAAAATTATTTGGTTTCTTTTTTTTACTATTTATATAAATACATATTGTTATTGAGTTGCACATTTAAATTTATTCCGTTGGTTACACTTTCATCTCAAAGAATTCCAGGATGTAATCGAACACACAAAATCATAATTCCATCTTTATTTTTTTCTTCTTTTCCATTCTACTTCAAATTTCTGAATGCTTTTACTTTTGGTACCTCATCCACCTCTCTCATCTTTGATTCCAGTTCCGCTTTATTCATCGCTATGGTTTGCTCATTTTCAGATTGTTCTTTCGATTTTTCATGGGGTATTGTTCTGATTCCATTGCCACCTCACTCCTTCTTCGTGACATCTATTCTGTTAGCAGATTTATCGTTCCCAATTGTTTAGCTTTTACTCTGATTCAGCTTCCACTAATTCCATCTGTTCGTTTGCTGCCTCTTGCACCAGCTTTCGTCTTGCCCTGCGTCCACTCTTTGCTTTGTTGCCTCTCTATCTCTACCGCTAATGTCGTCTGCAACTCACCATCTTTGCTCTCCTGTTCTCAGCCGCCAACGTCGTCTGCAAATTACCATCTTTGCACTCCTGTTCTCTGCTCCACATCGTCTGCAACTTACCATCTTTGCTCCTCTGTTCTCTGCCGCTAATGTCGTCTGCAACTTTCCATCGATGCCATTTCCAAATTCTCGACCTCACTGCCTCTGAATCTGCAAAAATCTGGCAAAATAAAATAGCACCATTTCATGCGAGTATACCCGGCACTGAAATAAATTATCCTTTTCTTCACACCTCAAAAAAAAAAAAAAAAAAAACGGGGGACCGTGTTTGCATTGATTTTGAATGCACTTCTAACACAGGGTTGATTTTAAAAGTTGCCTTTGAAGAGTGATTTTATATTTTCAAAATATAAAATCACTTTTCAGAAGATTTTTAAAGAAATGAATCTAAACGACGAGTTGCAGAAGAAACTTGGTATCAAGCATTGGTTAGATCAGAGCATTTTTTTTCCATAAAATCTTTGAAAATACTAAATTCTTTGTAAAAGTGTCATTTGAAAGACATCATCAAAAGTAAATAAAATGAATGGATATTCTGTAAAAATTAATTTCTAATAAAAATAGAAAATGGTTCTTTTTCATGTTATAACTAAAAGCATCTCTTTAAGTAATAATATTGCTTGATCTAAATCCGCTCTGTTCTTTCAAAATTCGGTTTGCTATTCTTAGGTAATTCTTTTATTAAGAATGACCCTTGTAGATATTTTCAGAAAATAAAAATGAAAGTTAATTTTTGTTAGATTATTAATTTTTTCTATCAATTTGTAGACTTCCTTTTTTGAAGATTGTTACGTTATCGCAGGAAATATCACATGAAAAATAATGATCCATTTAGTATGTAGAAAGCATAATTTATTTCAAATGAATAATTTGTAATCTAAATATATATTTAAAATTATCTGTCGTGTTCAAGTTTCTGTATTAATACAATCGAATGGCATAAAAATATCTAAACATGGTAAAATAGCTAAATAGAAATAGAGCTGAAATTTTGCTCTTAAGTTAGCCTTCCAAAATCGATGACTATATTTTCTCCCGGATAACGGCGGTTGGTTTTGAAAAAGTTGTACCGTCGGTTTTGGGTTTAAATGAAAGGGAATTAATACGAGAGGAAAAATTCAAATAGGAAAGTTATAATTATCGATAAGACTTTTACTGACAAATGTTAAGCTAGCTTATAGAAAATATGAGTAAATTTTTAGAATAAATTAAAATATTTTTTAAAAATCTTTTTCAGTTTGTTTATAAAATTACGTGCAACTCGGAAAAAAATAGTTGATAAAAAAATTCCAGATCAATATCTGCATCTTCTATTGAAAAATTCAATTTTTTTACAAAATAAAAGAGTAGACGAAAGAGAGTATATATACTTTGCTGCCAGTGTTCACTTGTAGACAGAGAAGAGATTTTATCCTAAAAGTGCTATTGTACGATTTTAAAGAAGCATTGTAACTGTAATTTTCAAAAATAATTTGATAAAATTTAAATTGAAGGAAAAGAACTTTATTTCATGGCTACTTGTTCTTGAAAAACAAATGTCTTCTTTAATAATATCAGAAAATGTCGAACAACATTTGCATAAAGGGATTCACTTTTCGATTTCTAAATTCGGGGAGGTAGAAAAGAATTTATAAGCGTTTTTGGACGACTCTGTTATTTTAGATACAATTCATTTTTGAAAAAGTAATGTAGATATTGCACTGAAAGTTTTACCAGTTCCTTCCTGTTTGCATAAGTACAGTTATCAAAAAAATTAAAACATTTCCCAAAGAAATCTTTTATTAAAATTTGTTTATTTCCCACTGAAGCTATTTTAACTTTTCATATTCAGTAAATATGTCGTTTAAATATCTGTATTTTATGAATTTGAATTTTTCCTTTCTAGATTAATAGCCTTTTATTAAGAGGTGAAAGACGATGTTACATTTCCACCTCTGTTTGTAGTTTATTCATCAAATATTTGATAGAATCGCTTGTTTAGATGGCTAATTCAACAACTTAAACAAATGTTTAATTTTTTTCATGTTAAAGTACAATTTTTAACTGCATTAATAGGGAACTTTAAAGTAAACTCATAACTCTTTTAAAATTAGAAATTCTTCATAATTTTTTTAGAAATATATATACTACCATTAATTGCAAAGATGATATTATACAACAAAACTATAATCGGTTACCAAATTTCTTCTGCGGGGTTTCGGAAAACGGGAGGGGGGCGAGGAACGATGGTAGCCCACCTCCTCGTGGTGTTCCTCGGGCAACGCTCTGGCTTACGTCAGAAGTGGCTAAGAGGCTACTCAATAAATATCAATCCATACAATTCTTTGCTCTCGGATATCTTCCGATAGTCACAGTCAATAAAGATTTTAACGTTTCTAGATTTCAATAGTTGAAAACATAGTACAAAACAACAAAATAATAAAGTAGATTAATACGTATTGCGAAAGGCCCATGTCAAAAAAATTATAAACTAAAAGCAATAAAATGATTACTTTTCAACAATTAAAGTCATATATATTCAATTTCAATATTATGTTTACAAACCAACCATATATATCTGTAGAAAAATAAATTTTTGATTTCAAATGGAAAATTTTTATTTGAACAAAATATTTTATATAAAATATTACTTAAAGGTAATTGGAACTATGAATCGTAAAATAATGCTATAGAACATCATGGATATAAATTAAAATTTAAATTCTTTAACGGATACTTCAGATTTTGTTTTTCATCTACACACAACTTCTCCAATAACTCACGAAAGAAAGTAAAAAATGGCAAAGTAACTACTTTTAATTAATGTTAGCTAAGATTTTAATAATTATATGCAAGTTTTGTATAAACAGCCTATCATTTAAATTTAAGAGTAATTTAGTGAGAATAAGGTTTATACTTCCATTTAAAAAATAGTCATGACATGTTAAAACCGAAGGAAGGATAAAAATATCCCAAGTCTATATTTTATTTTAAAATTAGGAATCAAATACAGGAGATCCGACCGAATCGACAAATCGATCCGAAATAATAGACCTAATGTAGAGTTATTTAGGAATGAACGGGAATATAATTTTTATTAAAATTATATTTACCACCATTTTAATATTTCATGAAAAGTACATTGCGTCTGCGTTTCTAAGCTTAATTCAGTTTTACATTAAAATGCATCTCGCTTCATAGAAATTTATTTTAAAAATTATTATTTGAACTCTTCAGGTTCAGTTCAAACTGCAGATGATATCCTTATTTTCGAATTCAGATCAGAGTTCAAGTAAAATAAATTAAACATTGTATTCAAAATATTATAGCACCATTAAAAAATCGTCGTTATGTTGGCCTCAACGGATTTAACATGCGCTAGATGCACTTACACGACTGTTCTTCGGTGGAATCTGGTCTCGAACCTCAAATCCTCTGGCTCCGAAGACGAAACCTTAGAAACAGCCCACGGGGGTCCCTTCTTTTTCCTGAAGTGACATCCTAAAGCTTAAATTAAACGTAATATAAAGATGTTTATTGTTTAAAAAGAAAATAAATCATCTCACGTATATTTAAAATATTGCAGCCGACAAATGTTTTGATTTTGGTGCTATGTAAATTCAGAAGTCGTTCTTATTTTTTATAGTCTCATAGGAGCAATCCAATGTAAACTAAGTGTCAAACAAACATTTCAGACTGCTTCACTAAACGTTTTTACAGATGCATTCATTTAACTTTTGTATATTACCTCCTATATAGAATTTTTGCATTATTTCGCGGAATATATATTTTACAATTTTCACCCCAATAATTTGGAGTAGTCTGATTTAATTACTTATTTTCAATTGCACGAATAACATGTTGAATGTATCAATATTAAATGTTTTACTACCTAAAATTTCAATTATCTGGCCAATCAAGCCGATTGTCAAACAGTTTTGTTTTGCAGTAAAATATATAAATAATATTGAATATAATTATTTATCAAAAAAATTAATTAAAATTAACTTCAGATTTTATTACTACCTTCTTCACGTCCCTGCTTTATGGTTTACCTACGCAAGTGAAAGTATCGATATTTTCCTGTTCTTTCTCTGCTTGTGCAAGAAGGCTGTATCCGAAGACAAAAGCATCAAACCCTCAATGCACGCACACATAGACACAATACCTCAGCAAAGTTCATTATTAGAGGCGAAAAAGGGAGGAAGGAAATCCTTAAATATATATATATATATATATATATATTTAATGTAAAGTATCTAGTGCGAAAATTTTGTTAAATAAAAAAAAATTATATGTACTTGCGAATTTACCTCATTTTTGTATTTGTTTACTCTCAATTCAAATATAATTACCGCTTGCTAATATCATGCTAGACACATGCTGTCTTCTAAATCTCTTGTTGAGAAGTTTGTAAGCTAAAAATAAGAATATTACGATTTGGATACGGATGTATAATTTGATGCAAAAAATTTTTGGTGTGAGAACTTTCACCTAAGTAAATTTTTACAAATTTAACTGCATTAATTTTTGAAAACTTAATCAGTGACTTTTATAATTCCGTACGTTAGATTTTTAAACTATGGACATGAGGATAAATCCAGATGATGCATCGCTTGAGAAGGTGTTCTCTAAAATTCATTCGAGTGCAAAGGATGTTAAGAGTGTTCACTCAACATTTTGAAAATTAATTTGATGCACGATTGCACAGAGCCGAGTTCGGGTATTCTTTTGTGTTTAAGGCGTATAAAAAATAGTTATAGTTTCTAAAAATTAGTATGAGAGTTTCTGCTACTATTGAGTTTTTATAATTATCTAATAGGAATATGAAAAACGAATGCAAAGGGTTTCAGTTTCCCAGAATTGAAGAAAAAAAAAGCTACAAGTAACATTGTATATAATGTCAACGACGATTATCAAAAATGCAATATTCAATTTGTCTTATCTCGAGCAAGTAGTTTTATCATCGAGCTTCGTGAAGAATCACATTAGTCACTATTTGAAGATCCGACTAGATTCGGAGAAGGATATTTAAAACAATGATGCATATACATTTTATGGTGTCAAATGTTCTTTAAAGGTCATAAAAAATGTTGCATGTTATCATCAGTTTTTGAACCCGCCTCCCATATTCCGGTTTTAAGGGGGTGGGGTTGTGTTGAGAAAAAACAACTATTATTTTTAGTTTTAATTTCACATATAAACTACTCAAATCACCTGCAGTGTAATAGACTTCAAGACAATTAATTTAATGCATGTTTTATAATCATTTGAGGTTGTAATTATTAATTTTTTTAGGTTTTGAAAAGAAAATGGTTATAAAACATGACTAAATAATACTGTTTTAAAATCCGCGGTCAGTTACACTCTCGAAGGTGTTTGACACGTGCGTGTCAAATTTTATGAAAATTTTATTTAATTATTTTATAGTTTTCAATGAACCAATCATAGCGAAATATTCATTTTCAGAAAAGGTGCTTAAAAATGTATTTGCACAGTAGTTCGTTTAGATACACTACAAACTAATGCCGTTTTCCAACTTTTTTTAATACGTTTACTGTCATAGTTTCCGACCAAAATCTAATAGGATGCTTACTTAAAAAAGTTTAATATTTTGAATGTTTATTGCTTTAGTAAAGATAATATTTTTGGTGAATTTTATGTTAAAAATAAAGCATTCAATTTCGGTTGAAAATATCGCTATTTCTAGTTTCATTTTTATCTATCGTGTATTACTGAAAAAGAGAACTGAAGATTAGATAATTTAAAAATAGTTTTAAAATGACCTTTTTTTAGAATTTACAAAACTTTGCGATTTTCTTTTTTATGATTTAAAAAAGTCAGTTTCTTTTACAACCTACTTCATCTTTCTAACCTAGGCGGATACTTTAAACGTAATCAAGAAAAATGAGTTTTCTAAATGATAAACTAAGTATTGATTTTTGTTATGTGAACAAACACTTTGCTGCATTTTAAGACAAAATTATGCTCCATCTATCACTTAATGAAGTGATAGGAGGAATAGATTAAAAGCAGATTAAGGTGTTTTTCTTCTCATAATGTTGCATTTTTGTAGAGGGGAAAAAAAAAAAAAAAAAAAAAAAAGACAAGCACACACCTCACATCTGCCGCATGCCAGCTCATAAAATAAACGTCTGAATGCGAGAGATGCCGGTTTATAAGAGCCTATTTCGACTGTTTCAACGCCTCCTTTCTTTTGCAGGACTAGATTGTCTTAAAATAAGTCGGAGAGCAACTAATTCGTATTAAATATAGTACAGAATAAGAAATACAGGAAGCAAATGAGAGATTGTTAATGCTCTCAAGTTCAATAGAATTGTAAATGGGTTCATGTCCTATCATGGAGCAGTAAGCAGTCAAATATAGTTCATAGGGATCAGAGAGGTGAATGTGCATTAGGACGTCCAGATCTTCAAAGATAAGCTAGCAAGTCAGTCCACTTATTAGCATGTACTGAAATATAGTTATGAGTCATCAAACACGAAACCTCCGATAGAAGTATCGGTAATATACTCTGTGAAGAGTCTATACTCCAAGAGTTTGAGAATAAAATGATTTCTTTGCGAAATATGATTGTTCACAAACACAGGAGAAGACATTCCCGTTCGGCTCCATATGAAGGTTCCTTTTATTCCAGGTTGCTTCTTTTCCCATCGACTTCTTGAAAGCAGGTCTCGTCAGTGAGGGAAAATTATGCTCCAATAGAATTTAGCTCATGCAAAAAGAAAAATATATATATATAATGTAGTAATAGAATGCAGAAAATATATTTAGTTTGCATTTGAAAAAGCAAAAACTGTACTGAGTATAAAGCAAAAATTTTCTTTTTAATTCTGCAATTACTTTCTGAAAATTTAAAGATTTCATTCATTTAAATACATTATAACTTATATATCGAATTTAGATTTATTTTACCAAAAAATGTTGCATTCATCAGAAAGACTGGAAAAGATGTTCTAGTAATGAAAAATGGATCAAACTAACTATAAATCTCCTGGTTATTTCAAATTTTTTAAGATTTTTTTAAAACAACAAAGAGGAAAATTAACAATTCTGGGATTAACAACTCTAACTGAAAAAATAATTTATCATTATATCAATTTCTACTAATATGTGTTCCACAGGTAGACCGCCGAACCTAGAATCAAACTAACACCAATTTAAAAGCAGTACAAATTTTGCTAATCTTCAAAAATTCATAAAAATATTTTAGATATATTCTACACAGTTAGTTTTCATTGTTGCTATAAGCATTTCATCTCTTTTCTGGATTGCTAAGAAGTGAAATACAGTGAATACTAGAGCATCGTTACCGTGGGAATACCGTAACCTATTTTATATCGCGAAGCTTTACCTGCGCGATATCATCCACGCCATATTTTGAAGCAACTATGAGCAACCATGATCACATGGAGAAAGATGGTTGAGTAGACACCCCACTGTTTTAACTTCTACAGTGAACAAACAATGAGAAACAATCATCAGTTAACAAATTTTGGTTTCAACAACGTAATAATGATGAATATATATTGCACAATCAAATCTGGTTCTATTAATTGCATATCTAAAGTAAGATCACATTTTCAACATCAATAGAACGACGGAGATAACTTCTTGAATCCCTAAATCTAAACTCTACCAACTGTTAACTTCCTCTTGTTTGTATAGCTGCTATAGTAATATTTTGTGTATTGTACGCAAACGTTAATGAATATTTTTCAATAAATTTATCTACGTATTCTTATTTAATTGGTAGGAAGTCTTAGTTTCCAAGTTTTGTGATGAAGAACAAAAAAGGAAAGTGTCCAAGAATATTAGAATTAGCAGAGTTTATAAAAGATTGGTAGAATTGAATCAACAAAAATAGTTACACGCTCATCCTAAAAACTAATTGTAATTAGAATCTATTCAAATTATGAGATACCACAATCGCAAGACAAATTAATGTACCAATCTAATTATTCATTGTCTTTTTTGTGGTACGATAGAATAATTTAGGAAATAAAATATTGACTAGGGAATTCAATAAAAGCGAACAAATCAAAAATTGACTCTTAAATCAAAACAAAAAGTAGAATATAGACAAGATAAAAATTTTAAGTTAATGCATAATAATTATTCTCCTTTGGTAAAGATAAATAAAGTACGTTGTTACCATTGATTAGCGTTGTGTAAATTCTCTGTTCGATGAAATTTTCTTTCACAATTGACAGAAAAAGTTTCGAGTAAACAATTAACTTCTGAATGTTTTTTCTATTGCAGATACAAGTTGAACTAAAATTCAAGAGGTCACATATTTGTTCCTTTCCTTTTTCAAAATAATCGAGCCTTGTGTAACATTACTTTTAACTGACAAAAGTTCTAAATTAAGAGAAATGAATGATTCTAAAACTTTTTTTCTTATGAACTGCAGTAAAAAACAAATTCACTCATTATCATTTTAATTCATTCATTGGCTGAAATTGAGAAAACCTCAAATGGCAATGATTAAACTTTACTGCTTTAATTTTACGCTTATTATTATTCTTCCGAAGAACTAACTCATGATTTAAGTTAATTTACATTTATGAAGTAATAGTTTAAGCAACCTTGTTCAGTATTTATCTTCATTTCATCCGGAAAATATGTTTTCAAAACTTTTTTTCTCTTTAATTTGGATTAATCATGGTTGGGCAATAAAATCAATAAAATCAGTCAGAAAAATTAATTTCTTGATTTTTTAACTTGAAATCATTTTTTTTCCTATGTAAAGTTCTTAACTTTACAGAATGTTTAATAGGCTTTAGATGTTTAACTTTACAGAATGATTAGAAAAAAGAATATTAACAGTTGCAAAGATAAATAATCCTGAATAGATTTATAACTTTTTAAAAATTTTAGTTGATCTTGAAAAGAATTTAGATCCATCCATCTACTCGTAAATTCAAGTATTCGCAGTTGTTAGAAATCCTATCATAGCATTATCACATATTTTAATTGCTTTCGACTATTTTTTATTAACTTCTATATTTGAAATTATGCAAGCAAATCTTGCTTCTCTCATCATGATTCTGTTTTTCCACTCCCGCTTTTGAACAGATTCATTTTTACGAAACAGCCGTCTTTGGCGACCAGCTGGTTAGCCAGGAGTTTTGGTCACTATCATTTTCAATTAAATATGTTACGCAACTTTCTCTTCATTACTTTCTTGGCAAATATTTTTCTGCTTCACATTTTGATAGTTGTATACCCCGTTCTTTGGAAGCTTTACCTAAGGCAATGAACAAAATGGATGCATTTTCCTTATCTTTTGTCCTTACAAAGTTGTATTTATTTTGAAATGGAAATGATTCAACTTGAAATACTACAAAAATATTTTTGCCACAACCAAACATGTTTTATTTTAAATCGGCTCATAAAGTAGAGTTGTTCAGCACTGAAGAGTGCTACCGAATATTATCGACAGTTAATGCAATATCTTAGAGAATTATTCAATAAAAATTTGTCTAATTCTACATAAAATGCAATTTGCCACATTCAGAAAATTGTAGTAGCTTGGTTCTGTAATGAACATTTCAAATACGCAATTCCTCAGAACATTTAATGATTCAAACAAAACTACAACAATTCTCTACTTAGACTCTTTTTCCTATTAGCCCTACAGTGATGAATTTCAGATAATTTCATTTTCCAGTCGAAATATCTGTACTTTTCTAAATATCGTCTGCTTATTAATTGCATTTTTCTCTCTTTTGTTTTTGGCAACTATTGAAATGTTATGTTTACTTTTGATGTGTTTGTTCTATGTAGTATTTTTGTATGTGATGTTTTATTTGAGCTGATATTTAGGAGAAAGCATGCACCACAAGAGAAAACAGATTTTATGGTGGTTCATAGAAACGAAATCAATAGTGCAAGCACAGAGAAATTTCAGAAGAATTTACCAAAAAGATCCTCCACCCAAAAACAGCATCTTGCGGTGGAAAAAGAATTTTCTAGAAATTGGAAGTATCGCAGATAAGAAACGTTCCGAACGTCCTTGCACAAGTGATTTTGATGTTGAGCGTGTCAGAGAGACATTTTTACACAATCCTAGAATATCTGTGAGATCAGCGGCAACAGAATTGGATATGCCAATTTCGACGTGTACAAGGTTATTAAGAAAAAATTAAGACTGCATGCATACGAAGTTCAAATGGTTCAAGTTTTGGAACCGAACGATAGACCTAGGAAGATGACCTTTGCAACAGATATGCTAAGGAGGATAGAAGATGCTGCTGATTTTCTGAAGCGCATAATGTTCTTCGATGAAGCATCCTTTAATGTTTCTGGCATTGTTAATCGCCATAATGTGCGCATATGGGGATCTGAAAACCCCCATGAATACCGTGAGGCATAAAGGGATTCCCCAAAGGTTAATGTGTGGTGCGGAGTCATTGGTCATTGGGCCTTTCTTTTTTACAGAAAAGACGGTCTAATCAGTCGTATACTTAGACATTTTGAAAAACTTCGTATTTCCACAGTTAGAAGAGCTTCAGCCACATGTATTTTTGCAACAAGATGGTGCGCCACCTCATTGGGGTACCATCGTTCGTACTTCTTTGAATGGCCATTTTCTAGGAAGATGGATTGGTCGAGGAGGTCCAATTCCTTGGCCACCCAGATCACCTGACATAACGCCGCTGGACTTTTTCCTTTGCGGGTTTGTAAAAGACAACGTTTTCAGGAGGAGAGCGTCGAACACTGATGACCTAAAAGCCAGAATTACAACCGCAATAGGCTCTGTGGATGCCGACATGCTTGCCGCTACCTGGCGTGAAATTGACTATCGACTTGATATTCTCCGTGCGACGAAGGGGGCACACGTGGAAGTTCATTGACAGGGTCATGAAACTTTTTGAGTCTATTTAACCATTTATGTTATTAATTTTAATCTATCTTTATTATTTTTATGAGTTATTAAACATCAAAATAGGCCCGGGACTAAATAAACACCCTGCACTTTTTAATCAGTTTTCCCGACGTTCCCTCATACACTACTATACGATAATTCCCCCACACTTTGCATAAAATTATGGATATTAGACAAGGTCACGAATAATCAGTATTTTATTTTCAAAGTCCCACATTTGAGAGTTCAGTGCCTCGTAGTATAGTAAAGAAAACCTTAATATTAATAGCCAAGCGCAGGCGAACAATATTTATGAAATATCCATCTTTGAAAGAGACGAGAGCGCTTCTTATAGAATGTAGGTGAATTTTTTTGACAAGTAATATGTTCATTCCCATGAATCGTACCTGTGATTCAAATCACTACATAATAAAATTGTTTCATTTTAGACCTGTATACTAAATTTTACCTATCTCCCTGTTTTGTAGTTACCACTAATGCATCTGAATTAGAACAGCCTGTATTCCTTTACATGGATTTCGTATAAAAGTTGATAGAAATGTACAACTTTGTTGCAAAGACCACATACCAAAAATTATCCATCTAGCTCAAAACGTTTGAGTTATCCTGTTCACAGACAGACAGACAAACAAACAATTCCAAAAATACGAGTTTCGGATTCGAGGAATTCTGAAACGTGGAGATTAGTCAAAATCCAAGATTTAATTTTTTTTTAACGACTACAGTATTTTTTCTTGGTATGCTTAACATACAACAAAGAGCATTATATTAAGACGGACGAACCAAGCATGGAGAAATACGGCATGATGCCACAGAATTGTACAGAAATTCGATTCTCTCTTTTATTTTTTCCTTCTTAATTTTCATATAAAAATGTATATCTTGAAATTCTCACGATAATATGCTAACTTGCAATATTGCAAGTTAATAAGATTCTTATTTTCAGACTTTCAGTTCTTTCCATCTCTCGCTTTATAAACCTGATAGTTTTAGTTAAAATTGTCAAAATGAAACTAACTACAACTTTGTAAAATAATCAAATGGAAATTTAAAATTATTTAACTGAAATAGGATACGAATTTATTAAGACTGTATAACGCATAACGACTGTAAAATGCATATATAGTGGGTCAGAGGAATGAAGGAACAACATTTTTTAATTTATATTTTCTAAATTACTATACATAATGGAAATAAGCATGCATCAAAATAACGAGTAAATGAACATTCCCAAATTATGTTTTTAGCATCGCTCAACAGGCGTCATTTATCTAGATATGTTGGGAATATTTTTTTTTTATTTTCACAACTTTAAAAGGATGATTTGAATTTCTTATTTTACTTAAAATGTTCGTATTCCGGCGATGAAGTAATGTTCGTAATAATCCAAAGAATGTTCGTAATGAAGAACTTCCACAATTCTTGATTGGGCATGCAGGTAACAATTTATCCATCGTCACATGGCCCCCCAAGATCCCGGTTTTTAAACTAACGCGATGTTTGTTCTTTTCTTTGAGATTACGCCAAAAGGCCTTGTTGATAGGTTTTCTACTGCCGAAAACAGCCAATGAACTTAGAAAACGCACCCATTCTGCATTAAGCATCACTGACGGTGCAAAATGACTCAATGACTTTAATTCGGCTCTAAAAAATTTAAAATTAAAAAAATTAATTTTACGATTTTAAAGACTCGATTTAGCGAAATAGATGTTAGAAAATTTCACTATGGCGAAGGAGCATTGTAAAAAAATTCGGACGATAAAATTAATAATTTATTAAATTAAAATGCTTAAAATGGTTATATGTAAAATGCAACGGCTGGGCGCGATCAAGTCAGACGATTCAAACTTAAAAAATTATAATGCTGCATTTTTTCTCTAGAATAATACACTTTTTACAAAGTTTATAAAACTCTTTCTTCTGACATTTTAAGTTTATAAATTTAATAATTATCAACTTTCTCCGTAATTTTTAAAAGATATAAAAATAATTATTTGAAAAAGGTTTTGTAAGCTAACAGGTCAGTGCAATTGTTTCGTTCTGACATTTAAGATGTGTTATCAGAAACTCAGAAATGAAAATGAACGAAGGATAAGCTATCGAGGAATATTTTTGCAATAAATCCTTGTCAAAATGACCTTCAGAATGCATAGAGTCCTTCAGGTTTGCGTACAGAAACCGAAAGATATGTGCAGAAAATAAATTTTAAAACAAAATAATCAATATCAGAATATATTTAACTATAAAATTGTCCACTCTCCATTGATCAACCTTCCAATTAAGAAATCCCATTAAAGGCAATAAGTTTAATTCTTCATTTCGTTATTTTAGAGTTAAAATAATATTAATCAACTTGAATGAAAATTTATCTGATAGTTTCTTTTAAAAAATGTATAGATTACGGGAAAAAATCCTATCGATGTTCTAATATTTAAAATTAAACATGATTGAATATAGCATTTATAACTTAAATGAAATGACAGATATTTTCTAAGAAATATATAATTAATTTTGAAATCAATAAAAGTTGCCAAATGAATATTAAATGCGGGCAAAATTCCATTAAAGATACGTACCAAATTTCAGCTATTTTGCTTTTTGCGTTTATAATTACCATATTCGAAGTAAGACCTCTCACAGATTTCGGTAAAAGCACAAGATAAACTGCTTCTGTCCAGTTTCTGTCTGCTTCTGTCCATTTTTTTAAAAATCGTTTTTAGTTTTGTTCACACAACGACATAATGCGAGTTTGATTTTTCACTTCATGATGTAAATTTGACTCAAAAGTCAATACAAAGCGGCACTGTAGAAACTGAAACTGCATTCCAAATTTTATTTATCTACCATTTTGCAGTTCAGCTCGGAAACTAGCTCGATTGAAAAGTCAAATTATGATAGAAATTACTTAATTCAAAGAAACTATAAAATTCACAAGGAATAAAATTTCTGTCATTTAATTTTCTTTTTGGAGCATTATTTGCATCGCCTAGAAGGGCCCCGGCTGCCATCTATTTAGTAAGGTTGGAAAAACACTGAATTCAGAGTCACAGTGGATCTGTTCGTTGTATCTCCAGAATCTGAAACATGAAAGAATTTGAGTTAGTCTGCTCTCAATTTGTTAGAGTTCTTTTCAATCTGAACATTGAGACACAAATTTGGTTAGTTTTAATCATTTTAAAAAGGGATCTTGCCAGTATTTTATTTGTCAAGCTCGTTTTTTTTTATTTTGCATATAACTAGTTTCTTTGCTATCCAATTACATTACAAATTCTATTTGGTAAACACTGTTGTTTTGAATCAGAAGTTCTAAAAGCATTGGAGATATTTTATAATAGTTATTCAGTTAGAAAAAGTTTAGAAACAATGATAAATAAACGCACGTACCAATAATGGATAAATAAAAAAATGTTTAATTGATAATCAATAAAATAACTGTCTTCAGAAGTCGTCTTTCTTTTCATCCTTTATTAGCTTTTAAGCTTTTTCTATCAGTAATATTTTCATATTAATATCCAAGAACGCTTTTTCAAATTACTATTTGCGCATGTCAAAACGGATCAGATTCACTAAATTTCTTTCAATTTACATTATAAAAAAACTCAAATAGCACGTTTTTTAAAAAAAATTATAATTACTGTATATTTCCATTTTTATTTTATTTATTTTCGGTTTTGAAATATTATAAAGTTGACTACTAAAATAAAAACTGAAAATGCGACCGTGTTCATACAGTCTGAAATCCAGGAAGAAAAAAGAAACAAAAAAGTGGATTTGTGAGCTTCAAAATTCACTGCAAATTCAATAAATGTTATGCTTAAAGGAATTTTAGCATTACAAGATGTTTATTTTAGTTTTTTGCGGTTTTGTTTCTGTAAAACATTCATAAAATTTATTTAACTATAATTCATTAAAACTTTAATGATAAAAGTGATTATGCACATTATATTTATATTTCTAGATCTCAGAGATCACATTAAGTTTGTAAAGGTTCGCGAATGGGAAATTTATAGAACACTGAAGTTTTAGTTCAAATATATTTCCTGTTTAAAATAAGACGCGAAATGAAACTCGTATTTTTGAACCGCGATCAGATGACGAGAACAACTGAACCAGCAATCCCTCCTCAAACTTCCGTACCATATTAACAGAAGGGCGTTAAACCCAAAATCAAATATAGCAACGGCTATATTTGACTAAACAATTCGACTATATTTGACTAAACAATACAGACTAAACAATTCGAATATCGATACTTTACCAATAGGTGACCGCATCCTCTTAAAAGATCTGAAAAGGGACCTTGGGACTAGAATTATGATTGACAGAATGTATTCCAGGAAGGGTTTATCAAAATATTCTGTACGAGTGAATAGAAGGGATAGGACAGAATTGAGTGAATACAAAAGAGTAGAGCGTGAGCAGAGCGCCCGCCAAAAACTATCGCAGAATCATTTTTGTACAAAATTGAATTGATATACGATTTAAAACTTCTACTTGTCTGTTGGCTCGCAACGAGCATTATCAAAATTTAACTTTTTCTTAATCGCTGATGTCAAACATTGTTTTAGTTGGTTTATTAGATTTTTTTTGGGGGGGGGCACAAAGGCCACTTTTGGTCAAGCCTGTGGTACGAAATCTCACGAGATTAAAAAGAACCAAGTATCAAATGTTTAGAAGGAAGTAAGATAAAAGTACATAAGTTTGAAAGAAAAAATGTTAAAACATTGTTTTAACTAAGAATATCTAAAAATAATTTGTACTGGCATTATAGTTCCGCAGTTTTAACAGATTAAAAATTTATTGTTTAATTTAGTTCAGAGATGTTATTTAACTTTCTTTTCACCGGAGTTCTGCCTAGATGAATGCAGTATTAATTACATCACTCTAACACTGCCAGATTTCACATATTATAAAAAGTGCAAAATATTAACGGAGGGATGTGTGTGATAAACACCTTTCGAAAAATAAAATCGAAATTGGATATACTGTTTTTATCATTCGTCATATTAAACTGTAAAGTGGAATAAATGCTAAAATTATTTGTTCTCTTCAGCAATTCTTAAAATACACTAATTTACACTGATGGTCTATCTAAAAAAGTGCATCATTGAAAACTTTCTTTTCAAATTTGACGCAAACGAAAGAAATTTAATGTAAATTCCAATCTCTATTAAAAACTATTCCACTGTATTCTAACTTTCCAAGTTGCCAGCTGAACAAACTACGATGAAATGATTTCGAATCGTTAAAAAACCTGTTCCAGTAGACTTTACGTAATTTTGAACAAAATTTATCCGAAATGATCGCAAATAACAATACAATTTTAAAAACAAATGTCAAAGCTCAAAAATAAGTAGCACATGAAAAGACGTAGAGGAAAGTATCGAGAGAACAATTGAACAAAACAATTATTAAGAAGCGGCATAAAAATAAGCAAGTGAATTTTATATTTGTCAAAAGCATAATTGGGAATTAACTTTGACTTCATCTATTGCCGAATCACTTATAAATGAACTGAAATTAAATTCATCAGATATTTTAAAATAGAAACAATGTTTTTAAATTTCATATTACATTGAATTATAGAATTTGATATCTAACACATCTAAGTAAATCATAAATTACAGGAACACGTTTATCAGATGTCATTTACGCTCTTATATCAACCTAGATATTGATGAAGGACGAATATCTCATTAAGAATTTAAATCATTTCACTGCATATTGAAGTGTGACAACAGAAAATAATTTGCAGTTTAACCTTTATTAGAAGCCGTTACGAAAGCATCAATCATTCAGAATTATTAGAAATGACCATGTCCGAGCAAGTACATTATAATTTAATAAATGATTATTTTTTGATTTCCTTCTTAAATTAGAATTTGGATCATGCGCAGTACTATTTTATTCAAGCATTTATAAAAGAAATTAGGCTTTTAACGAATAAGTGTATTTTAATAGAACTACAACATGAAAATTATAACGCTTGCAGAATAGAAAAGTCTCGGTCCAATTGGGTTTCGTTTCTGACCGAGAGAACTCCTTAAATCGCTATTTATAATAGCCTTCATGTGAATCGGTAATTAATTCGGTGGCAATCTGAAAAGTATTAAAAAAAACAGACCATTCAATTCCGAAAACAGTTCAACAATTCAAGTAAACAAGAAGCCGATTCAAATAAACAAGTTTTTGAACTTCAAAACCGAAAAGTTTTTGAATTAACACTCTGTATATAATAAAGGTTAGTGCATGTGTACGGATTTAACCATAGAGCTGCTATGGATTTAACTCGCAGATAGAATTTTTTCAGGGATAACAGGGTTTCCAGAAATATGGGAGGGTCGCCATTCTATGGCTCTAAAAACTATCAAAGAATCAGAAGGAAAACGATTCGAAACTGCTATAAAAATAATCAAATCCTAAAGAAATAAGGAATTGTGAAAAAGCATGCCTTTTATTTATGTTTTTTACAGAAGTGAAATAAAATAGATTCGTAACATGATGCTCAATACGCAATCATTTATTTCCTTTACGGAAAAAATACTGAACAATTTTCAAAAAGATTCGATAAATAAAATTCACATTCATATAATTTTGAGTTAAAACTTGTAAATATTTAAATATGGGCAATAACTTAGCTACTTGGAACCTAGAAAATTTTTTTGTACCAGTATTATATTTAATGGTCACTACTATTCAAATAAACATTTTGTTTAAAATCATATACAGTGTCTCACAAAAGTGATAGGACACTTGTGCTTTAGAAAAGGAAACTGTAATAAAATAAATAAATAAACATGTACAAAAGATTTTTGGGTGTGTTTCATACTTAAGGTTAGTAACAATTATTACATAACATACATTTTGTCAAAATATTAAAATATTAATTTAATAAAAATACAATTGTTTAGAACGGAGCAAAAAATGGCTCACATAAGTAATGGGACACTTACTTTTCCATCAAATATTTATACAAAAATTTTACTTTTTAAAAGGTTTTAATATTTTGTTGGATTTCTTTTTACTTTTAAAACATGATTTAATCTTCTTGGGATGGATTCGACTAATTTTTTTGTGATTTCTGGAGTGATTTTACCCCATTCTTCTTGAAGCCCCGATTTTAATTGTTATTTTGAAGAAATAGCGTGTTTGCGAATTCTTGATTCCAATTCTTGCCAAATATTCTCTATGGGATTTAAGTCTGGAGATTGTGGTAGTGTTTTTATTATTTCAGGACAGTTATACAGCAGCCAGAGTCTAACGTTCAAAGCAGTGTGCTTGAGGTCATTGTCCTGGTAGAATTTAAAATCGTTATGAAGGTTCACTTTTCGTGCTGAAGATTTCATATTTTGCTTTAAAATGTCAATATACTTCTACTGAACCTTTATACTGTCAATAAAAACAAGGTTACCAACTCCAGCGGACGACATACACCCCCATACCATAACTCCTCCTCCACCATGTTTTACTGTTGGCACCAAGTTCTGTTTGCGAAATTCTTCCCTGGGTTTTCTACACACCAAGATTCTACCGTCAGAACCAAATATATTAAATTTCTCTCATCAGCAAATATAACTTTATTCTAGTAATCAGAATTCTTATTTATGTTGGATTTTGCGAAAGCTAGGCTGAGTTTTCTATTCTTTTCACTACGAAGTATTTTTTCCTGGCTACTCTACCGTGATATCCAGCAGATTGAATTACCCTTCTAATAGTCTCAGGATTAACAATTATTCCATATAATGCTTGTAAATCAGCAGCAACTTTAGAAGCACTCTTTCTTGGATTTTTTTTAATAATTCGAACGATAATTCGCTTTATTCCATTGGATAGCTTTGATGGTCGGTCAGGTCTTCTTTTATCCTGAATAATATGAATCTTTTTATATCGTTTAATGATATTGAAAACTGTTGAATAACTCAAGTTAACTGTTTCAGCAGTTTTTCTAATAGATTTTCCACGTTCAATATGCAAATTAATAACTAATTTTCGAATTTCAGGCGAAGTTTCTTTTCGTTTAGCATTCATGGCTGCACAGAGCTAAAAAAAAACACAAAAATTCCAAAACAAACTGGAGAGAAATACTGCAGACGATTTTATAAATTATTGCCAACTGCTTTTGAGTAAAAACTAAAACCACCAAAAATATTTTTATTGCTTATTTCAGACGATTTTTGTTGCATATCTAATGGTGTCCCATCACTTATGTGAGCTATTTTTTGCTCCGTTCTAAACAATTGTATTTTTATTAAATTAATATTCTAATATTTTGACAAAATGTATGTTATGTAATAATTGTTACTAAATTTAAGTATGAAACACACCCACAAAAAATTTGTACATGTTTTTTTAATTTATTTTATTACAGTTTCCTTTTGTAAAGCACAAGTGTCCCATCACTTTTGTGAGACACTGTACATAAAAGACATCAGTTAAAAAATGATTAAATTAACAAAAAAAAATTTTTTTAATGTTTAATATGTTTATAAATAAATACCATTAATGTTTAAAAAATTATATACAGAAAAAAATATTTCTATTCTTTTACGATTACTGCAATTCCATACCAGTTGCATTTAAATGTTGTACCTTAATGTTGTATCAGTTTTATGTTTCGGAGCTTCGCATCTAATTTCTCCACAACATTTGGTAAACATTGGTTATTATTCATGCGATAATTATTAGCTTATGTGGAATCGTATACATATAGCTGACAATATCCAGGTTTGTTTTGATCATGAAAGTATAGAGGTCAGATCTAATGATATATTTGTCCATGAATGCGAAAACAATGGGGACCACTTCCAGGGGGCGATTTGATTTTGCTTTCCATGGATGCAAATGCTACAGCAGTATTATATTCCCGGATATGGAATAGATAATTCTTTTGATTCAGCAGAAGATCACAGAACAATTCGGCAATAAATCGGGAGCTTCTGTAAAGAGAGGAGGAACTTTTGTCTATTTTCGCAACAATGTATGTTTCCAATAAAGATTATTGCAAAATGCAGACGCCTCAGACGAAATATTACAATCTTAAATATCAATTTCCATCGGAAAGTCATTGCGATTATTTATCCGGCGATGTCTACAACTAAATTTTCAGCTTAATACCCATTTCTGTCATTTAGACTTCTTTTTGATATTCTTTCTTGATTCAATGGAAGCTTCAAACAAAGGGCAGGATATTTGTCGAGCATTCCTAATTATATTTTGTACCTCCAATAGATAAACATCGACACGATCCAGTATAAAAAGTTCCAGAGACGAAACAATTTGAACTGAAGCGCTCTTAAGGAGAATTGTTAGTGTTTGACGTTGCCATTCATCAAAAAGTAATAAGCCCGTCGTTAGTGTTTTTTATATATAATTTTTTAATCAGTATATCTAACAGTCGCAAAAATTCAACTAAATTTTTAATAATTATTCAACCCATATTTAACATTGCTAAAGCGTTTTTTAAAAAAACTAATTAAACTTAAGAAAATGTCTACATTCCTAACATCTTTTTTTAGTAGCAAAATATTTACAATCCAGATCACACAGGCTCATTCCGTTAACACTACCTAATATATTTTCATTTGCTTGTTGAGGACCAAATGTTTTATTTCGTTTAATAAAACGTTAATGAACTTTTTTTTAAGATGACTTTTTATAAAAAGCAAGTAGTTAAATCATTTTTAATCGTTGGTATACTGCTAAAAGTGAAAAGTTTAATGAAAAAGTAAGATTTGTTTTTTTATAATATCTTTGTATTGAAAATATGTTCAAATCAGTTAATATATATTTTATACTGATATTACATCAATACGTGATTTTTCTGTTACTTGTTGTTTGCTCTGCTAACACAAATGGACTAGACTGGAATTATGGTCGGTAACATTGAAACTTCCGTGATTTGTTCAGGGAGACGCTGCAAACACTTAAATTAGCAGCAAATTTTGGGCCGGTTGACATAAAAAAAAAAGCAACATTTTCTTTAGTCTTACTCAGAGAAATCACTTAAAGACGATCAAAGCATATTGCATTTTAGCAATAGAAGAAAATATATTTTTAAAATATTAACTCATATAATTAATTTTCCTCACTTGACTTTCGCTTCTTTTTTTACTTTCTTGCCTAAACAGATTAAATAAATAAAGTAAAATTTTGAAAGTAGTATCTGTATACATAATGCGAAATATATTTCAGATAGACTTCCTTTAGGCTCGTAAACAGTAAAACATAAGTTAAATCAAATGATTATATTAACAAAGGCAAACCCAGACTGGAAATTGTGTTCGGGATGAGATATAGTGTAAAGGTCACATACCTTTAAATGTTCTTTCAGTCAGTCATTCATTCTGTCCAAATTGCGTAGTGGTTATGACATTCTTTTAGATATCGGCATGTCAAGGTTCGTACTTAAAAGCCTTTTTTCTTAAATTCCAATTTAAAATTATTTAAATCTAAATTAGCAATTAAATAAATAATATATAAATTAATTATCTAGGTAAAATTTGAAGCTTATTCTTTTAATAAATTATAATTTAATTTCTAAACAAATTGTAAACATGGATGCGTTATTCAAATTGTTAACTAACAATTTACAAATGGTTCTAATGTGTTATTCCTCACTAGCAAGATCACTACATCTTCGGCATTAAATACGCACAGAGATATTGAATTTTGGAATATTTAAATTATTTGTATTATGTTGAATTTATTGAAGGACCATATAATTCACTTCAATCAGAGAAAATCCAAAACTGGCATGTTTGCCAGAATATCCAGAAGAACAGGAGTTGTAAAACTGAAGAACTTTGTTTTGAAGTTAAAGTATCCTACCGTCTATTTTTTAACAGAATACTACTAATGTTTTAGAAGAACAGTTCTCCATTTGAATTCTTGTTCATATTATTTTTAGATTTGCCTGCACCTGCGTCTAGAATAGAGAAGTATTTATGAAAAAAAAAGAGACTTGCTTCTAAAGCTATCGTTTGACTTTGGACGCTCAACAAAATTTCGCACCATGCAGACGCATTCAATAACTAAGCACCTGCTTTCTACTATTTTCGTTCGATTCTTAAAATCTGGAACATTTGTTTGCGTGTTTCTTTATGTAGTTAGAACAAATAATTTTTCACTATTAAAATTCAAAAATGTCACATTTTTAATGATTTTATGATAATAATTTACATTATTTATGAACAAAAATTATATTAACACTGATCGCTGCTAATGTCTAGTTAAGACTGTCATTATGCTGGATGCCTCATTCACATTTTTATTGAATTACGATTACTACAAAAGCTGAACATTTCACATTC
This sequence comes from Argiope aurantia, assembly GCA_026543865.1. Lineage (NCBI taxonomy): Eukaryota > Metazoa > Arthropoda > Arachnida > Araneae > Araneidae > Argiope > Argiope aurantia. The sequence goes on along the minus strand of JAPMOR010095296.1, from coordinate 33,591 downwards.
ATTTTCTGGAATTATAAAAAAATCCATTTCTGAAACTTCTAAGCACTAAAAGTAATTCTGATACTCACATAACATAAAAACAAATGTTTCTATTGTGTTAAAACATGTAATTACTTTTAGGAATAATAAACTTTAATAATTATTTTAACGTTTATAGTTGAAATTATAATTTAAATGGTAAGTGACTGAATATTCATTTTGTATATAAATTGGCAGCATAATAATGACATAAAAACACTTTCAGGACGAACATTGATATCCAAATTGCTTTAACAATTAATGACCAATTTCTTTTACATTTTTAGCTGGAGAATTTACATATATGTACAAAACGTTATGTAACAATATATAATATTACAATTATGTTTTGTATTTCAAATATGCGATATTTTTCAAAATGGGTATCATTATAAAATGGTAAATAAAAACATTTCAATAACAAAAGTTGAGTAATTAACAGATTATTACAATCTCTAAAATACATATTTATGGACGGTATTTTATTATAATATGAAAACCAAACCAAAAATATAAGTCTTCGAATATGAAAATTGTGTAAAATTTTAAATTATATTGCGCTTGAATGATTTACAGCCGAATTTCAAATTTGTTCACTTGTAAAGAAACGAATAACTGAATACACACTTTTTGCCACGAAAAATATTTACAGATACATATAGAATGAAGGTAAACCGTCAGATGTCCAAACATTTTTAACGCCGACCAGTATACGTAAAATTCTAAAATCGCCAAATGATGATCGTGGCAGTTTGGGGCTTACGCGAATTCCTAATCAACTGCGCCATTCGGACCGGAAAGACGCGAGAAATTAATACATGAACGATGCAAAATATCTGAAGGTCCATTTTTTTACGAAATTGGCTGGCTATTGCGATTCAATAGTTTAGCAAATGATCACCCTAAAGATATGCAACCATTTTGCTGCATCTCATTTCGAACTCAATTTCCCAATCCATACCTTCTTATTGTAAATAGACTAGAAAACACTGGACTCTAGAGTGATTCAAATTTTTTTCACCTGGGTAAGGGGCACTCAAAAAGTTCTCGAATTCAGCTCTACCTTTTCTGAAAGAATTATCAACAAATCCCGTTTAATCACTTAAATATTTACCAGTTAACACATATACAATAAAGGCCTCATTCTTTTGTATTATAATTTCTCTACGCTGCTTAAAATAACAGGTCACAAACACAGAAAATCTTAAGTTACGTAAATCATTAACATTTACAATGAAAGTTCATAGTGCTATAGTATTAAGATTAGCATTATTTCCACGCTTTCACAACACTTTCTCCAGTCACTAACTTTGAATCTCTGATACCGCATTTTATTAGTTACTGCATGAAAAATTCAAGTATGGCAGCAGTTATGTTTTTAACTGTTATTACTTTATTATTGCAGAGAAAATATATCCGAATGCAAAAATTAAAAAGAAATAGCATAAGTGTCAAAATTTAATATTTAGTGGAAACATATTAGATCTACTAGAAAATATAAATTCTTTTCATTTTTTTATAATTGACACACTTATTATTTTTGTTCACTATATGAAAATTGTAACCGACATCTGATCAACCGGAACAAACTTTTACCTAAATGCTCGAATGCTATTTTATTGCCATTTGCCTTTTTTTTCCCCGACTCGAGCCACGGGTTAAAACGGGAAATTAAAGATGTATGCATTATTTTTATAAAATTGTTTTACAACTACATATTAGCTCCAAAGTTTAAAAAATTTGATATTTTCAAATTATAAAAAGGCAAGTTTTTTATTAATGAATTTTCAAAATTTAATTTTAAAACTAAAATGCAGCAACTGAATAAAATCAAACAATGCCTCAAATGCACATCAAACCGAAAAAGCAAAGGTTACTTTAAAAGGAATAATAAAATTCAAACAAAACTGCAAAACCTTATTATTTTAATCAGATACAATCAACGGTTCAGGAATTTAAAACACTAATAAAATTATAAAAATATCTAAATACTTCAAAATACAATTTTTATCAGCCTTCAGTAATATATAACAACTTTTGATTAAAAATCATACCAGTAAACAATATTTTTATTCCTTTTTACCGAAACATGCAGTTTCTACAGTAAATAGTTTGTTTTACGTGATTAGTTCACATTAAAAGTATCGGAATAATAGTTTTGTTTTGACATAACGTTAAAAACAATTAACTAATTAAGTTTTCACCTGTCGTGATTTTATGTAAAATGCATTCCGAAATTTTAAATTTAATATTATTCACTTTTAATATACCTTTAAAAAGTCATGATCGCTACACAAATGCGACATATTATAGAAAAATGTCCTTAATGTCATTTCAAAGACAAAAAGAAATCAATTACAATAATCAAATAAGGAAGAAAAGTTTCGATAAAATGAAAAAAATTACTTCATTTATCAATGAAATTATAAATCAAAATTTTATATGAATAAAATTAACTTACCCAAATGTCATGTGAAGATAAACTTGTCACAGATTAAAGAAAAGAAAAAAAAATAGAATTTTGAACGAATATAGAATAACAGAATTAAGCTCACAGGAGCTGCTGACACGACGCAAACAAACCGCTTGCACTCTTCCGATTCTCTCCTGTCTTCGGATGACGTCATGAATCCAACTCATGATCACCTGGGATTGGGAAGCTGTTGAAGGAGTAATAAATTACCATAATTATTTCCAATCTCTCCAGAAATCTCCCTAAAAAAAGAAAAAAAGAAAGAGCAATTTTATTTCCAGAATCCACCAATCAGAATTATTCGCGCTCTTGAAGGATGTTTATTGTTTTCTTTTTTTAAAAAAAATTAGTTACACGGTCATGATTAAATATGACAAAGTTTCTACGTAAGTTTAATTAATCGAATAAATATGCATGTGTTATCTTTTAAGAGAAGATATTTTGGTTAAAAACGTTTTCGGCGAAAAAACTAATTTCTGCATTTAACTTTTGATTTCACTTAATCTGAAATTATGCCAAATGATATGATAGGGTAAACTCGACGAATAAGAAATAAACATCAAATAAAAAAAATCTTCTCTACTTTTTTACCATGTATACAGGGCAGTTAAAATTGGTAAGATGTTTAAGTACTAAATAAATAAGCATGATAAAGAGTTAGAAGGTCCTTGCTTATTTTTCTCTTATATTATGTTGCGTAATCGATAAAGTTTAAGCAATGAAATAAATTTATCACGTAGAGTAATGCAAAAATGCATGAGGAATAAACAAAACTATATTTTAAATTTGAAAAAAAAATTTAATAGAGAAGTATTAGATTCTAGATAATCGAATTCGTTAAACTAAATTTGCGGAACGATTTCTAGTCTATATTTGGGTAAAATAACATAAAATCCAAATATCGCTTAGGAATTTTTATACGAAGAAGTCAAATTTACACATATTAACTTTAATGGAGATGAATGAAACGGATAAATTTTATTATTTTTCTTTATTATTATACCATCTATTTAATTTCAAACACTTTAATCACAATTTATTTGGTACAAAATCCCGATATGGTGAAAAATTGAATATTATTCTACACATTGAATAGTGGAGCATAAAAAATTCATTTTATTTAGTTTGAGATTCATCTAAATGAAATATGGGCTACACAGTTAATCTAATCGAATTGTATTAATGTAAATTGTGTTAATGTTATGCATTTAATTATAAAGAGAGTGATTTGTCTTTCTCTTTTAATATTATGTTTTCAGTATATCTATTATCTTACTTAATGTGCGGGTAAATATGGATTTTATACTGTTTCCATGCTGGTATAAAATGTCTAAAAAGGGAAATTAAATACAATTATTTATACATAACCACAAAAAAAATATTGTCTGATATATTTTATAATCTTAGGATTCTTCTGTTGAATGTTTCTTTGCGCACATAATGTAAAAAACAGGTGGTTCGGATGGTGGATATCCACATACAGGACTTTTTTTTTAATCCTTGTGGTTTCGTTTAGTATTTCAAAACATTTCTTTAAAAATGTCTTTTCCATGTTTGGGAGTAAAGGTGTTTCTTTAGACAAGTTTTCCTATACCAGCACTCATAAAAATGAGTAATTTTTTTCCTGGTATGTTCATCAGTTCTTGCTTCGAAATGCCATTTAGAGAAAAGATGGAAGTGGTCTCTTTAAAACTTTCTCAGATACCCCATAATAAAGTTGTTATAATGTTCCCGACTAAAGCATAAAATTGTCGACCTGGAGAAAGGCCATGAATCTCTTTCGAGGATTTGAAGAGCAATAGTTATATATATAGCATTACTAATATATTTGGCGTGAATTCAGAGATTTTATCAAATCCATTGTGATACCCTTGATAGTTTTTAGATATTAATTACTGGAATGAGGTTAATATTAAAGGAAAATAGATTTATGTTTTCCCCCCACCGTCGGAGAAAAAACTCAATTCCTTTTGCAATTACAAAATCTTGTATCAAATTTCAAATATTTAAGCATCTGCGATTTTGGATCATCGAATATATATGCCGACAGTAGAACAGGCCGACAGAAAGTCAAACTTTGATGGATTTTGTTCCAAATTTTATAGAACCTACATTTTTGAGGTTAAAATGATGGGGAAATTTTATCAATGTGACGCTCTTCGTTTCGTAATTTCATGTTAGTTTATATTCGGACAGTAGGAAAAACAGATTTAGTCTGAATGGATTTCTCTCAAAAAATGACAGAAATTTTCAAATTTCATTAATTTGTCTCAAAACTTTTTTTAATTGCTTGTTGGAGACTGGCAAAAATATGGCTAAATCGTATATTTCTAATTCAAGGATGTCTGAAATTCAAATATGTGTCAAAATCGCAAATTCGATTTTTTAAACGATTAAATTTATGTAATCGTTTTTATATAAATTTATATATAAAAATCTATATTTTGTAAATAGTAAACAAATATTAAGAGAGGGAGATAGTAAACAAATGTGTTTTATATCTTTTCAAGTATAGATTGTATATTTATTGAGTAGCCTCTTAGCCACTTCTGACATAAGCCAGAGCGTTGCCCGAGGAACACCACGAGGAGGTGGGCTACCATCGTTCCTCGCCCCCCTCCCGTTTCCCGAACCCTCGCAGAAGAAATTTGGTAACCGATTATAATTTTGTTATTTAATATCATCTTTGCAATTAATGATAGTATATTTTTTGCAAAATTTTGGTTAGAATTTTAAGTACCCAATTGAAAATCGTTACGTGTTTTCTTTAGAATTGAATATTAATTCAATCAATTCATTTTTACTTAGACATTGAGAAATAAAATATGGGCCTTTCTATTGGTTGAAGTTGTTGGACTATATATTTAATCAAACGGTTATATTTTTGATTATATCATATATTCCGAAACGATTTCTCCAATTTTTTTACAAAATAAGCTACGAGAGAGGTGGAAATGTTCTAACATCAGCCTTTAAGTAAAAATGAATTAATCTCGGAAGAAAAATTTTAATTCATAAGAGAAAAATTATGAAAATGATCTATGTTATGGATACGAAAAGTTAAAATAGGTTCTATTGAAAATGAACAAATTTTAGTGAAAAAGGTTTTTTCTTTTTGAAAATGTTAATTTTTTTTAATAACACATCTTAAGTATATTTTAAACATAAAAGAAAACCTGCTAAATCTTTTAGAGCGATATCTGCATTTTTTTTAAATGAATTTTATCTAAAATAACGGAGTCTTCGAAAAATACCTATGAATTCTATTATATCTATCCGAATTTAGAAATCGAAAAATAAATCCATTTATTTAAATGTTGTTCCATATTTTTAGATGGGGTTACTGTAGTCGTTTGTTTTTCCAAGAACTTGTATCCATGAAATAAGAATTTCTCTTTCACAAATTTAATTTTCATCAAATTATTTTTGAAAATGATCATTACAATGCTACATAATACTGACAGCAAGCTATATTACGCCTCTTTCGACTACTCTTTTATTTTGTAAAAAGTAAAATTTTTTGATGAATAATGCAGATATTGATCTGGAATTTTTATAAAGTTTTTTTTTCGTGTTAAAAGTATTTTAAATTAAACTGAAAACTAATTAAAAAATTTTTTTAATAATCATTTATTCTAAAAATTTACTCTTCATGTTAAAAGCTACCTTAACTTTGCCAGATATATGTAAAAGTTTTATTGATAATTATAACTTCACTATTTATTTTTTTTCACTCATAGTAATTCCCTTTTGTTAAATTCACAAATCAACGGTGCAGCTTTTCTAACGGCAATAGCCATTACCCGGGAGCAAACATAGAAAACGATTTTGGAAGCAAAACTTTGGCTCAATTTAATCCAGCTATTTTTCAGCATTTTCATAATTTTTATTCCATTCGAGAGCATTAAAATAGAAACTCTAAAGCGACAAAAAATAGTTAATTTTAAATATATATTTGGATTACAAGGTATTCAATTAAAATGAACTTTGTTTTCTACAATCTAAAATCGCTAATAAATTTGCATATGGAATTTGTTATAGTCACACTTGTATACGATAATAATCTTCAACAAATGAAGTCTACAAATCGATAAAAAAATCAATTATATATAATAAAATTTTTTGTGATCGTATATCTGTATAAAGGTATTGTTAGTAAAGGATTCGCTTATGAATATCAAACCGAATTTTGAATGAGCAGAGTGGATTTAGATCAAACATTATTCTCAGTTAAAAAAAGTTATAACAAGAAAATATAACTTTTTTTTGGTTTTATAGGAATTTAAATTTTACAGATTGTCGATTCGTTATGTTTACTATTGATTATGACTTTTAAATTACATTCTTGAAACAAATTTAGTATTTTCGAGAATTTTAAAGAGAAAAATAAAATGCTCAGATACAAAGTTTCTTCTGCAAAAAAACTAACTATAACTTGAGATTTATTTTTGGAAAAATATTCTGAAAAGTGATTTTATATTATGAAAATATGAAATCACACTTCAAAAGCAATTTTTAAAATCAACCGTGTGATGGAAGTGCATTCAAAATTTATGCAAATAAGTTCCCCGTTTTTTTTTTGAGAGGTGTGAGGAGTAGGACAATTTATTCAGTGCTGGGTATACTCGCATGAAATGGTGCTTGGGATATTGAACTTGATGCTATTTTATTTTTGACATTTTTTGCAGAGTCTACGATAGTGAGGTTTAAGAATCTGGAAGTGGCATCGATGCAAAGATGGTAAGTTGCAGACGACGTTAGCGACAGAGATGTGGAGCAGAGAGCAAGAGAAGCAAGGATGGTATGTTGCG
>JAPMOR010095296.1:0-26279 GCA_026543865.1 Argiope aurantia | reverse complement strand
GATGGTAAGTTGCAAACGATGTTAGCGGCAGAGATGTGGAGCAGAGAACAGGAGAGCAAAGATGGTAAGTTGCAGGCGTTATTAATGGCAGAGATGTGGAGCGGACAACAGGGCAGCAAACAGTGGACGCAGGGCAAAACGAAAGCTGGAGCAAGAGGCAGCAAAGAAGAGATGGGACTAGTGGGAGATGAATCAGAACAAACGCTAAATAATTGGAAACGACAAATCTGTTTATAGAATAGAAATCACGAAGAACGAAAGAAGTGGCCAATGGAATCAGAAAAATAACAGCCCTAAAAACTCGAATGCAAGAGAAATCTGAAAAGGAAGAACCCATGGTGATGAATAAAATGGAATTAGAATTAAATCTCAGAGAAGTGGATGAGGAACCAAAAGAAAAAGTATTCACAAATTTGAATTGGAAGTGGAATGGAAAAGATGAGAAAATAAGATGGAATTGTGAAAGAATTGTGCATTCGATGTGAGCTGACGTCATTTCCTGGAATGATTTGATTAAGATGAAAACATTACAAATGGAATAAAGTTAAATGTGCAATTCTATAATAATATGTATTTATATAAATAGTGAAAAGAAAGCTAATAATTTTAAAGCTAGTAACTTATACATAATCTTAAATGCAAAATTCCTTAATGACTAAATATTCTTATAATCTAAATACACTTAAATGTAAAGTCTGATTATCACGAATTTTGGTTTCTTTCTTTTCCAAAACAGTTTGCTGCAGCGATTTGTATAAATATATTATTAACCAAAAAGAGTGCAGCAATAAAATTTCGCTTAAAAATTTAACTTAAATTCTAAATTAACTAATAAAATAAATTCATAATAATAAATGTATAAAGATATTGCCTGCAGTAGGTACTGTCTGATGGGTAAACAGCTCTCCTGTAAAAGAAAAAAAATCAGAAAATTCAGAAAATAATTTTTATAAAAAAACAGATATTATCTTTCTGTATGTGTTGGATTTCAGATCGAAAAAATGTTTAGGATGAGATTTTTTTTTATAAATTACTTGGGAATATAAATGTCTATGAATATCAGTATTTAATTGCTTACATTAATTAAAAGGACTTGGAACACATGAAAATTGAAATAGATATAAATTTTTCGGACATTTATTAATTTCAATTAAATATTTTCTTCCATAAAGTAAATTTTTACTTTAACTTTTATAAACAAAAAAATTTAATATAAAATACAGCCTAGAGCAAATGATAGTTCAAAATTGTTCCACATTGCCATTGTTGAAGTACTTCTGGTAAAAATTAAAACATTTGGTTTGAGTCATTGTTACTTTCAAATTCTTAATGAAAATAGGATATGATAAATAATTCATCATGCGTTTTTCCCTTTAAATTTAACAAAAAATTATATAATACATTCAGTTGATATAAAGTAGAAAATATGAGATATTTCCCTAATCTTATTAAAATATTTTTGCATTTCTTATTCAAACAGGGAAGCGCTTTGTCTGAATTTTATTTTTAAAAATCTTAGATGCTTTATATTTTCATTGATATATGAGAAAATTCAACCATTTCGAAATATTTTAATGGAATGTTTTTTTTTATTTCAAGAAACAATTACTTGATTAGTTTTTCTGTGTTTGAAAATCATTCATAATGCTTAACGTCTAAATGATTATCTTATCAGAATTGTTCTTCAGCAATACTGGAATTCTTAAAAAGTCAGATAATTTTAAATTATTTGCGCTCACTTATGAATTCAAACATAAAAACAAAGCGATCTTTACGTAAAGAACAAAGGGTTCCTTATGTAAACTTCAATTAAGTTCGGCGTTTGTTTCACATTTGGAAGTGTTTCATTTCTCTGTAAGGAATTTTTTTAACCCTTTGAGAAAAGTCAGTTGTCATAGGAAATAAGTCATGATGACTTTAAACTTCAAAAATTTAAATCTTTCTATTTTTTTAGATATTAAAGGTTGAGTAGATTAGGAAATGACTCAAACTGGACAAAACTGAAGGAAATCTTTCCTGTATTAATCTTTTCATTGAAGTAAAATACGACAGGCGAATGATAACAATAAGATCGGAATTTCGTATCTTATTAAAAATTTTAATATTATTCACCAATTATATATATTTTTAAAAAATTTTATTTGTATTATTTCACATTATTTTTAATGTATCGGTTAAAATTGTAAGAATTTCCACTCAATTACAATTTTAGATTTTATTATGGAAAGCACATCGATTTCTAATGTTTGCTGTCATCACGCTATGATAAAAACTTATAAATGCCGATGAAATCAAAATTCCTAAAGTTTTAAAAGTATTTTTACTCATAAGACTCCCAAGCAGAATATGGATGAGAACTCCTAACGCCTTTCAGTAATGAAGCAATGACTACAATTTTTTTTTTTGTATTCTGCTATTGAATAAACAAATAGGATGGGGACGCAAGCCGAAAGAAACACCATCCCACGAGCGCTGTTTCACCTTGGAGCAATTGCTAGGTATGTCATTGATTTTCATTTTTAAGAATGATAAAAACTGTGTTTAATATTTTCAAAAACAATGTCTTCGATAGAAAGCAATAAAATTCCTGCCGTTGTTTAAAATAAATCGAAAGTAAGCACTCACGCTTTTCTACACGAGAGTCTGTCTTTCCCACCGACCCTCCTGGACGTCGTACACGAAGAAGCTGCCCGGCCAGTAGGGATCCGGAATCTAAAAAAATAATATAAATCGCTGCGTGAGATTATTGCATCTTAGATGCCAACAAAAATTTTAATACTAAAAATTATCTATTACTGCACAGTTTCTCTTAAATCTAACTGTATGTGTCCTATTTCGTTTTTCTGTAGAAGATGAATATGGGAATTTTTTTAATAAAAATCACAAAAATTATGTTAGTTACTAATGCGGTGATTATGTGATGGATCTAAAGAGTCCTGCTGTCCAATCAGCTCGCTAGGTTTTTCAATTATATAAGTAGAAGGTCAAGTGCACAACCGAATATATTAGTTCACTATAGAGGGATAACTGATATTTTCGAGCTTCATTCCTTTAACGTAAACGGAAGGAGAGCCGTTCATTTTACATAACCGACGCGGGGAGTAATTTCTGAATTAAATCATTTTAATTTCTTTGACACAATATGTTTTCTGTTTATCATCCGTTTCGGAATTTTGTGAGATTCACTGAAGTGTGACTTTATGAAACAGAATAGAACTCACGATCAGATCTGATAAAGTCAGATCAGAGCTCCTGACCAGATCTGACTTTCCCGTCGGAGCACTTAAAGAAATTTAAATATCGAGCCAAAGATGCTTCCGAAAGTGACTTAAATTCTCACTTTTCTTGAAAGTGTTTTTATTTTTTGCCGATAGTATGATCCTTGATAGGGTATTATTAGACATTGTACGGCGTACTTCAAAATGAGAGTAATCATTTTGATCATACTGATCTTCCAATTTTTCTGTTTTTATTAATGCTTATTTTAGTAACTTTATATATTCTTTCTCGACATTTTCTCGAAAGATATACATCGATCAATCGAAAAATAAAGTGAAAAGATACAGCTATGTTTCAATTAAATACTGGAAGCTAGGATTTTCATTCTGCGCGAATTTGCTTGTAATATCCCTGAGAGTTTTGTTTCATACCAAACATATACTGTTTATTGAATGACAAGAAAATGTACTTACTCCGATGAACAACATAAAAAAATGAAACACTTTTGATGGAATCACCATAAATACCTGAATGCCAGCTATGCGTACTATATGTTAGAAGAAACTGAAAAAGTAACACTAGGAGAAAACGTTTCACAGAAAAATCCATCATCTAATTAATAGCACAAAATACATTACAATTACATGAAATCATTAACTATAATATTCAATAGTATAAATATGTTGTTAAAATATATAATTATTTATTCTTCTTATGTTTTATTATTATTATTTGCTTTTGAAACAAAAATGATTTTAAATATATTTGACAACATATAGTCTGTTCCAAACTCTGTTCCTCCTTTTACAATTAACAATGAAGGCAAACGACATTAGAAAATAAATGCTTTATTTAACACGAATTTACATTTTCTATAACTGGGAATATGATAATTATGTAATTAATATAAAAATTATTTCATATCTTAGATATTTCGAATACCTTTCTTTGATGGAAACACTTACAGCTGCACGTCAACAATGGACAATTAAATGACTAAATGACAAAAACTATACTCATCAAAATCTGACCTCTCAAAATAAATTATCAGGAAAAAAAGCATGTTCGAATTTGCATTTTTGGCAATGTGAAAAAAAAAACAATATAGATAGTCACACATAAAAATATAGAATGCACACGAAACGGCACTTTTCATCGTGTATCTGCGATTATTGTGCATTGGTTTGGAAAGGTTTTTAAGTGAAATCTTTTTTTTCATGTACTTTCTATCTTAACAATAGCCAACAGACTCATGAATACATTTGTGAATTAGCTGATTGAAGTAAAACCTGTAGGCAAACACCGGAATTGCAGAATTCTCTTTAGCTTATGTCTGTTGAATCTCAAAGGAAATCCAAGATGCAATTCAGGTAGTGTTCAAATCTACGATTTATACCTCTACCGCTTCATTATCGCTCTATCGCATTATTATTTCATGCTTCATTTAAATTAAATATATTGGCTATTTTTTTATTTCTTTATAATAAAAATCATTATTGCACAGAAGTTAAACTCTAAGCGAAATATTGTGACATTTTAAAAAATTAATATGACGTGGATATTTTAATATTAATTTACATTCAATTATTACAAGAAAAACTACGATGATAAATGTATATGTTAGTATATATTTTATTGAGCTCTTACCTCGTACATCAGGTGCTGATTTCGGTCGAAATCAGCGAAGTCTTCCTGGACGAAGACCTCCTGTCGGCGAAAGTGTCGACGTAGGTTCGACCTGCAAAACATTAAAAAGAAAGACACCCGAAGACATGGTTAGCACATATTAATAGATTGTGGCAGAATTTAACGATAATTTTAAAGTAGAATATTAATTTTTCTCACGCCCCACGGTATTTACAAAGATAGATCAATGTCCAATAAAAATATTACAATTGATTAAATAAATTAGCATAAAATATTCCTTCTTTTTACAGAAATTGTTACTTTGCCAACACCCTCCCTTCGTTATTAGGTTTGTGCAAACCATAAAATTTCGCTTTAAAAGTTTTTGGAATTCATTCAAAATCTCTCAGAAACAGAATCTGTGAAAACAAGTGTTAAACAAATATAGGTATCTGAAGAGATTTTAATTAACTGGAAGAAACAATTGTTGGAATTCGAGCTAACAATTTTGGAAATTCGGTATAACTACTATCCCGATTGTGTTTCTTAAAGATACATAAAAGTGACATTAATAATGAAGCTGATTATTAATGAGCTTAGTGAGTTGTGAGCATTGCCATAAACTGATTCTTCCAACTTACCAGCGTGAGTCGTTTCTCCAAAACTCGATCTCCTACTTCTAATAAAGATGTTATGCAAGTAAAACGCCTTGTATGGCATTGACGTACAGTAGTTGAAAAATATTAAACACTGACGTGAATTAAGCATTTTTTAATTGAATCTATCTTGTGTTTCTTGGCGAATATTGTTGGTGATTCATCCTTGCATGGATAAAAAGCATAAAAAATATAAATTGTGTTTCGGCTTTAGACGCGACCTTCTCACCCGCTTGAAACAAAAATTTGACTCAAAATGACAATTAAAGTTACAAAAACCACTTACGAAATTTGATATACTTAAGTCACTGTGGTTTGGTTTTATCGCTTTTACGTGTTTCTGAAAAGGCAGACCGATAGAGGATCAACCCATCGTTGGATTGGGCTCAAAATACGATGGGCGTTTACACTAATGACGTTAAATATGTTTACTGGATTTTATTTATATGGCTCGCTTCCTTTTGAAGTTATCGTGTTAAAATGTATTCGAATAGCCGGAATAGACAGACTTTCTCTGAGAGGAATTTGTTCAAAATTTGATAAGACCCTATACAAATTTCATCCGTCTTGTTCAAATAACGAGTCATTTTGAAACGGGCTATAGTTAATAAATCAGATCAGCACAGAGGAAAATATGGGATTTTAAAATTAGTTCGTGTGCAAAAGTAAGAAAGCAATGTTTTTAACGTGCCATTTGGATCGATGTACAGCTGAACATAATAGATTATTCCTTTTACTCTTAATTCCAATATCACTTTATACACAAATTCATAAGAATACACTGCTGTTTAAATGTGTATAAATCTAATTTTTTTTAGCTTTAATTAAGAAATATGTGAACGAAGCATTGTCTACCTTGATTTACAAACGAAATTTTAATTACAGATTGCATTTTAACGAAAGGAATTGATTGAATTATTCATCAACGAATACAAGCAGATTACGAAAACCTTCCCCCCCTTTTTTTCGCGTTTTTGACGTTAGTGACGCAATGCACTCATAAACGTAATTGACAAGTTTCATATACTCAGAACAGTGGAATAAGGATTACTTTGTGCTTAAGCACACACATGACTTAAGGAAGGAAAAAATGGCATATTTCAAGGCAGAGTATAGAAAGCATTTATTTTTCAAAGAGACTTTTTAGGTGAGTTATTCCGCTTTCGTATTTAAGAGAGGGAATGAAAAAAAAATGGCTTTTAAATTTCCAGAAAAGTAATCTCAAAAGGATTATGTAAAAAATTACATATATTATACGACTTTATTTTAGAATGCTGCTCAGAAAGAAGTTCTCGAAACGGGAAAATACCATAATCTTTGGAATTTTTACTAATAACGCACAAGAGCCTTATAACTCTAAAGCAAGTGACGTGAAATGATGAGCGTCTCACTATGTAGATAAGATATTAGTATCCTAATTCAGGATTAACTCCGTCAGTGCAGAAATGAAAATGTTAGATTAAGAATTATTTAAGAAGTTAGATTATAATATGTGGAATCACTTTAAGGTGTATGTACACACTTGAAACTTTTTTATTGCTTAGTAATGTTCTCTGACCCTTTAGCTTTCAGACGATACCAAGATGTTGTCAATATTCGAAATATTTCTCGAGTTATAATTATTTTTCTTGAGGTGTTTTCATTAAAAACTCTAGTTACGGTTTTTTTAAAACTCATTTTATGAAGAATGATATTTTCCCACTATGTTGCTTCATTCAAACAATCGTAACTGAACAAGAAATGAACCAAATAGAATTTTTTATATATCAAAACAATCTGTATAAAACAGTGGATGTTTTGTACCTCAATTAAAGTTATATTTATAGAAATAAATTTTAATAGTTATTTACAATTTAAAATTACAGAAAAAATCTCGCTTTTTCTATTCATCGTTGATGAAAAAAAAATGTTAAAAAAAACTATATATTTTTATAACTTGATTGAGGCAGACAACATGAAGACTAATATTAGGCATGATTTCCAACTAGAATTGTGTGTCTGTACAAATTAGAAATTAAGATATCACGTTTCAAAAAATATGCTAATTAGCTCATTAAATATTATTTAATTAATTAATAACTAGTATAATATGATTTTTTCTCACTGAAATGAGTTTAAACATATATTATTGACCTACTGTGAAAAACTGGATTTTTAAAGTTAAAATTTTAAAAAATCCTCTAGTGTGTACGTACACCTTAAAGGGGAAAGAAATCTTCAATTGAATATAATGAAGTGAAGCAAGGACAGAGTGCTTTTTTGTTTGACCTTTTATTTCAATTTTTTATAAGTAATTATATGAAACAAAAAAATGAGTGATGATCATACCATAATTTACAGATATTGATATCTATATGCACCATTAAAACCAATATGGTTCAATAAAAATGGACATGTTCATTTTTCTAAAATATTTTTTTTCTTTACAGTTTTTTAATCTTAGTTCTTGAAAGTACAAGAGTGCAATCTGATTTTTATTTCATATATTTTTTCTACATTTACAGTGATTCTAAATATGCAGTATTAGATTGGCAATACTATTTCAGATTACGATAAGCGATAAATATTGGTCCTATTTTTGCTCCATTTCATTCCCTTGTATAATGCGTTTGGAAAGAATGTTATTTCTAAACCAAAATTTTATAAAATAATCATTTATATAATTTTCGACATCTTTAATAAAATTCCGTTTTTTATTCATATTCCCTAGATTCAATTTTTTGTTAATTCATAAAAGGTAGCATTTACCGCTAAATCCCCTTAAACCAATCAATCTAATCTCATTCAGTGATTGTATTAACCTTTTGTACAATTTCGTCAGTATTAGAAGTCAATGTTTTAGTCTATGGACTTTGTAAAATGGGCTGCGATTTTAAATCATGGTTCAAGTAAACTTAAACAATTTTAACCGAAAAGAAAAGAAAAAAAAAATTCAAACTGCGATGGGTTTTTATGTTTTTAAGGTATGTTTCTTTAAAAAAAAGCCATGACCATCAATCATGATTCCATAAAATTAAGCGTTGGTATTTAGCATTAAAAATGTAAGACTTTCACTCAGCAAAATGGAAAACAAATCCACATAATTATGCAGCATATTTGGATGCACGAGCCAGAAATACACAGAAAATTTGCAGACTTTCAAATATAGATTTCATTTAAGTGTTTTGCAACGATGCATTAAAAACTAGTGCTGGTTGCAAGAACTTTTTTATTTTTTTATATTTTACAGAAATGTTAAAAGCAAGATTATTGAGAGCTGGAAAATGATAATGCAGGGAGATGCTATTCCATTATTAACACTGTTGAGTTCAACAGGGTTTATGAAGACTGCGATTCTATTCGTTGGCTAAGAAAAGATTAGCAAGTGCATAATTTTAAACAGATACCAGATAGGAACAGGAAGGGTTCTTAATATATATATTTATATGAGAAACTTTTTATGAAGTTGAGCCTTTACAATTTTGATTATGTGTGGGAATTAGATGTTAAGGGAAGCTGAATTAAAAAGGCATTCTAATATACTTCACATGAGGAATAATATATCTAAGGAAAAGGTCAAAGATGAGATGGATTTACTTACGATCCATTTCATCAAAAACTGGCAACATTTTCTGAACTTAAAATGATTCCAGAATCTAATGTAATAGATGGATCTTTAGAATATAACACTCCTTGAGATAATTTTGAAGAACTGAACTGCCTAAATCAGGACTGGAATTTCGATTGATACGTTTAAATTTAAAATAATTTTCTAAACTATTGTTTTTAATGAAATTCTAAAAATAAATGTTTTGCTCAAACCTTTTAGTGTTAATTTAAAAATTGATAAACCCAATGTTTCATTTAAAAATCCAGCATTTTCAGAAACTTGTTCGCTATGCTTGGCAGCCCAAAAAGTTTCCGTTCATTTTATTTCGTATCATAGATCATGAACTTAAAAAAAATCTTCTCAATTAAATAAAAAAAAGCAATATTTAGGAAACTTTTCGTTTTTCCTTCTTCTCGATACATTGCTTAAAATGGATGCACTCACTTTTGATAAAAAGCTGCTAATTAATATATTTCGATCCCTGTGTTATGAAGGAGTATTCCCCGATACCGAATTGCGGAGTGCGGAGAAAATTGAAACGGTTAAGCTTTGATCTTTTAACGGGGGGAGGGGCATCATCCTTTTTATAATATTTCGTTGTAATTTTCTAAGCTATTTCTTTTCAAATATCATTTTGCACAAAATTCACCATTCTATTATTTCCTTAATTAATAAGAAAATATTTTCTGACACAAATAGAGCTACACTAATGTTTTTTCTCCCCAAAAAACAGACTAGAAAGTTACGAATGAACTTTGAGAAAAATATCATCGATGTTTTGAATTTAAGGATGTTTAGTAATAACATATTCCCCTTTAACACATGGTATATTTACAACAGTAGGCTTCATTAATATGTAATTATAAAATAAACATTCTTAACTTTATCTGTAATAAACTTTTCATGCCATTTAAAAAACCCTTTTTGAATCTTTGAACTTGGTAGAAGCAAAATAATTTTTTCTACTTACTTTCATATTTCGTAGTTATAAAAAGAAAGAATATTGTAAGCAATGCTACTAAAAAAGAAAAAGTTTATTTGAAAAGATATAATGACGTAATTTGCTTACAACATTATTTTTATGTTATAATTTATATTGATTATTCGCATTTTGCATCCAGTATATTTTTTTGTAATTTAGATACATTTTCGAGGTCATTATGATAGCTTCATAATTTTATTTGAAATGATTTATGTAAGCGAGTTTGTGTATAATTTTTTTTCAAACGATAAAAAAGATTATACAAAATATTAATAAAAACACATGAAAAAGAAGCGCCAAATTTTTATCGTTCTTTAATCCTGCCAAAATGTTATTGTATTGGCTTTCTATATGTAAGGTTATGGCTTAAAATACATTTGACTCTTTCTTTTAAAATTTGAATTAAAAAAAAACTTTTCCTTTAACTTTTTAATGCACATTTGCATAAAGTCTTCTTCACATAGTTTTAACGAGGCTTTAACGAGGACGAAACAATTTTAATTGTAATGAGAATAGTAAATTGTTTTTCTTTCGGAGACATCATCATTTTAACTTTATTTCTTATATCCAATCAGCTCGAAGCGAAATGAAGGCTTCAAGTAGTAGATGTAAGAAAAATCCCTTTCCATGATTCAAGAAAAGTTTATTTGGACCCAAAACATGAGTTACCCCGATCAAAATGCCATTGCACAAAATGTGGACTAAGATTGTATAAAGTGACAATGGTTATTTATGTAAATAAATTAAAATATTAAAAAAAATGCTGAAGTATTTTTCTTGGATTTAACTCACAACAGCCAAATGAATTGATACTGAAAGTAAAATATGAATTTATTTGTTTTTAATAAACGTGAATGAAAGCATATAAGTTGAAATAAATTTGTGTAAACATTGTTCTTAAATTCACCTGAATCTGTGAAACTAAGATATTCGTGAGAAGAAAGTCAATAATTTGAAACTTTATATAGCATAGAAATTTTTATTTTTCTCAAATACAATATGGGCTTGAAAAGTCAAAACTGCTGTGAAATTTGAAACTTTTTCTAACTACAACTCACCATATTTGGTGATCAAGATGGTTTTGAGTCCAAAAAGTTCTAAAATCTTCATAAATATGTGCACCCAGAATAACCTACAATCAAGCAGTTTCTATTGGTGACACTTCTTTGAGAACCAACGAAACTTTTAATCTTAGAAGATGTCTTAAACGTTTTCATATGCATTATTACACATTATTAAAATCAATACTTCAAATTTGAAATTTTTTTTAGATCCTCCAGAATAGACGCAATCTTGACAACTGATGAAAGCTTAGAAATTTCACATCCGAACAATATTGTTTTGTCAAATTTAACCACAATTTAAATTTACCAGATGTTTAAATGGAGTTCACTAGATGTCCAATGATAGTAGCATATTTATTTGGCAGATCTAAGTACATTATCGATAGATATTTCATATGAAAGTGGAATTGAACATTGATAGACCAGATACGGAAACAGTTTGCACAAAACATTCAGTTACTGACGGGATCTGCATTTCGAAAAAAAAAATACAGTATTTAAAAGTTTCTTTCTGTATTTTTAAATCTTATTTATAAGAATTAATTTTAACAAAAACTATTTTAGTACAAATCTAGACCAGAGTGGTGAAATTTAGTCAGTTGCTAAAACAAAATAAGAACTAATATTAAATTGGAGATACTTTTCTTTCAGTAGGATTCCAGAAGAAAAACTTGCCAAATCAAATGATAAATCGCCAAATCGCAACAAGAATTCTCATCACAGCATCTTGAAGATTCATGGAAACTTAAATACTCAAAAAGTACCATACAGAATTTTAAATATAAAATAATCTCTTATTTATTGTTTGTTTCCTTTAACATGTAAGCAATTTTGTTTTGTTTTCGTTTGTATTTGTGTTTTTCCTTGTTTCCACCGTTTTTTTTATTTGTGCCTATGTCTTTTATATTTTAATTTTCTTCCACAATCAACTTTAACCGAGTTCTGACTTACATTTGTAAACCTTGTGTTATACATGTTGGTACACAAGGAGTTTCTACCTATAAACTAAATAATAATAATCTCTTCTTTCCTGTTTGCAAAATTAAAACACGATTACAGTATTTTTAATATGTAAATATTTGATAACCATTTGAATTTCGTTTAAATAAAAAACAAAAGGTCTTTTGTTACTTGTTGATTGTAACGGGAACCAAAAAGCGCCAAGTAAAAATTTCGACAATTGGACGATTTCAATCGTTAAAATATATAACACAGGAATATCTAACGATATTTTATATTTCAGTATATTTTTATAATTTTTGAAAACTTTTCTTGGCGCTTTTTGGTCACCATTAAAACTGAATTGTACCACCTTTTAAATTGTTAGCTAATGTTTTGACTATAAAGGATAAAATTATTTGTCAAGAACTCGTTATTATTTGACTTTTTGAATAATTATCAGCAAGCTATTTCCGTTTTAATAAGAAACAAAATTTGCCTACAAGCAAATAATGTAACCAAGAAACGTCAGTTGGCATACTCCATCCGACGGAGTCAATTATTCAGTTTTGCCATAGCGAAAAAACTTGATTCTATATTTTAAGCACAGCTATTGCGGCTAAAATGGTTCATTAAATACAAAGAATCTTTAAAAATACATATAAAAAGCATAGCAGTGATTAATCGTCAAAGATGGCCCTCTGTTAGATTCTTTCGTTGTTAAAATTTGACAATGGCAAGCGATAAATATCAAACATTTTTAGGAACTGCGAAACAAATTTTACATGCCTAAATAAAATATGTCAATAATAGAAATATATACGCGTAAGGTTTCCAGAAGCCAAAACTTCGGTGAATGGAGGGAAGGTAATACTACTTAACAAATGTAAATGTTTCACAAAATTGCCTTTGATAGGACTTAAGAATAAGCCAGGAACGCCAAAATAGCCGTCCGAAAACGTGCCAGATATCCACCATTTTGAATATCCATAAAAATTCTTAGAGACAGTTAAAAATTGGCGCATTTGGCGAACAATCTCCACCCTTCCGCAAATTGATCTTTCACAAATACATATATTGTTTATTCTTAACTGTTTCAGATTTAAAAAACACGTTAAAATAAAAATCTAGGCAATTCATATTTCAATGTTAAGTTAAGAATTTGTTATTTATTTATTACTTGAACACTTTTTCGAGGAATCAGTTCAATTTCGGCTTAATTCGATTCTAATTTCACCAAATTATAAAAATATACTCAAGTCGAGAATCAGCTGCTATATAGTTTGAAAACGCAATCTCCAAATTGGCGATTTTTTTTGGCACATTTCGGTGGCCGTTACAACCGACAAGTACCTATTTTTCTTTGAAATTAAAAGTTTTCACCAATATAAACATAAAAAAATGTCAATCAAATTGAAATTTATCCCTTCGATTATTTCATTCGTGTCAGATAGTATTATAATCTCTTTACCCGTGATGATCTTTGTGCGCTCATAACATTGCACAGCAATCTTCGGGAAAGTTTAAAATATATATCCAAAAAATTATTGTCGATAATATTTTCCAGAAATACAGTGTCTCACAAAAGTGATGGGACACTTGTGCTTTACAAAAGGAAACTGTAATAAAATAAATAAATAAACATGTACAAATTTTTTTGTGGGTGTGTTTCATACTTAAATTTAGTAACAATTATTACATAACATACATTTTGTCAAAATATTAAAATATTAATATAATAAAAATACAATTGTTTAGAACGGAGCAAAAAATAGCTCACATAAGTGATGGGACACCATTAGATACGCAACAAAAATCGTCTGAAATAAGCAATAAAAATATTTTTTGTAGTTTTATTTTTACTCAAAAGCAATTGGCAATAATTTATAAAATCGTCTGCAGTATTTCTCTCCAGTTTGTTTTGGAATTTTTGTGTTTTTTAGCTCTGTGCAGCCATGAATGCTAAACGAAAAGAAACTTCGCCTGAAATTCGAAAATTAGTTATTAATTTGCATATTGAACATGGAAAATCTATTAGAAAAACTGCTGAAACAGTTAACTTGAGTCATTCAACAGTTTTCAATATCATTAAACGATATAAAAAGTGGTGGAGGAGGAGTTATGGTATCGGGGTGTATGTCTTCCGCTGGAGTTGGTAACCTTATTTTTATTGACAGTATAAAGGTTCAGTACAAGTATATTGACATTTTAAAGCAAAATTTGAAATCTTCAGCACGAAAAGTGAACCTTCATAACGATTTTAAATTCTACCAGGACAATGACCTCAAGCACGCTGCTTTGAACGTTAGTTTCTGGCTGCTGTATAACTGTCCTGAAATAATAAAAACACTACCACAATCTCCAGACTTAAATCCCATAGAGAATATTTGGCAAGAATTGGAATCAAGAATTCGCAAACACACCATTTCTTCAAAATAACAATTAAAATCGGGGCTTCAAGAAGAATGGGGTAAAATCACTCCAGAAATCACAAAAAAATTAGTCGAATCCATCCCAAGAAGATTAAATCATGTTTTAAAAGTAAAAAGAAATCCAACAAAATATTAAAACCTTTTAAAAAGTAAAATTTTTGGATAAATATTTGATTGAAAAGTAAGTGTCCCATCACTTATGTGAGCCATTTTTTGCTCCGTTCTAAACAATTGTATTTTTATTAAATTAATATTTTAATATTTTGACAAAATGTATGTTATGTAATAATTGTTACTAAATTTAAGTATGAAACACACCCACAAAAAAATTTGTATATGTTTATTTATTTATTTTATTACAGTTTCCTTTTGTAAAGCACAAGTGTCTCATCTCTTTTGTGAGACACTGTATATGCATTAAGTTATGCATATAATAAGTCATAAATATCTGAAATAAGTTATTAAGATATGAAACCAATTAAAGCATGAAAATTTGGTTATTGATAAATTAGATGAAAATTATAAATATATGAATGTGAATAAAAGGATCAAAAATATCCGTTATGTTATTTAAACAGTTTTATTTTTTAATTGATGAAATCTTATCAAAAATGTCATTTATAATTAAAGGTTTAAAAGTTTTGAATTACTTACAGTTTCTTCTTTAGCCTCTTCAAGCCCATCTCTGAATGCTATCTGAAAATACACTTAAAACAACTAACAATAATAAATAATAAATCAAAGTAATAAGATAAAATACGTAAAATAAGTTTGAAAAAAAAATCACTTTTTCTCCACAAAATTTGTCGCTTTTTCAGAGCACACAACGCAAGCAGTGAAAATTTTCAAAATGGCGGATTTTGCGATTGAAAGGAACATTCTAGAGGTAAAAACGTCATGCATGACGTCATAGTATCAAGCGTCAACAATACGTAAATGTAGTTTATTAGACTGATAAACAATAGCATTAATAATATAATAACAGTAAGAGAGTTCAATTTTTCATAGTTACAAAATTAATTGTTATTTTCAAAAATTCGAAATTAACCATTGTAAATTAACTGATTAATGATTTTAGTATATTCTTATTTTGCTTGATTATAAAATAATAAAAAATGCAGCAATATTTTAGAAGAAGTGTTTTTTTGTATTAGCTCTATTGGAACTATTACAGAGACAGTTTTGAAATCTCCTTCTTATACTTTGTTTAAATATTTAATATTTTGATACATTCCATCCATATATGTGAAAAATTAAACATGCTTCTATAAAAGAAAAACAAACACGTTCATGGAGATATAGAAATGAATTTGTGCAACTACGCATTTTGATTCAGAAATTCATAAGAAAAAAAAATTGTAAAAATTCTGAAGAAAAGGTAATGAAAGATTTGTGATATTCAGTAACATATACGTATACATTTGCATATTTAGTTATATTATTAGATTTGGCAGAAATATCAGTCTTCAATGCGCATACTTCTCTTCATTTAATAAACACTCATATTTTACATCCATTTAAAAGGTTCTAAAACTGTGAAACACATTGCAGGTCAAACATTGCTCTATGTCTATTTGATGGCGATAGCGATTCAATTAGATCAATATATATAATACGGAATTTTTTTCAACTCGTACTTGGCATTTTATAAATTTAGATTTAATCTGTCGGATGACCTTGTATTAGTGACAGCTAACTTTTTATATATTTAATTTTCTTCTATTCTTTTTTTTTATTTCTGAGTTTTACTTTCACCTACTTAAATATTTTTTCAATGACAGGATGTGAAAAAGCATGAATTTGTTGGAACATCTGCTGCAGAATGTAAGCCCTTATACTGGTTGTTGAAATATCAATGCAAAGAATTTTTCCTGTTGATAAGGTAAAAGACTTGAATTTCAAAGAAGAATTATTTTTCAGTTAAAAGTTGCACCTTTCATCTGCAATTGCCTCATAGTAGATTTGTGACACTGCCTAATTTCTTGATTAGGCATTGAAACGGTATTAGCTTTGCTAACTATATGTTTGATTTTGGTTAAAAATTTTTAAAAATTTTCTTGAAGATAGGGTAGCTGCTTGGAAGATGTTTTTCATTTATATGCTAAAGCACGAATGTAAATAGTTTATGATCAATACAGAGAGTAAATTCAGATATCAGATACTTTTAATGTTTTTTAAAAATACTTTACAGGAAGATTCCTTCGCCCCATAAATTCTCCGCCGTAGTTCTATACCCTCTCTTTGCATCATTTTACTTTTATAATGACTCTATTTGTCCACTCTCATTTTCATATTGTTGCAATACCAATCTAATAGTAAAATCAGATGTATCGGTACACACAAATAAATAAAAGAAGTCCATAACATAGGAAAGATGAAAGAGTAGTTAATATCTGCTGTATCTGACTTAAATATTCAAATATAAGTAAGGTCTCCGCTACATTTCTTCTACGTTTGTTTCCTTGCACCTTTCAGCACGTCACGTAGAAATGCTTGTGTTTGTGCAACATATCGCAGGGATCGTTAATAAAAATTCATGGTGCCACGGAATGTACTAAGTTCATGGATGATAAATGTAGTTTGTGATGTCTTCTTCTTTCTCAGATAATGAAGGCGAGCATTTTGCAGTGATAAGATTTCCAAAATAGCTCCAATTACTGATTTTGCAACATTGGCACGGAAACCAGATTGCTGCAATATCGCAAACACATTTATTATAATTCATTTGAACCCGACGAAATTTAATTTGCCTATTAATGCAGGCAAAAGGATATAAATGCATTAGCACTATTATTAAGAAAGAGACGAAATGCTTCAGCAATTATTTCATGTTTTAAGACCAAGTGTTATATTATATTATGGATAAGGCTATTGGAATCTTTTTAATCCTGATGTCATTTAGCTTTAAATATCCTATATAGAGACATTGCTCGAAATTAAGATGCATTTATGTATAATATTTTTATTATAAAATCTAAATTTAAATAAATTTTAATGTACATGGTCTTATAACACCACATGGCTTTACTGAAGCCTTAAATTTGTAGTAATCCATTTAATTTGTAGGATTTCTCAATCTTTTTCTTTCGATTCGTTTAGACGCCGTAGAATAACCATCTTAATCGAATTGAAAAAAAATTAGAAACATAAAAAAAGGAAATAAAAAAAATAATGGTAGCGTAAATCTGTCTTACTGCTACTATATTTCAAAATGATCCGGGTTAAATTTTTTAATTAATCGTTAAAGGGGAAAAAAATCGCTCAGAAAGCAGAGAGACACTGAACAGACAGCACTGAATATTAAGATGGTATTAAAACATTTCTAGTATAGAAATTTCCTTTGGAATTATTTCAGATAAATAGCAAAATTTAATAAGTTCTAATAAATTGGATATTTAAATAATTGTAGCCCTTTGGAATATTGACGGTATTCGAAAGAATTTATGATTCGAAGAAATTTAGATGAAATCAATTAGATCGCTTAGGATATGAGGTTATGCATGTATATATTATACAATAGCTTATATTAAAATAAGCCCTCTTTAGCAATAATAATCCCTTGTACTGTCTTAAGGGGATGGTGGACTCTATAAGATACTTTTTCGATTTGTTTATTTAGGGTTATAAAATTTATTTTGCACATGTATAAAAATATAAATACGTCAAATTTCTTGAAAAAAGATTTTAAAATAATTTTTTTTTAATTTTAAAATTATGTAATTTTTAAAAATTTTAAAATATTGTAGGCGACTTAATTTATTTTTTGCCTCTATTTTTTTTCTTATTATCCAATGCAAATTTATTTGGAACAAAACAGTGTTTAATTTTGTAATTCCAATGAAATGCTAATTTTTAGAAATATTTTATGCACACTTACTAAATTTCCATAAGAATTTTATGTCCTAAAATTGTCTTATCTAAAAGACCTCAAAACAAAATGCATACCCTGTTTTGTTTTAATGTTTGACCAAAACTCTTATCAATTTCATTTAATTTCTTCAAAAATTGAGACACCTGGAACATTTCAAAGATATTTAAATCTAATTACAATATAGTTTTGAGAAACGTCATTAAGATGAACTTTTTTCCCCCTTTTTAAATATCTTGTTTTAGTGAACTACATTTTGTAACACTATTTTAGTTGAATATAAACATATTTTGATGATAAAATTGAAATAAGCAAAAAATGAACGAAGATGTACAAAGTCCACTGTCCCCTTAAATGTCATTCCTTGTAAAATACCGATTCACATTAATTATTAAATTTAATATTTTCAACAAATTTTCTCCCAAATAACTTCACTGTTTTTCTCGACATTTTTAATCGGTAAGCGATTGAATAGCAGTGGGAGAGCAGATTGCAAAACTGCTCCAAATCCCACTATTTGATATCTAATTCGATGCTTTATTGGTAGCGTTCGAAGGTTAGTTTTTAAAAGACGGTGCGATTACTTTGATTAGAACCAGTATTTATAGTTGCGATTTTATATAAGATGTACCTACCGTTTAAATAATTGAATATATGCATGCTTTAAGCCTAAAGATGCCTAAAGACCATCTAATATCCCATAATGGAATCAGAGGAGTACAATACTCAGGATTGATGCAACTCTTGAGTGAAGAGAGGACTGACATAAAAGAATGACAAATTGCACTCAAAAATTTGAATTAAAGATTACTGGATACATTAAAAATTGAACCATTTATGTAGCAGTGCAACCCCTAAAGGAATATTTTTTAAAATCTCTGCTGACCTGTTTGATTTTCTTTATAATATACGGAGCGTTTATGTTCTATAGAATTAAACAGAATCGCAACTGAAGCGAGAGAACCCAGTTTTTACAATAAAAACTCAATCTCACCACAATGCAGGACGATTATAAATGAAAATTCCAACTTTTTAGAGTTACTAAAAGAAACTAAATAAAGTGCCATCTTGTTAATCAAAAATCACAAAAATAATAGAACATATAAATTTAGCAGTTATTAACGCCTCCGAAAACAGAACGATATCTAGGGGATATGAAAACTCATCCCATACTCCTCCAGCATCACCGACGCGATGCTTTTAAAATTTGCAGATATCTATATTTTAAATCTAACTTCAGTTGGTGGTGGTGAACTATACGCATGCTGTTTTATGTAACACAATAAAAAGAAATCAAATTTTACAATACGCACGTATCTGCATGCTTTCGAAGCTTCCCATCAAGCAAGCAGACAAAAAAAAAAAAAAAAAAAAAAAAAAAAAAAAGAATATAGATAAGTTCTTACTG
Source organism: Argiope aurantia (assembly GCA_026543865.1). NCBI lineage: Eukaryota > Metazoa > Arthropoda > Arachnida > Araneae > Araneidae > Argiope > Argiope aurantia. The sequence goes on along the minus strand of JAPMOR010095296.1, from coordinate 6,496 downwards.
CTTCGATATTCATATTTATGAAAGGACTCGCATTGACTACTTAACTGTTGAATTTAAACTTTCAACTTCTATTTGATTTTCGATGAACAAAAGGAATTTATATTACATTTATTAGCTTCGCAAAATTGGGATATTCCTTTATTTCTCTGTATAGTTAGAGATTGAAAAGATTGAGATATATTCATTTAAGTATTTTTCTAAATAACCAAGTAAATTTGTACATAATATTAATGAGATGACAGTTTTTTAGATAAAAAATGATACAGCGAAACTTTAAATAGAACAATTCACAACCAATAAGTTTAAATTAAAAAAAAATAGGTTCATTAATGATCTCAAATATTTTCACTTACCATCAACAAATACAAAAAGAGCACTCATTTTTAGTTTGAAATTGAAAATAGAGATGAATTCGTAAAATAGACGTTATTCTAACGTCATATTAATAGGAAATTTGAATTTTTCTATTGCTTTTTGCACTCGCCCGGTTCTATCTTATTCGCAGAAAATGGCCATTTTCTAACAGTTTTTCCCATCTCTATACATCACCACAATTCCAGAAAAAAAAATGAATTCAGAGTGATTTATGCATCAAATGAAACCTCAAAATGACTTTAGGAATAGAATAGAATCGAATTTACTTAAAATCTAGAAAATCATACATTACATTATAATTTGTCAAATAATTTAAAATAATTTTCTTTAGCATTAAGAAAACTAAGTATACAAATTTCTAAAAGAGTAAAAAAAGCTTTAAAAATTCTGGCAAATAACGCAAGTATATTTCATAAGATAACAAATAATTAAGAATACTCGATTGAATACAAAATAAATTTGAAACAAGCTTTATTTACAAATTTTCTGTACAAATAGATATACAATACCATTGTTAACAAAATTACAGAAATGTAATATATGAATACATTTGAAATAAGAATTTAATACAGATTAAGTAAAGTATCAAAAGCAGCTTTGCATTAAACTCTGTATTTTTGAAAAGATTGTTAAGTAAAACATTCACTTAAAAATTTACATACTCGAGCCTAGAATTTTACCAATAAAAATAACAAATGAAAAGAATTGAATAATTAAAGAAATTGTATGGATGGAAGAAATCGGTTAACGCATTTTTATAAATTACAATACAATATATAAAAGAATTTTTAATTTGACTCAATTTTAAACGCACAATGGATTTTAAAATATGTAAACATTTAATATTTTATTAATTAAAAAGAAAGTATTTCAGGCAAATTTAATTCATTAGAAGCTGATAATTCAGAAGTCCTACCTTTTTCCCTCCTCATAATTGAAAAATTATGAAATTAAAAATTAAAATATAATACCATTTACCATTCATCTCATCCATTCACTACTCTAGAATAAAACGATATTCTTGAAAGTCTCCATATAAAATAATTTTAATTCATGCTAGTCATGCGAATGACTTCTCTTGAAGCATAGTGATCACCGTGGTGATCAGTCACGATGATAAAATGCTTTTTAAGAGTATACAAGGATATTTCCATTGGTTGGCCGGCCGAACCAATCAAAATATCCTTTGCCTGAGGATATAAAGATTTACGGAGAATTAAGAGCCGAAAGCAAATGTTTAAAATTCATGATTTTAAGCTTTCTATAAATATTACTGAATTTTATTTTAAATGTAATAAGAATGATTAATTTTCAAAAATATTTGTAAATGGATGTAATGAATAGATATCAAGAAAGTGTTTCTAAAACTCACAATTTAAATTAACTAGTTAATTACATTTAAAGCTTTAACCTAGAAATTAAGAGGAAAGTAATGCATTTAAAATAAATATCTCAACATAAAAATTACATTACCTTTTAATATAAGAATTCACTTCAAGCACTCAAATTAGAAATTTGCTTAAAAACATTTGATTAATTACAAAATAATTTATCAAAACTCAGCATTATTTCATGCACGCCAGTACAAGATTGAATTTAGAAAATGATTTTTTTAACCTTATTTCAAACAATTAGAAATATAACACATTGTTTAACAATGCTTCTTTCTACCTCATACATAGTACAGAGGCATTTGTCTTCAAGAAATATTTCGTATATTACTCATTCATGGATACATATTACACACCATACATTACATATTGCACAAAATTTCAGCTTGGAACTTGTGGATTAAAGTACTTATCGAGATCTCGAAATTGACAACCAACAGAAATTTAAAAACAAGTTCCTTTACATAGTTGTAATCAACATTTCAGAATCAAAATCCTGACAAAATCCAAAATGTGATAATTCAACACTTGATTTTTAAAAATGAGCAATTTTTCTGATAATCTTCATTTAAAAATCACCAAATTAAACTCTAGAAATAAACAAGGCCAGAAAAGTTTCACTACAACATTAAAAGGAAAGGTTACAAGTTTATTAATAAAAAATGTTAAGTAAATGTCTGGACGAGATATTTTGTTTCAATTTTTTTTTAAGTACATTCACAATATCCGTTTCTGTCCTTCCGAGTCAATGAGTTCTGTTCTGGATTTCCGAGTGAACATATAATTTATATTCAAATACAATCCAAGAGATTTTATAAAGAGAGATCAATATGGATTCTATCCATATTGAAGTCAAAAACAGAAATTGTCAATTCTAGGAAAATTGATCAAAACTGTAGACAAAAAGGGTGAATAGATCTAAAATATTGCTTTTTCGATCTAGATTGTATTCTGAAACATCGTTTCTGTAAGTAAAAATGCATAGCATTGCGTATCAAAGAACTCAATATGCATCCATAGTTTATTGCTTTAGTTGTAATCGGAATTATCTGAATAAAAAGTTGCGAAGAACCATGTTGAAATTAAACATTGACAGGCAAAAAATACCTGTGTTTTGAATTCCATGCAAGTGCGATAAGAAAACATATCGAACTTGTCAGGTTTGAAACAAAGGATTTTTTGCATTTGCCAAAAAAATTCCAAAACGTACATATTCTGTAACCCCTTAAAGGAACTATTATAAATCATTTGCAACAAGAATATCGTTAAAATAGCAAACATCTCAAATATATATATTTCCTTCCAAAAATAATGCAGACGAGAGGAAATTTAAATTTCTACTGTGTGCATTGCTCATGTTAATCATTTGTTAATATTAAAGGTCTTCAACCTCTACAATTTACAAGCTGAATTAGATATATTGAATCTTCATCCATAATTCAATTGCCAGCATCAGCATTCCAATATAGGTTTGATGAAGGGTCCAGAAGTTATTTTTGTGCCATGATCACTTCGTTGAAAGCTTGTTCTTAACAGACACCTGAAAAAAATAAAAATTTGAATAGGTAGTTTAGATACGAATCCATTGATGTCGAATATCATAAAATGGAAAATTCAATGCTATTTTATATTGCTCATGAAATTAATTCAAATATCTAAAGATAATTAGATTAAAACTGAATAAACTGCTTATTAATAAGGCAATAGTTCTAAAAGTTTCCGATTCAATTATATTTTGGTCCCAATGCAGCTATTTGCATTTGAAAAATTATCTAAACATTTTACTTATCGTAATAAAATTATAATTCCTGAAGATTTCGATATTATTCAAGATAAAAGGTGATGGTAATTTATTAATCCTTCACTAAGCAAAATTATTAACATTAAGATTACAGTGATGTTTTTTTTTTTCTTCACCCGCCCTTAAAATAACCTCTCCAAATGTCCGCCATGATATATACAGATAAAATTTCGCTTGAAAAGCATTCAATTCCATTTTGTGCTGTAGAAATGCAGATATAATGCATTGCCATATTTAGAAAACTGAAAAGATATATATCATAGTGGGTATATATAAAGATATACATTTGTGGCCTTACCAAGGTAATATATACATATCAACTTGCGAACTAATGAATGAACGAAGAGGAAACCCTGAATGCGAATAGTAAAATATTTGATTCGTCTTGAAAATAAGTTAATCCAGCTACCGAACCAAGACACATTTCTTAAAAAGAAACGTAAATACCTGGAAACCTTTCTTGCTTCATTTCAGTACTTCAGAAGTTTAGACTTGCAACATTTTCATAGTGGGAAGAACGACTTGCATAAAGCTGTCCCATACACATTCATTTTCAATCGATCGATTTCTGTGGACACTATATTTGCAGAAGTTGATCCCGGAATGGCAGGCTCTTTAATTCCGATTCTTATGTTGAAAGAACTTTCGGTAGATGTTTCTGGGTAATTTTGGTTCGCCGCCTCTGCGAGGATTATGGAAGATTTTCTAGAGGAAGAAATAAAATTTAGAAGTGCCATAGTATTTTGGCAATTTTATTTACATAAATCATGAAACGACTATATACTTGTATTTCTAATATTTCTATGTCATCTAAGTGCGCTTTTCACCACATCCACCATAAATGGTGTCAATTCAGGACGTGTGGAACGCTGCAGGTTGTCTTACTTCAAGGGTTATACAGCGTGTCTTTATTAAGCAACAGAGCATTCATACACAAAATACGTCCCAATCTGTATTTACCTCCCAAATAAAGGATATATTAATAAAGTTGAAATTGTTTAGTAATCAAATTCTATATTTTGGTAAGACAATTATCAATTCTTGCAACTTACCATTATCTCTTTGATACCATTCCGAGAAGAAAGGTTTCAGATCATCCAAATTGCTGTTACAGAAAGTGAAGTAATCACTCTACAAATGGACACACACCAATAAGAATAGGAATTTTATTATTGCATTTAATCAGGCAGCATGCATTTAACTTGATAGTTAGAAACTTTTTTGAAATTCACAACAATTCAATTCTTTAAAAAGATAATGAAATTAGTCATAGTATTCTAAATACACTTGCAAAACAATTCATCTAAACATGCCATTGATCTTACTCGAGTGTTAGTTCCTGAGTTACTCGAGGGTTTATACAAGTATTTTAATCCTGAATTATAATATTGAGTATAATCAAAAATAGTCTAACAGTACACTTTCTTCCAGGACAGTCGTTAGATGCCCTTCAAATAGAAACCCTCATATAGTGGAGAGATTAAATTGCAAAACTTTCAATTTTCATTCTGCAAGATAGCAACTGGAATTTTATAGATTATCATACTTAGACGATTGAAAAAAAGACGTTTTGTAATCTTAAAGAGTTGCATATACGAATCCGATTAGGCTTAATATAGGATTGAAAATATATTTTAATGTTGGTTCCTTTAAAATCTTTCATCCAAGAAATAAATTTCTGGGGAGCCAAAAGACTAAGGAAGAAACGAATTACCTCGAAACATTTCTTATTCTGCATTAGCATTTTAAGATATTCCTGGCCATTTTGTTTTCAAGAGCGACGTCTTGAAGAGCATTGTCATATACTGGCTCCACTCTCAGCTCTCCGAGTTATTCAGTCCTTTCAAATACAGAAATCTATGTCCGAATGGCACGTGCTACAATTCTTGCATTCAGAAGTAGCTGGATATGTGGTTTCAATTTTTTTTTTATATTTTATGGTTTGGTCCTAATAGCTAAATGGAAATTTGCTTTCTAGAAGAATACAGAAAAAAAAACCGATTAGAGAATGTCATTTTTGAAATTTTAGTATTCTAGTTAAGGAACTGACTATACTTGGATTTTAAAAATTCTGATGTCATTCGTAGCGAGTATTTCATAGCATCCAGCGTAGTTGATGTCACTTTAGAACATGCTAGAAACAGTCATTTGGCAAGCGGTAAGCCTTTATTCAGAAAAAGATCACTACTGTAGATCAAAGCCCATTCCGCAATAAATACACTAAAAAGTATTAAGTTATATAATTTAATTTTCTGATTTTTATAAGTTATTTTACATGCGTAAAGTAGTTTATTTAATAAGCAAATGAAAAATATATCCTATACACATTATGGTATGACAATTATCAATATTTTTGCTACTTAACGATATCGCTTCGGCATCATTGAGGCAACACTTTCCAAGTCCTTATTTTGATAAATAGCTGGAAATGAAGCTTCTGTTTTGATAGTTTGTTTCATTATCGCTTTAGAGAACTTGCTCTCTAAAAAAAAAATTGAAAAAATCATGATATTTTCGTTATTTCAAATAATTTTAATAAAGATATATTAATTATATTTCAAATAATTCAGGAACTGACTGTATACTTGTATTGACAGAATTTGTTATCTTTAGTGAGCGTTTCCCCCCATTCAGCATACCTGGCATCAATTCAGGATGTATGTGGAATCGTGAAAGCCGTCTTACTTCAGGTATGGATAGTGTGTCTTCGTTCAGAAAAAAGAGCAATAATGTAAGTAATAGGTGTTCCACTTATAAATACATCCATTAAAATGTGTACATTAGTAAAGTTACAATTTAATATTCAAATCTTATATTCATCTTGGCATGACAATTATCATTTCTTGCAATTTACCGATATCTGTTTGGCACCATTATGAGAAAAAGTTTCCTGATCATCCAGATTCCTTCTGGGAATGTGCCAGAAACT
>JAPMOR010095286.1:26003-49596 GCA_026543865.1 Argiope aurantia | reverse complement strand
AAAGATTTAAAAAAATGTATTTTTACAACGAAAAAAAAATCTACTTTTTAGTCTTTATTTCTAAAGATATTTTTCTTGACTTAAAAAAGAAGAAAAAGGCGTGAAACATCTTTGCCTTTCCTGGAATCGAATGCAGTCATGTTAGCGCTGCAACATCATACATGAATCATTAGGTTTATGTTTCTATTTGTATTTTAAAGAGTTATAAAATTTATTTGATTCAAATAACTTTGTTTTTATATTCTAAATTTATAAGAATAAATGTTCTATTTTTGTTTAATCTATGTACTAAATAATCTATTAGAATATTGAATATTTTAATTAATATTAATAAGTATAAATTTCCTATTCTAAAAAGAAAGTTAATTTAGTATTTTAAAAAGGAATAAATTTTAAAGCAAAGCCGTGAAAATATAAGATTCTAATAGAAATATTCTGATAAAAAATGTTGATTTAAATATATTTTAATCACATTTAAGATGCATTTAATTTTTATTGGATATGCAACAATTTCTTTTTTTATGATCGCAATGTATCTTGATTTCTTTATAATATTACTTGATTTTCGATTTGAAAAAATATTATTTCCGGCTTTTTATTGGACACTAATTACTGTACTAATTATTTAAATAATTTTCTCCGTTTTGATCTTATTGTATTTTATATTTAAAATAACAAATAGTATAGAATTTAAAAATTAATATTTTTGAATTTAATTTTTAGATAGCCTCTTGTTTCTTGAAATAAACTTTTTAGCTAAGAGAATATATTAGTTGATAATTAAGAATTCTAAAATTATTAAAATATTTTATTTTCATTATAATTTAATAATTGCACAAAATTTCAGAATTCTAGAACATGAGGAAGTGATCAAAAAATCGATTCAAAAATTTATTTAACATATATGGATTCTTTTTTTACAAATTAAGTTGAAACGCTTTAAAAAAATGAATGCGTAGAAAGAACTCAAGGATTTATGCATCGGTGCAGAAGCAGACATCAAACAAGAAAAACTAGAGATGCAGTATTATATAAAATTTAACAATAGAACCAAACAAAATTTTACCAACGGAAGCACCATACTTTGGCTTGCTCGTTTCTTGCTTAGCATAGATTAGACATATAGTGAAGTCAATCTACAAAGCATTACCCCCTTCTTTTTGACTGATTTAATTGACAATTTAATACATATCTGTTGTTTTAATGGGGAGGCCTTTGAACTAATTTTTTAGAACGTTGAATGTTTAAGTCTATATTATTATCTAATGTAATTAACTATCTAATGTTAAGTATTAGTTGACAAGCAGACTGGCAGTGCATCTTTTGAAAGATTTGCAAACAAAATCCGATACATACCTGTAATTTTTGTGTAAAGATTGAATTCTGAAATTCATCTGAATGCCTTTCTTTCCCTTTTTACTTATTTCCCATGTATCAACAAACATTTAATCCGTTGGCGGATTTAGTTCAAATTCAGACAATTGATTTTGCGTAAAGATATGAAGATTGGAAATGTGTTCAAAATGTAGTGATAAGAATGCCAATGCTTTCTTACTTGCATGCATCTGTACGAGAAAGTAACCCTCTACAACTTCGAAACGGAGACATATACAATACCACGTCGGTATTTCTTATCAGATTTTCCCGAAATAAAAGCTACCATATTTTTCCAGCATCACCACTATTTCTTCGACCCCTGACTTCTTCAGAAGAATCTCATAAAACGCGACGCACAAAAGCGGACGCATTTTTACGAGCCAGGCGAACCCAAACCGCGTCTTTAGTAGATCGTAAACGTGTCTGACCGTGCTCATACAAGGTGGCGACTGCTTCATAACGAACCCTCGATAAGAGCGAAGAAAGCAAGGACCATCTTCGATGCGGCGATCGTTTTCAGTGATGAGTAGCCGTTTGCCGACGTGCGGGGCCTCCGTAAGCCAAGAAACGAGGTGTTGCACTTGATTTTTATTGGTTTCTGGAGAACTTTTCGACTGGCTGATTCGATTAGGAAGATGTTAGAATGAACATGAAAGACATTGAAGAGATCTTGCAGTTTGAGTTGGTCCGCTGCAACTCTGTTCCCAATTTTTTTTCTTTGTAGAGAGGCTCTAAGGTATTGATCGATGAGTTGCATTTATATTGTGAGTGGTTTAAAGAAGATTCTTTGTTTCATTCCTTTTTTTTCTCCTTTTTGGAAGAAAACCATAACAAATTGTCCTCGCTCTGGTTTTGATGCATGTGGCTCTTTACTGATATATTATCCTGCTGGTCATTCAAAATACGTATGTAACGATATATATATATATAATATAATATTTCATTTCAGAAGAAACCTACAGCAGATTGTTCTTTATGTTATTTTGATGCTTTACTGATATATTATTTCAGATGGCCATTGGAATACGTCTACGTACCATGAGCATATATATATAAAATGAAATTAAAATGCTTTTGGAAATCCAATTTGAAAAGAATTGTTAATTGCTTTTACGTTGTGGTATTTGCAAAGTGAGTTTCTTTGAAACTCAGCGTTTTTGTTATTACTCACTTTTTGTGCCGAAGGGTAATTGTCGAAGTGTATCCAAGCTAGTTCTGAGAAATGAATTGCGTAGTATTGGCGTGAAAAAAACAATTGAATACGCTGTTCAAACTGGATTTTATCATGTTCAATGAATTAGCCATTTTTTGAACAACACTGAAGTTGTCACGGATATCCAAAGGATTTTGTAAAGACTGAAGCTTTTCAGTACTATTCCATTCTATTGGAATTATCTAAACTTGAAGATTTAAATATGTCATAAAATTTTCTCACTCAATGGGACTTAAGAGAAAAAAAAAGGGGGGGGGTCGGTGCAAAAATGAACCACAAAAGAAAGTGTAGCAGATAATATCTGCATTTTACCAGTTTCTAAAAATAATAAGACAATAATAAAAGCGATTTTGTTTAATCTAAAGAACCCAAATTAATAAAATTTGTTGAATTTTAAGGAAATGTACGCCTTTCGAAAAAATTTTATTTGTTAAAATCAACTGTTTTAAATTGTCGCCTTCTCAAAAGTCCAGGATTCGGCAGTGCAAAACAAGACTTTACTCCAGGATTAGGATGAAGTGATCTAAGATTAAAGTAGACTTGTCTTTGAACAATAAAACTAAATTCACCTGAAAGGTTGTCAAAGATATGTTATTATTTAACTAATGGATGTGTTCCAGATATTAAGATGAATTAATTCTTCGAATTGAAGTAGGTTATCGTTAAAGTTGAGTAACGTGTTTCTCCATAACGACTGTTAGGAGAAAACCAATTTTATATCTCACAGAATATAAGACAGAAATTATGACCTCTCCTAATAGTTCAATGAATGTTTAAAATGCACTTTTTTTAATTTTATGGTGGTATTGGTCAGACTCTGATGAATTTCACGACAGTAAAATAATTCACCAAGTTTCATACAAAAGGGTCAAAGAATAGTGCGACAAAAAACTTGCAAACCGTTTCACTTTCTCGTATGTGAAGTATAGTAAAATTGGCAATGTCAAAATCGTCAAAAAATTCAAACTCGAGATTTTGACAAATTTCCACGTTTAAGAACTCCCCGAATTTGAAAAACACTTTTTTCGAAAATGTCTATCTATTTGCGACAAAAATATATCAGAAATGCTTAGAGCTGGACGGATGAAATTTATATATTGTTTCTGCACAAAATTTTCAAATTTCTAACACATTTTGAGCAAAATCTGTTCAAAGGAAGTCTGTCTGTCCGATTGTTTGAATATCAATTAACAAATATCAGTTATAACTCAAAAACAAAGAGATCCAAATAGATAAAATTTGTCACTTGATTCAACATCTATAATGCAGACACCTGGCGAATTTTGAGTCAAATACAAATAGAAGGGGTCCGTCTGGTAGTTTGAACTTTCAGAAAAATGTAAAATTGATAACTCAAAAACGCAATGGCTTAAATAATACCATATTCTGCATGAGATTTTGTGACTACAGTTGCAGTTGCTTTAATTTAGTTTAGTTATATTAACGTCCCGTTTGAAGCAACACTAAGGCTATTTTGGGACGGACCTCGTAATTTTGAACCACGGTCAGATGACGAGGACGACACCTGAACTGGCACACCCCTCTCCACACCACACCAGCGGGAGGACGTACAATAGACCCCCTTACACGACGGTTCTTTGGTGGAATCGGATCTCGAACCGGAAACCCTCCGGTTCCGAAGCCGAGACTTTACCACCAGGCCACCGCGGCCCTATAGTTGCAGTTGCAGTTACAAATTCAGTTTTCGAATATTATTAATCACATGCCAGGAATTTATCCACAAACATTTCTCTCAAGATCACATGATAGATTCAGTTATATTGGGTATAAATATAATATGTTGTGATTAAATATTTTAATTTTATAGATTCATTTTTAGCTGTTCGCATTCATATAGTTGCAGTCCGATTTCAGGACGTTGTATCGCGAATTTCAGTCTAAATTCCACTGGAAAGTGTAGGTACTTTCTATAAGTGATGATGTAAATTTAGTTAATGAGGATGGCTGGTTGCTAAGAAATGGCAGTAACTTGACACAGTGTAAAGTTATTTTCGACTTTGTAGCTGGTGTTTGATTCCTTAAGATGTCCTCTTTTCTGTTTTTGTGCTTTGAACTGCCATTTATTTTCAGTCAACATTCAGACAATTTAATTTTATAACGTTTAAGAGGAGAGATTAATATAGAAACGGATTAATATATTAATTAATAAAAGAATAGCATCAAATCTCAATAATTTTTGATGAGTGCAGCTCGTCGTTGTTCATTTGATCAAAAAAGTTCATAATGTGCTGGACTCGTCATTTCAGCTCAAAGATTTAAAATAATTTGCTTTGCTAGTGCGAACCGCGAACACTTTTTAATGAAAAGCGAGTTCAGTTCTTTATAACTTCTATGTAAATGTAATCCGTACCTTAAGATATTTCCTATATACTCTTACTCGTAGAAAATTTTTATAAATGATTACAATATGTCGCAGCTAGACTTTTCATGCGGGGTAAATTTTCTATATGCAACCAGCGGGAGTGGTCCCCCCCTTCAAATCTTTCTCGCATACTCACTAAAAGTGGTAAATTTGTGTTTTAGACACGTTTTTTCCCATCCAATTGAAACAAAAATTTTACACAGTAGAACAATTGCAGTCACTGAATTCCATACCAAATTTAATATATTTAAGTCTTCATGTTTTTGATTTATCACCTTTATATATTTCTGAAAATACAGACAGACAAACGCTCAACCTCTTGTTAGATGTGACTCAAAATTTGAAAGCTGTCTACATAATAGATGCTCGTTTTGTATTTATCATATTAAGTTATATTCGATCAACAGACAGACGGACTTTCCTTGAATGGATTTTCACAGATTTGATAAGCATCTATAAATTTAGGGTAAAGATCTATACAACATTTCAACCGCAAAGTTCAAAGCCTTTTTGAGTTGTATTTGTTACATATGGACATATAGTTCCCAAAATTGCGTTTCTTGAACTCAGAAATGTTTAAAATGTGGAGATTTGTCAAAATCTTCAATTCAAATTTTTGTTAGTTACAGTACTTAGGAAGGGGGGAAATGAAAGATTGAGATTGCTAATGACAGTGTACTGACTAGCGCCCTCTATGTAAGAACTAAAAAAAAGGGCCAGAACGAGAGAATATGTGATAGAGTGACGTGATGATGAGTGGCATTATGTGGTAAGACGATGTGTGTGTATTGTGTTTCGTGGAATATGGCCTCAGGAAACTGTTAACAAACGACTCTTAATAACTTTATATCTTTTATATATGTGTACCTGTGATTTGTGCAATTAATTACTTATTAAAACATATTGAACTAAAAGGTTGTTGACTATTATTTGCTCTTAAGAGACGTCAAAGCAGTTAAAAATGAAATAACAACTTATATATCAATGTGTACTTTGAACAGTGCTGTTTATAGGCCATTATGTGTATGAGAACCATCTTGTTTAACACAATGAACTCTCGAATAATAGTAAAGAAAGTGACAAGCATCTGTACGTAAAATTTATTCATTGATATTTAAAAATTTTAGTGGAAACAAAAACATAAATAACTTGATCAGAGGACGTTGATAAACATAAATTCATTTATAAAAAAGTTAAAAATTACACTTTTATGCTTCTAAAATGAAATATATATATATAAAAGTATGCGTCCCATTATGATTCTGAATCTTTTTAAGATTGGTATTGGAATTTTTTCAGACATTTTAATTTTCTGGAAAGTTTTAAATAGAGTCGCAAACGATACTTTAGAAAATAATGTGAGATTGAATAGAATAAAATTCACATTGACACATTCTAAGAAAGAGAGGGGGTGGCCCAAACCAATAACCGCAGAATTCATCACCCCGCGGTGACCACATATCTCCCTATCCAGGAAAGGTTTAATGGAAGCAACCCTCTCCTATTAAATAGAGCATACATATGCCGTGAATTTCCAATTTCAGTCCTCGAAGGAGGCGAGCAATTACCCGCGGAGGCAGGGGATGTTTGTGTTCGTGGGAAAATCAACACTGCGGGCTATGGGGGTGTTAAGGCTCCCTCGAAGATAAAGACGCCCGTCACGCCTCCATTCCTGCAGCCCCGAATGCCTCCCATCATCAGAAGTATTTCTATAGACATCATCGTCTCTGGTTGAATGTGGAGTTAAGGGACACTTCAATGCTCTCCTTTTTATTTTCTCGTATTCGACGTATGACAATACCTGATAGTATGTCAATGAAACATCTGTTTGTCCGTCTGCATATGAACAAAGTAACTTACAAAGGCAACGAGCCAAATGGATGGAATCGATGAGCATTTTTATCTTTAGATTCGTAGATCAAAAGCCTATTAAAGGATATACTATTTATCAATCGGTATATAACTATTTTTTCATATATGAAGTAGGAAGAAAATATTGTAATCGTGAAAAACTTCGAACTTGAGATTTCGGCGAATTTCTATGTTTTAGAACTTTATGTACGAAAAAAATATTTTTCGCATTGTGCCTGACTGATTTGTTCGTTTGTCTGTAAGAAAGATAACTCATAAATGCCCCAAGATAGACGGAGGAAAATTGGTATATGTTCTTTACTCCCAGTTTCTAGATTTCTATCAGATTTTCAGCAAGATCAATAGAAGATTTAGTTTAGTTTAGTTTAGTTATATTAACGTCCCGTTTTTTAAAGCAACACTAGGGCTATTTTGGGACAGACCTCGTAATTTTGAACCGCGGTCAGATGACGAGGACGACACCTGAGCTGGCACCCCCTTCACCACACCACCCCACACCAGCGGGAGGACGTTTGGTCATGACGGATTTAACGTGCAACAGACCCCCTTACACGACGGTTCTTCGGTGGAATCGGGTCTCGAACCTGAAACCCTCCCGTTCCGAAGCCGAGACCTTACCACCAGGCCACCGCGGCCCACTCAATTTAGAAGACTGTATATGCGGCTGTTCAAACATATATTTAACACGATAACTACTAAAAAGAGTTCGATGTATAAAATTCTGTACACGGATATAATATCTACAGTGTAGACATTTATTAAATTTTCATCTAATTCTAATTAGAGTTGACCGCCTGTTGGTCTGCATTTTCAGAAGCATGTAAATTTGAAAGCTCAAAAACACAGTGACTTAAGTATATCAATTTCTGTATGTGATTTTGGGACTGCAAATACATCTCAGTGTCAAATTTTGTTTCAGTCGGTTCGGAAAATTGCGTCTAAAACACAAATTCAATTTTGGATATTATTTACTGCATGTCAAGAATTAATCGTCAAAAAAAAAAAAGCAAGGGATCACACGATAGATTCAGTAAAACAGCTAAATTCGCGCTAAGTGTTACTATGTTGTACCTTTGTGCGTTAATGCCATGTAAGACGTTTTTTTCTATTACCAAAGTTCCAGAATATTTTGTTCGAAGTCGGAATAAAACAATTAATACAGAGTATGCGAGAAAGTTTTGCGGAGACCACTTCTGTTACTCTTACAAGAATAAGTATGGATTAGATATGGTAAATCAAATGGGCATAATTTACGTGAATTGATTTAATTAACGTTAAGCTGAAGCCATATGAATGATTCGGGTATGTTTTGTACAAAAACGATCTTTATCAACTGACTCATTTGGAATTAATAAGGCCTCTGCCGGAGCATATCCATTTCTAAGAGCACTGCTGTAGCTTAATTTGTAGTTCTTGCTACAATAGTACTCTCAGTGGGTCCACTACTTCCTGATAGCCTGATAATCTAGTTTCATAAACGTGTAAATTAAATTGATACGAATATATATTACACATACTTCTATGTCTGAAACTCAAAGGGTAACATTCTGAAAACCCTCAGTTAATCATATTATATTAAGCTTTGAATTATGTAGGTATATTCTCTGTTTGGATCTCATGTATCACATTGTACAGATGAAATATGCTAACAGTTAATAACGCCAAGAAATTTCTAATTATGATCGAATGTAAGTAATTTATTTGTTCTCATTTGGATACGCTCTGTCGAATTAAATGGAGGAAAAAAAATATAAATCTATATTTTTGAAGAGGTCACATTAAAAACTGATATTTAAGCAATGGACAGTGAAATTCCTTTTTGATTTTATTTAATCGTGAAAGGTATTGTCAATATTTAAAAACTTCGAAAAATATGTTAAAATTAGACATAAGTTGTGCAGCAAAATATGCAGACGTTTATTAAAATAATTGAAACATCTGTGAATAAAAGTGACATTTAGGAAGGAGCTTTGGAGCTTTGTAAGAATTACAGCATAATCCTAGTTTCCATTTACATAAAAACTATATATCATGGTAGTATGAGGTGGTTTTAGCGAAGTCGTAAACATGTCGAGTTTTGTCAATATGCGTAAAATGTCAGACCAAAAGAAAAAAGAAGCCAAATTGTAGGGACCTGACCTGCTGTTGCAACCGTGATCGAAACATCCCAGATTTTAAGCGTTTTAAAGGTACGGGGTCTAAATTCATGACAATATACAAAAGCATGGCAAGAGGAGTTCGGCAAACCAAAATAGTGTTCAAAAAAAAAAAAAAAAAAAAGAAAAGAAAGAAAGAGGGTGAGTGAAAAAAAAACCGACAGTCATTAAAGCAAATCGTAATGTCTGAAAAGAAACAACGGCTGTCAAAATAACCGCAGAACCCAATCAGCATCTGGATTCTCTTTTGTTTCTTTTTAGAGGCCCATTCGTAAGCAGAACATTTACGGCCGAGCAACAATTCCCAAGCCACTTGCTCCGAATGTTAATGCTAATCGTCCTTTACAGTGGTGCCATAACCACAAAACCTGGTCGATCTATGAGTGGAAGACAGTCAGATGAATCACCTTCCACACTTTTCCACACAACAGGGTGGGTACACGCTTTAAGGACACCTGTACAGGAGCATGATTGTGATTGTCTCTTTTCAATTTCCCGGCATGGTCATGGATCTGTCATGGTATGACTAATCGTGTCGTGATTTTCTGCAGGCAATCGTACCCTTGGAAGAAATGACCACTGTTGAGAAATATAGATAAGTCTTACCTGAGCAAGTCCATTCTGTGATGCAAACTTTGTTTCCTGTTGCAGACGGAATTTTCCTATTCATGCTGCGGAACTTGTCCAATCTAGTTTGATGAACACGAAAATGAAGAGAAACATGCATCTTGATCCGCACTCCTCCAGATTCAATATAATCGTAAGGTTTTTGTTTAGTTTAGAGCGTTCAATTCGGAATTGGTATTCTCCACCGGCATTTCTCTCGGAACATTCACGATGTCCCCGCGCAATATTTCTCTAAAACACTACTCAGCGCTAGTATGATTCGATTTCCGGGGGGAATCCAAGCTTTATTATCAATAAAGATACTTCTACTCCTTATTGATTAATTTTTTTTTTGTGTGTTGTTAACATTATTTCGATTACCACTTATATACTCTTTATGCATGTCGAATAAAGTATATAAAGTTATTAAAGATTTTAAATTGAATAAATTATAAGTTGATATTAAAATTCGCTTCATCTTTTCTTCATTTATGAAATTTTTCCTTAAATTTAAATTTGTTTTTCTACATTAATTGAAAGAAAAGGAAGCATTTACTGTGGATACCTTCAATTTTTTTTTTCTGTTACACAGAAAGAGAATGTTATGATAGAAGGTATGGCGCTTCTCAATGAAATGAAAATTCAAGAAATAATTTTCGAAGATTTCTATAATTTAAAGAAATAATTTTAGAATGTTAGATAAGCATAGCTACATGCAAAGCATTCATATGGCCATCAAATATACTTCAATGACTGTGCATATACTTTATAATGCACTTGAATATTGCCCATTTTAGAAGTCACGTAAATAATGGGTAAATAGAATTTTAAGAATTCTTTAGCTTTGTGGTCAAATTTTTCTTCTGTCATTGCTTAGAATGAAACTCCAATTATTTTATGGATGTATTTGTTTTGAATCTCTCTATTTTTCACTCGACAGCAAATCTCGTCACACTATTTCAGTTTGTATTGCTATGAGTTTTCTCCCCCTTGTGGCCACCTGGAGTACAAAGAAGTGAAGTTTTCCTGAATAATATCCAGGTTCGTTGTTATCCTATGACACAAAAATGGTGGTGAAAATGCATAATGATGGCTGTGTATTGTTAACATTTAGACAATTGTCTGTGAGGACTTGGTATGTGAGATTCCCTTAATGATATCTATTTTGCCAAGAATATAGCTTCTTTATTAATATCACTGGCGATATGTCATTCAATATGTCAAATGTAATTGGATGACCACTTCGGTGGGACAGGGTGTTTTGATCATAATATTTCTTTTCAATTAATTTTTAACAATGAATCACCTTTATAAACAAAGTAAACAGACATCTGTGTACTCAGTTTCATCAAAGGGAATCACTCTAGTAAAGGAAGAACTTTATACATTTCCTTCCTTTTTTGCACAAATCCTCGCCATAGCCATTAAAGAAACATGGTACTCTTTACCTTGTCGTCTTATCTATGTATAGAGTCTAATTTTGGTTCATCACACCGACATGACTCTGGACCGATTTTGCTGAAAAGAACCTTACATGAAAAAGCTGTTTTTTATTATATATATCTCTCTCTTTTGATATAATTAATACACTGGTGTGCAAGTTGATGTTACAAGCGATTCCCAACGCCAGTTGATTTGGAGAGAGGTCGGGACACGGTTTCATTCCAGTAACATCAAGGAAAGAGACCGTTTCGGTGGTCCTGGAGTTGTCGTCTGGGGAGGAGGCATTATGATGAACGGGCGGACTGAGCTCCACGTTTCTGACAGAGGTTCTGTAACTGGAGATCGCTATTGTCAGGAGGTGATTTTTCCCCATATGCGTCTGTTCCGAGGTGCCATTGGATCAGACTTCGTTTTTATGGATGACAATGCACGGCCACACAGGATTCATGCTGTTGAGGAGCTCCTGGAAAGTGAAGATATCACTCGAATGCATTGGCCGGCGTGCTCCCCTGATTTAAATCCGATAGAACATGTGTGGGCTGCTTTGGGGAGACGCCTTGCGGCACGATTACATCCTCCTGGGAACACCCGACAGCTTAAACAGATGCTGATTGAGGAATGGGCACTCTTACCTCAAGAACTGTGGGACAATCTGGTGCTGAGTATGGGGAGACGCTGCGAAGCAACCATTGCAGTAAGGAGAGGGCATATCCCATACTAAGGAACATCTGCTTGCTGTTCTTCCTCTAGAACAGAAAATCATGTGTAACGATACTATGAGTTCAATAAAGCCTTTTTTTTTGTTTGATTCCATACTGTATGCATTGTATTCCTTTCTGCTCAACTATGCTTTCGTCATTCTTTCAGAACAAAATGCTGTAACTCATTTCTGAATTTCATGTCTCTCAGATGATTTCTCGTGAAGTTATGGCAAAAAACATACCTGTTGCTTATGTTTTGCACACCAGTGTATTTATTTACTGCTCAATGTAGCTGCCAGTCATCTTTATAATGCGGAACCACTTGATAATAATCCCAATGCCATGTCGATACTCATATCATCTGTTATATCCGGAGGTTAAAAACTTCGAGTTCAAGAATTCCTTGACACATCCCTCACATTGGCAAATGGGATTCCTTTCTAATATATCGATAGCTTATGAATATGATTGTTGCTTTTGAGTGTAAGGAGATTTCACTTGCCTTTGAGATAGTATTTCGGACATTATTCTTAAGTCTGTGAGTTTTGAGATCGATCGGAATCTGAATTCCTTACGACGTACTTCTAAGAATTTCTTCCTTGGTGATAAAGGAAAGGGTCATCTTGTCACCTGACCATGGTTCAAAGTGGCTAACCAAAACAGGTCATCTGTAACTTCAGAAACGGATTGCTGATCGAAACGATTCCATCCATCCCCTCTTAATGTAATTCTGGGTTATTTCGGTATTTTTCTCATTTTATGGCACTCGAACCAGCATCTATCAAGCTTATTCCCATCATTATGTCTCTTCAGCGCCGATGCTGCGAATCAGTTACGCACTTATGTTCGCTGCGAGAGATATTCGCTCATAATGAGATCTCGCAAACAAATTAAGCGGCCGGGAGCATTTCTTGAATGGTTCTATCTAATTACGCAGCAGAGCGGAACCGTTAACACGCGCCGTTGAGAACGAGACTAATTAATTTAACGATAAGGATCTAATAAAATGATCCGATGTTTGGAACACATGGCCGCGATTATTTAATTGCGTTCACCCCAGTGACAGCTCTCATATGCCGCGCAGATTATGAAGTGGGGAAAGGAACAAAAAGTATACCGTGTGAATAGATTATAAATGTTACGTGGCAAGAAAATATGTGTGTACCGTTTACATTGATCATAAATAACGGCTTTTTGTTTTATTGTAGTTTTTAGTTTAGTTTAGTTATATTAACGTCCCGTTTGAAGCAACACTAGGGCTATTTTGGGACGGACCTCGTCATTTTGAACCGCGGTCAGATGACGAGGACGACACCTGAGCTGGCACCCCCCTCTCCACACCACACCAGACCAGCGGGAGGACGTTTGGTAAGGACGGATTTAACGTAGAACAGACCCCCTTACACGACGGTTCTTCGGTGGAATCGGGTCTCGAACCTGAAACCCTCCGGTTCCGAAGCCGAGACCTTACCACCAAGCCACCGCGGCCCTTGTTTTATTGTAGAAGCAATTCTTAATTATGGCTATTTATTTTTTTGTGGACGCGACGGTAAATAATGGCTAGTTGATTTATTAGTTTCTCGCATATTTGTAATCCTCAGAAAATTCGAATACGAGAATTCGACGAATCTTCTCGTTTTAGACCTCCCTGAGTTCGAAAAACCACTTTTTTGGTTTTATGTCCGTCTGTAACAAAGATAAATCGAAAATTCTTTGAATTTTGAATAAAATTTGGTCTAATATCTTTATACTAAATTTTAACAATTATACTGTTGACGCCTATCAAATTTTGGACAAAATCTAGTCAGAGGATTTCTGTCTATCTGTCGGGTTGTTTGAATATAGTTAACACGATAACTACAAAACGGATTTGACTAGATACATAAAAATCGGAGCCAAGATTTCGCATCTATCAAATTTTGAGGCAAATCCAACAAAGGGTTGAATGTCTGTCGTTCTTCTCCAAAGTTAAATTAAATAAATATATAAAATTTGATGCATGATTTTGTAACTACAATGGCAGTTGTGTGTCAAATTTTAGTTTTAAATGGTTGGGAAAAACAAGTCTAAAATATAAATTCGATTTTCCAGATACTATTAACTGCATGCAAGGGATGAATCGCCGAAAACCACGCCAGGGATCACACAGTAGATTCAGTAAAAATGCTAAATTAACGCCAAAGGTCAATATTTTTTTAATAATTGTCATGCAAGTTGTCCTCTGCCTTACATTAGGCCCATAATGTCTCAATTTTTTTTCAAGAGGTGGAGAATAACATCTTTATTAGAGAGTGTGCGAGAAAGTTTTGGGGAGACTACTCTCTCTGGTTATGGATAAAATGTAAGAATTCAAGTATTTTTATGGAATACCAACCGAATAGTGCACCGCGGTGGTAAGGTTTCAGGTTCGAGATCGGATTTTACTGAAGAATCATCGTGCAAGCGTGTCTGGTAAGTCCGTTTAGGCCAAACATCCGCCCACTGGAGTGGGGGATGCCAGCTTAGGTGTCGTCCTCATCATCTGACCGCGGTTCAAAATTACGGCATCCTCTTCAAAATACCTTTAGTGTTGATTTAAAACGGGGTGTTAATATAGCTAAATTAAACCAAAAGTATATTAATTTTGACACGACAATGCTTGCATGCTAGACAATATCTACAAATTATATAATGCATCATGTGATACACATAGTCTAAACGTTGTACAGAACTTTTTACGAAAAACTGTTAGAAACGTTCAATGATACAGTCTGGAAGTTCACATAGCAGTTTGTTTACATTTGACTGTTACCTTTTGATTACACAGATTAAACGCCCCCCTTATCAAATTTTAAGCCAAATCCGTTAATTGGTTGATCGTCTGTCGGTCTGTTCTTTTAGAAATATGTAAACGCTTAACAGCTCTAACTCAAATATAACTCAACAGCGCAATAACTTAAAAATGTCACATTTCGAATGGAACTTCGTAACTGCAATTATAGCTGTGTGTGAAATTTTTGTTTCTATCGGTTGAGAAAAACGTATCTGAAACAAAAATCCATCTTTATTAGATTATATGCGAGACAGTTTTGTGAAGATGGCTCCCGCTTTTTTTTTTTCTTCTTCCTACTGAGCTGCCTAATCGATAAGCGCACTATATTTCATATATATGAAGTAAATACGAGGGAAAAACATTCCTAATGATTCTTTTTTCAAATCAAATTATTTTTTGAGAAACTACATTATTATATATTAATTTGTTATAATAATCGTATTGTATTTTGTGAATATGCAGTTAATACAAGTGGTGAATATAAATTAATAAATTATCGTTGCGTTTCTTGAGTGCACAGTAATTCATTTTGATAGTGAAGATTGTGGTCTGGGTGAAATGACTTGAAGACACATGTTGTCTTTTCTGGGGTTTATTGGTGACATCAACAACAAAAGGCACATGAAAACGCCATAGTGTAGAAGGCCTAGAGGACTACACTTAAAACTCTCTCGGGAGAGCCGAGATAACACTTCCCCTAGTACAGGAGTCCAGTTCGCTTCTAGTGGGGGAAAAAAAGTACTAAACAACAACAGGGAGACCACGTGACACATGATTGGCAGCTAGTTCCGCCCAGGGAGATCACGTGGTTAAACTAAATTCTTAAGAGTGAACATTCCTAATGATTCAACTTTCAAACTAAATTATTTTTTGAGAAACTACCATAATTGTATATTCATTTGTTATACCATGATAATAATTTTTTACTTATTTTC
Source organism: Argiope aurantia (assembly GCA_026543865.1). Classification (NCBI taxonomy): domain Eukaryota; kingdom Metazoa; phylum Arthropoda; class Arachnida; order Araneae; family Araneidae; genus Argiope; species Argiope aurantia. The sequence goes on along the minus strand of JAPMOR010095286.1, from coordinate 34,098 downwards.
CTAACGTCTAATCTTTCTTAATCTTTATTTTCTAGGTTTGGTGAAGCTGGGAGTGCACTGCGTGACAGGAAAGAAAGTAGCCGTCAAAATAATCAACAGAGAAAAGCTCAGTGAATCAGTCTTGCTCAAGGTAAAGAAAGACTCCTTTATGATTTTTCTGATACGCCATTACTTACACAGCCTGTAAAAAAAAAGTTACAAATATTAGCTCTAGCATTTCATTTCGTTATAATTCTTTGTTGGAACAGCACAAAATAGAAACGAGCATTCAAGCCTGATTCTAACTGATGCAATTATGTCTTGATGATAAGGAACTGGAAACATTTGTGCTTTCAAAAAATTGATTTTTCAATTTTAATCTAATAAAATAGGGGAAATTTCACTGGCTACTGAAATGTATAATTGATATAGATTTAAAAAATCCAAAGTTTATAAATTATTTTTTAAAAAGGAATCTGACAGGAACTCTTATAATAAAAATATAGTTTTTTTTTCTTTTCCACGAAACACGTTTTCTTGAAATTTCGGTTCGTTTAGAACGCATTCTATTCATTATATTCCTACAACTTAGCGCGAATGTCCGCTATGTACCCGATTCTCTTGTCTGGCCAATAAAGGGCAGGGTTGTCAGAAATTATCGCCCGAAGGAACACAGAGAAGAAAATAGGAATGAACGCAAAACAGCGAGTGGAGGTATTGAAAGTTTATATATATATATATAATATAATATTCAATTTTTCTAGTTGGCAGAAAAAAAGTTTTGGAGCTCCGACGAGTTTGTGATGGGAAAAAAAAAAAAACCCCGTTTTCTAAATATCGACGCATGCGCAATCTGTTAGTCACATGATTGCTCCAAACCGATTTAAATGGGTTAATTAATTAAGATAAACAATGACTTAAAATAATAACGTTCTTAAATGATAACTTGAAATTTGCGAAGGCAGATTTCAATTTTTTTTCCTGCTAAATAATATAAATCTTTAGAAGCGATTTATCCTGCAAAAATTAAATATTTTTTTAGATTTTCAAGTTACGGAATATTTATTTTTCGTTCAGCTTTCATGTTTTTGAAATTTTTATTATTAATATAATTAATTGAAAATAAGTCCATTGTAATTATTAAAATTTTGTTCACATGTTATGCTAATTTTGATGTGATTTTAATCAGAATAATTTTTTCTTAATGTATCGATTTGTGGTTATGAACTTGAAAACTATGACACCGCAAAATATATTCGGTTTCCCTTTAAAAATAAATAGTTTAAGAAACAATTATTTTTCTACTGATTTATAATTAATATAAATCTTTAGTTCCACATGTCCTGAATTTTCAGTCATGTATTAAATTGTAATTAAAAATCCCCTTTATTTAGAACTAAAACTTAAATTTTTATTACGAGAACATCTCCGTTCTTTAATTAGTATTGTGTAAGGAGAAACAAGACGTTTTAAAGCGAAGATTTCACATTTACAGCACTAATTAAAATGAGATTAAGAGAAAGTAGCTGCATGTTTCTAATAAACAAGATACTAGTGTTTTTTAGTTAATTAAATAAGATAATCCTCATAAGGGAAAAAATGATTATTTCATCATCTGATGGAGGAAATTATAATGAATTTAGGGATAAACAAATATTCTATTTTTTCATAAATACATATTTTAAAAATTATATTAAAGCGTGTTTTTTTCCATAATGTTGCGCTATTGTTTCAACTTTCGGTTTTTAACTTTGTAAATTTATTCAGAAGAATGAATCAAAAAACGACAATGCAAAAGGATGATCTCGAGTTTGTGGTACAAACTTCCAGAATTGGTGCATGGCACTATAAGAATTATTTATTGTATATGAATATATGGTCCCATTTGATAAGGATAGGTGAGGAAATGAGAGATGAAAAGAAATATAGTATATATAGACTACTCTGTTGGCAAGTGCAATGTTTACACTAACTGCTTAATTCCACCGAAGAACCGACGTGTAAGCGGGTCTGGTGCATGTTAAATCCGTCGGGGCCAAACGTCCTCCCGTTGGTGTGATGTAGAAGTTTGGAGAGGAGAAGGTTGCCAGCTCAGGTGTCGTCCTCGTCATCTGATCGTGGTTCAAAATTATGAGGTCCGTCACAAAATGGCCTTAGTCTTGCTTTAAAACGGGACGTTAATATAACTGAATCAAACTGAACTACAATAACTGCTCAAAGTTGCGTCCACCTACAATAATAGTTGCTTAACTGTGTTGGTGAGGCGATTTGCATAAATGTTCAAAGATGCTAGCTATTTCACATAACGCACAAAAGCTCCGGATATTCAAGCAACGATATTCTCACTTGAGTTAGATGGATTCGCATAAACAAGACTCTTCGGAGATTCAAATAAAAAGTAATCGGGACTGTATAATCCGGGAGATCGGGGTAGCCAAAGGACTCGTTTACCATGTTCAATTCATGGAACCCCGAATCTTTCTATTCCCTTTCCTTTCATGTTTTATTTCTTGTGTTTAACCGTCACCGCATCCACACATTCATATACAATAAATGATGGGTGCAGTGACTTTAAAGCTTGTACCATGAATTCATGATCATTCTATGGATTTCGATAGCCGGGCGGTAAGGTTTCGATTTCGGAATCGTAGGGTTTCAGATTTAATATCCTATTAGACCAAGTAACATCGTGTAAACTGGTCTGGTGCACGTCAAATCTCTCGTTAAATCTCGGTATCAACTCAGGTGTCGTCCTTGTCATCTGATCGTGGTTCAAAATTACGAGTGCCAAGTGTTGCTTTAAAACGGGACGTTAATATTACTTAACTGAGCTGAATTTAAGATGACCTTGTTGTGTTCGATTTTGATCTTGACCTTTTTTTTTTTTTAAAAAAAATAAATTTTCACGTTTTAATTTTCACAAGTCTATGAAACTTATTTTATCTATCAGCTTATTTTTAAACACAATGACTCAATATTAAACGAGCTAGGTGAATGAAGTGTTTACTCGAAAATTGAAAATATATTTCGAGTCATGATCACGTCTATTAACGGTATGTTTATCTCCATCCTTGTGCACATGAACAGTAATACAAAAATGCAATAAACTAGGTAGGTGAAATTTGGTAGTGACTTATGAAATAAAGATCGTATCACAGAAGCGAATTTCTGATTAATCCATCAAAGACTTGACTGTCTGACCTTATGAAGTCTTCTTTAAATATTTTTAAAACAGAGGTAGTTGAAATCTGATATATGGTCTTGGGATCAACATTGCAGATTTGCATTGCATTTTTGAATGGATTGATAAACGGAAAGAGGCTGAATACGCATAGCCGTTAATATTCTTTATAAAACAAGCAATAAGTAAATGAAAAAAATCGAAGGAAGAACGCTCCAGAAAGGAACCGCTGTTTGGCTGTGCCTATGCTTAGATCTCGATTTCAGAACCTTAACTATGAAAACGCAGTATGATTTATTATTTAAAAAACCCTGATAAATTATTACAATATATAGCACTGAATTTTTATAAGTAACAAGAATTAGTAGTGGGTGCATTCTCTATTTTCTCTTTTGGATAATAGGTGGTGATACCTAATTAGGTATGCATTGCATGGTGCACTGCGATTATAATTATAATGAGATGAGATGCTGTTTTGTTAATGTGCGCGTGTTAATTTCTTGTCTTGTCTTTCGTGTTTGTTTTGTGTGAAATGTGATCATTAAAGAAATGTTCCAGAAAACATGGGCTCTCTTGTTTACATTGCATGCATCATAGTGTTCTTCGCTCCACAACATTGGCGCCCAACATGGGCATTGAGCATTTCTTTAATGATCACATTTCACATAACACAAACACGAAAAACAAGATAAGGCATTAACACGCGCACCCTAACAGAACAGTATCTCATCTCATTATAATTACAGTCGCAGTGCACCATGGGATACGTACCTAATTAGGCACCGCCATCTATTATCCAAAAGAGAAGATAGAGTAATGTAACTGCTGCACATTTAGCTTTTTATTCCTTATTGATTGCTCCAGCGAAGTATATTCCAACCAGACGAGGAAATTAAATTCGCTGAAAAGATTAGGAGTTTCATAGAGCTATGAATATACATAAACATAACTTGTATTCCGTTGACATTATTTCGCAGCATCGCCCTGATGTCTCGTAAATTATAACGGTGACAGCATTTTATGTAAGTCGCGATATGACGAAGTGGGCTTGGTATGGGTGCTGACATTCGATGCCAGACTTTAATAATCTCTTCGGATTCCGGCAGCCGGTACAAACATCTATTGCAGTAGAAATGTTACGATTCATTTCAAATGAGTGTAGTTCGTCAGTTTGCTTCAATGAGTGTTGTTGTGGAAGGTTTCTGGCAATATTGGGGTATAATCTGTCAATAACAGAGTATTAAATATTGAGGAATAATTTAAAATAGTTTTCGATAAAATAGTTTATTTATTATAAAATAGTTTATTAATAATAAAATAGTTATAATAGTAATAATATAGCTAATGGCAAATAAGATCAATCAAAGCTCTCATGACACACGCTAATTTATTTTTTTGAGTTCTATGTGCAGGAGGAAAAATGGATGTTGAAGTCAAAGCATAAAATATTGAAATTTTATACGTATATTAGCGTCTTATCAGCAAATAACATTTGAGTATTTGTAATGAGTATACAAAATATTGAAACATTGAATGTGAAAAAGAATTACACGTGGAATGGTATTCCTTTCTCAAAACTTTCCCACCATACTAATAGAATATATAATCCTTCATACGAGTTTTAATGGGCGTATGATTATATATATGGAAACTCTTTAATGGATCAGATATAGAATTAGAAATGTTCGATTTCACAGCCAAAATCTTATACCCCCCCAACCTATGTGCAGTCCTAGGAAAAGAAGGCATGTCCTAACATAACACAATTCAAAACAATCATTTTTATATGCTCAATGACGTACTGCAACATTTGTGAAGGGACGCAAAATGAATTGAGCTACTGAGAAGTTAAAAAGAAAGGAATATTTCATTACAACTCATTATATTGCAAGAATAAACATTGAAATATTGTGTCTAATACAGAATATTTTTCATAATTTATACAGTAGGTTTGATGATTATTCAATTAAAATTTCTACGTTTCATTAAAACATTTAGTACACTCATATTTTTACACCATTTTTCAATAAAAATAATTGTCTTTTTAATAAAACTAGCTTAAATAAACAACATTCTATAAAAAATTAACAATTAAAAAAATTTTTTTTGATAATTTTCAACAATGTTTATCATTTTTTTAAATAGAATTCAAATTAATTTCATCGTTTCAACAAATATCTAATTTGGTATTCTTCATACACTATAATACAATACAATTCATAAAGTGCTAAGAAGTAAAGTTTTTGTTGGCACAGCTAACACAGGAATCAGAAAGGGAAGTTCCAGTATCTTGCAAGACAACGTGCAATTGAAGGATTAGAGCTATGTTTTTAATATCTTCCCAAGTGATATTTTGGGATTTGAGAACAGTAAAAGCGTGCTTGTTCATAATAAACAGAATTAGTGTAAGGCTGTTAAACTAATACGGTTTTAATATCTATCACAACGTAATGTGCCTGTTATGGAAATTATGAGCATCAAGTTATGCATAAAAGATTCAGCTGAAATTAAATATAACCTCTATTCCCGGAGGCATGGCCATCTTATCCAATGAGCTGATTGTCTGCACCAAACATTAAAAGTAGAAATACAGTTAGGATTTATAACTAGATAGCAACAGGCATTTCGATATTAAAAAGGAGCAGAGAATTATTTAAGGTCGTCGTTAGAAGAGCCTTGACTGAAATTTAATGTTAGTTAGGTTAAGTGCTTTATCTTTAGAATATGATATTTAGGAGATATTTATCTTATCAGAATTACTGATTAATTTGCTATAAATAAAGGCTGTAAAATATTTAAATAAACATTTTTATATCCATCAAATAATAATTATCTTATTCCAACCACATTTGGTAACCAGTTGGTTTCTTGGGATAAAGGGTAACTAATATTTTTAATTAAATGGTAAATTCCTAGATGGACCCACCTCTTGGCGACTTATTTGAAATCTCGCCAAGTTGATGAAATAAAATAAAAATAATAAAAGCCAAATAGAATAAAAATAATAAAAATAAAATAAAAATAATAAAAAATGAAATAAAAATGAATAAAAAATTCCGTCTAGGTTGCCACATTGGCGACGTTATCACCACTCGTTTGGCGAGAATTCAAAACGACGCCAAGAGGTGGGCTGTGCTAGGATCCACCCAATTAAATATTTTGTCTTACTTGCTCCTAATGACTCTCACAACAAAGTATTTTTAAATGTCAAATTTTAATAGGTGTATACTATTTTAGAAGTCTTAAACTGTTTCCTTCAATGTGGATTCCCCCCCCCAATTTTCTATTTTTATCTTTATACATCAAATCGTATCATTACAAAAGAGCAACAGCATTTGAAAACAAGCATAATTAAAAAAAATTGCATAACGTTTTTGTTTTTGAAGTTAAATTTTAATTGTCAAGATCAAAAAGTTTCTTCCTCCAAAAAATCATGTTAAAAACGTACATTATACTGAAACATACTCAACGTGGAAAAAAATAAAAAATAAAATACTGTACCCTTATTTCTTAATTAACAACAAAAAATAAATAAAATTAGGATGAAATATTTATAGATCAATGAAAACGATCGAAGTTCAATTTAATAACGAAATGTGTTGTTGTAAAATGAGCTTTAAATATTTTTTTTAAAATTAAATAAAATAGAAATAAAAACAAAGTAAAATGTTAAAGCTCCCAATTACTACTCCGAAAAAACACGATTTTCTAATAAAAAGTATTTTTTTTTTTAAATTCATGATGTAAAAATAATTTTTGTGTTTTAGCATTTTTGGAAGTTATTGCAGAAAAACGCCAAAATTTCCCTTATTTTTTAATTAATAAAATAAATTAAAAATTTGATGAAAAAAGCTTAATCGTGACCTTCTAAGATATATATTTAGTGCGTTTATTTTCTCCAGATTAAAAAGTCTGATCTGCATATTCCTGTAAACACGCACACACAAACATACACATATATTTATCTTTATTTGAGAAACATATTTTATAGTAGAAATGGAGCTTATCTAAAGTAAAAAATTTGTTCGCTTAAATAATTTACTCATTGTATGCGTGTGAGTGTCTAGCCCAGACCATTTTGATCCAGAATTGTCAAAATTGGCTCATATGTACTTTAAAAAGTGGAAATATGCAATTAAGAGCGATTTTATAAATAACTTTGATAATTTAATAAATAATTTTTTCCGCTAATACTGGATATTACAGCACAAAAATAATTTTTGCATCAACTTGAAAAATTTATTTTGTCTTTGGGACTTTTTTCTAATTTTTTAATGAATTAAAAAAAATATTATAAGTGTATTTAACTACAATATATTTTATTATTAGAGTGAAATTCTAGCCTTTTCTTCTGTTGTTACTAATATTACATCTTACCTATTTCACATTGTTGTTCATCAAGATTTCAAGATTTCGTTCGGATTATTTTTTCCAAGTTAGAGTAAAATTCAGATTCAGACACGATTTTTATTAAATTTTTACATTTTAAAATTAAAATTTAACTTCAGAATAAGAAATGGCGAGTCTTTTAAAGTGCACTTTTCTTTTCAAATATTACTATTCTTTTCTATGATTTAATTTCATGCATAAAAATAAAAATAGAAAATTAGGAAAATGCACAATACAATGAATGCGCAGTATAAGGCTTTTAAAACAATATAAATTATATGCCAATCAAATTTTGAAATTCAGAAATATTTTGTAAAAGAAGTCATTAAATATAGCTGCAAGAAATATTTAATTGAAATTTTTATCAGCCATTAATCCAGGTTAATTAAAAGTTCGGCAAAAAAAGTTAGTATACTATAAATTAAAAATGTGTACTTTTTTATCAATAAATTAGTTTCAAGAAATTAAATATATTTAGTGTTATTACAGAAAAATACAAAGTGTTTTTTATATAATTTATTATATAAATTAAATATTACGTATGTT
>JAPMOR010095286.1:12347-25993 GCA_026543865.1 Argiope aurantia | reverse complement strand
TATGATAATAGTACTTATGATGTATATTAAAATAGTATGACAATAGTACTTATGATGCATAGTAGAATGGTACGTATAGTTATAAAATTATAGTACGTATGATGCATAGTAAATTAGTACCTATGATATTAGTAAAATTGTATGTATGAAAATAGTATGTAAAATGTATAGTAAAATAATATTGATGTACAATAGGCAGAAGTATAGTAAAACCATACTTTCTAACTTTATTATTAATGTCAACTAGAAAATTGCTGTAGTAAATATTAAAGAACTGACATGTAATAAGAAAATTGCCAAAAATGAATTTTGATTCTGCATAACGAATATGAAACGGATAGGGAAATAAGGTTCTAAGAACAAATTTAGCAGGAGTAGTTTCCCTAAAACTTTCTGACGTATTCTCTAATAAAGGTGTTATCCTAGAAAATGCCTTGCATGGCATTGGCGTCCAATAGCTACGAAATATCAACCTTTGGCGTGAATTTAGCATTTTAAATGGAACTAGCGTGTGAACCTTGGTTAATTTTTTAGTCAATTGATCCCTAGCATTCGGTAAATACTATCCGAAAACCGAATTTGTGCTTTTGACGCGTCATTCCTAATCGATTGAAGTCGAAATTTGATACAAAATTGCAATCGTAATCACAAAATCACACACGGAACTTTATACAAATGGTGTCCGAAATTTAATCCAAGATTTTAATTTGGCACCATTCGTGTAGTAAAGTGTTGGTAATTCTATTAAAAAACCATTTGACAGCTGATAGTTTAGGGTCTATAAAAATGGAACTTTACACTACAGAACAACGCGTTTTCTGTTGAGCAGTATCTCAAAAATAACGAAAGTCTGGTGGCCACAGCTCGAAAATTTACGAAATGGCCCCCTAGATCGTGTTATTTAACACCAATGGATTTCTTTTTATGGGATTATTTGAAATCAAAGGTCTATGCCCACAACCACACATGCATTGAAGGAGGAAATTCAAAGCTGCCTCAACGAAATTCAGCAAATTTATGCAAAACGTACATGAAACATTTCGACATGTGCCTACGAAGCCATGGAGGCCATTTGCCCTATTTGTTATTCCACATAACCCTATCCTGTGTACTTTACAATTCGATAAAAATATAACAATTTTTTTAAAAAAATGTGTGTTTTTATTTAATTCAAATATTTTGTTAACAAGTTGTTCTATCGTGTAAGATCTCTATTTTTACTATCTCTAAACTATCAGCTGTCTAATGGTTTTCTTAATAGGGTTGCCAACACATTACTACATGAATGGTAGCAAATTAAAATCTTGCGTAAATTTTGGGACACCCTTTGTATCAAATTCGTATGTGATTTTTTTTCAAGCGACTGAAAGCGAAATTTGGAAAAGAATTGCAATTGTTATAACAATTGCAAATGTAGAACATAGAATTGCAATCTTCTCTGAAACAGGTTTAATTGTGATATAAATAATGTTCTGTTCTCCAAGCACGATTTTTCTGACATAAAACGCCATTCATTATTTTTTATGGATGTAACGACTATTAGATTTGGAGTGGTTGCATAAGATTTATTTTTAACGATATACAATTTTACAATTACAATTACAATTACAATTTTTCCTGATGTTCCTGAATTTTAAAGATTTCAGAAACTAAGTAAACTAACTTTCTAAACTAATCCAACTTTCTAAAAGGACTTCAAGATTTTTTTTTCGTGTAAGTAACTCAATTTAAACCTATGTAAGTATTTACACGAACTAAAGCTTTTTACTTGTAAAGAGCATGGACTCTGCATTTTATATGCATTTTTTAAGTATGCATATTAAGCTGCTTTTGGAAATGGCGCTTTTATTCAATTTCATAAAATTTTAAAGTTCAAGATGTGTCAGATCCATTGACTTTATTCTCTATTCACAGTTTCTCATAACTAAAAGTTGAAAAGAAAAAAGTAATAATTTTTATAAAAACATAGTTGTATATCCCGTAAGTCATGAATTAATAAAAAGATAGTTTAAATTTTAAAAAATAAGGATTTCATTGATGAAACAAACCGATTTTTCTGTATGATACAAAAAGTCATTCATCAAAAGTTTCCCATTTTAGTTGAAAAAAAGCTTTTTTTGGGGGGTGATGATATGATTGAATACTTTTCAGTAAATGCTAAATACAAGATTTTATAAATTAGTAAAATATAAAAAAAAGGAGACAATGTCTCAATCCATTGCATATAACTTGAATTTTTGACCTTATATGAACCATTTTAAATAACTGGAGATTTTTTTTCAACGATTTCCGGAAGATGAAATTTATGTTTTTTTCTATGTGGAAATGATTAAAAGAAACTAAGGATTATTATCGTAATTATCATGAAAACATTATCAATTATTGCAATAATGAGAATACTTATGAATGCCCATTAGAAAAGGTTTTTAGAAGTTACATGAAATTTTCACTCCATTGAAAAAATTCATTATTTATTAAAGTTTGAATCAAAGGATATTGTTCCAAATTTATTTTAAAAATCGATATAGAATTTTGTATCTTCATTTAAAAGCATTAAAACATAATTCCAGATAGACGAAATAATTCACTTACAAATATGACATCTTTTGAGCTAAAAGTTATTAAAACTACTTTTTTTAATCAATTTTTCAAACTACCATTTTTATCAAAAATTCACCATGTAATAATCTAAAAAAAATGTTTTAATTTTATCAAAGAAATCGGCGTACGAAACTAGAATTTTGGGTAAAATCAATGTTTCTTATTTTTTTCGAGAAATGGTTATCATTCCACAAATCTTATAGATTGTATAAGAATGTCCCCTGGCATTCTTTTTATAAAAATGGTTTCCAATTAAAAGGACATGACTAGGGAAATTAAAGTAACAAAATTATCTAAAAAGAATTTTTACTAAATCTTTTATCTAGAAAAGCCAAATTGTAGGGAGAAAGCGTAATCTGTTTCTGAGCCTACGCTCAAGCAGCAGAGAAAAATTCAAACAAAATCTTTATCAGCTGACTAGCAGATGTGCTGTCTAGACAGGTTTATTATGTTGTTAAAAATATGAGACATTTGATTGACACAGATTAACTAACGAAAAGTTGTGGTTGGATATCTCATGCCCATTAGCAAAGTGATTAGGAAACAAAAAAAAAAATGATAATTTATAACGCACTTTAGATCTAAATATACAGTAACATTAAAAGTCCGCCTGGAATTTTACCGACTGAAAAAACTTCACGAACATACAAATCAAAACTAGTGAATATGAAACAGAAAGAAAAAAGTAATTCACTAATAGAAAAAAAGATCAACGTCAAAGTACAAAACAAATAAAAAATACTGAAAGAAAATAATAGTAATAATTTCCAACTATACAGCAAAGAGAGAATATAATGAATCAGCATAAAAAAATTGCAGACTTCAGCTCATCAATCTTTATTGCAACCCAGTACCAAAAATGCGAAGTTTACGATCTCATAACTAATTTTTAATCATGCTTAGCTTTATACTTAAACATAAAACAAACCGTGTATGTTGCTAGATGTCAAAAGAGAAGCTGGGATTTCGCAGATGACGATAGGATATATTTTTATTCAGAACATCGCTAGAATATGGGCGAGCACAAAATGAAATATTTCGAATTTTGAATTAAGCCTCATGCGAAAATTTTAGGGAGTAAACATGGAGAAGGGAAGAGATTAAGAAAAAAAAATTAAAGAAAAAGGGAGAAAAGAAGGCATTTGAAGTCAATAAGGATACAGACAAAAAATCTTTTGGCACATCAGGATTTATGGAAACATTATGCATGGCAACTATTAAAATAGATACTTTCTCAGTAACAAACCCGTTGAAAATCATTCAATAACCATAAAAAAAATCAATAATAATCATGTGAATATACCATTTTAAAATTTAAGATGAAAAGTTAATTAACGCTTAATGTTTTGCTTACATAGCTAAACACATCATTCCACGATCTTTCATCTACTTCTCTTCGTCTATTGATACACTAAAGACATTATCGATGAAATTAATGCTCTTGTTTGTATTGCATGTGATATAGGAGCTTTGAATAAAAATGTATCGTTCGAAATTGTAGTTGATATGGTTAAAATACTATTAGAAACATTTTTAAAGATACATGAGGAGTATTTAAGAATCGATATCTTCTTTTTTAATCTTTTTCAGACAATTATTGAATACTCGTTTTGTTTTCAGAACTTAACACAACATTCCGTGATCTTTCCTCTACGCCTTTTCGTGTTATTATTTAAGGACAGCGTTTGTGATATTCATTGAGACACTAAAGATATCGTCGATACAATTTGTGCCCCTGTTCGTATTGTAAGTGAAATGGACGCTGTGAACAAAAATGAATTGTTGGAAATTGCAATTAATATGGTTAGAATGCTGCAATAGATTTTTTTAAAAAAAATTTAAACTGCATGAGGAGTATTTAAGAATGAATATAGACATTTTGAATCTTTTCCAGATGTTAATACTTTTCCTCGCAAATTAAATGATGTGAAAAATACTTTGTGATTAAATATTAAAAATAAATTACTGCGATTTGCATACTTACATTTTCACGCCTAATGAATGTAAATGCCAATGCAAATGCTACTTTTGGAACTTCAGCGTAATTACTGCGTTTGCTCAGCTCCATTTAATTTTCATTCAGTCATTTTATGTGGTTAATTTGTCTTTAATTTTCTATGTTCCATCACCCCTCTCGTGTTTTCCTCCCTTTTTAAAACAACCCGAATGCTGGCATTCAGAATGACCTGAATACTTTACTTTTATCGTCAGATCGAATCAAAGCCATTATGGCTCCACATGAGTCCATGTTGGTGTTCTCGATCCTTAGCTTAATCTACCAGCACAGGCCGATTCGAACGTTCGAACGCAGTTCAGGTCACTAATGAGCGGACCTTCAATCCGTAGAAACTCACTTTAATTGGGTCTCGAACATCTAATTGGAGGATAGTCTCCCGTCTCATTCCGATTGCGACTAATTGATTGAGTTTTGGATGCGCGACTCTAATTGCTTTCTTCTTCGGGTAATCCCCTGTTATTCTATTAGGGGTCTGCCAATGGGAGAACCCGCTTCGGCGGATTTAGCCTCAACCCTTTACTCTCCAGTTGGTGAGAATTTGCTAAGATACCGCTCTTCTTATGCAAATCCTTTCCTCCGCAGGAGATAATTGGGAATCAATGGCTCATTAAAGGCTCACTTCTGAAGAAGGGATTCATCTCCGAAGATGTATGAAACAAAAATCAATATTAGTTATTAGATTTCGTAAATGCTTAGAAATATGTGCTGCATTTGGCTTGTTTCCTGAATATGTTTACGTAAATTTTAATTATTGTTTGTGGAAGATATTCAAAAAAAAACCCAAAAAAACTATTATTTTTCTGTAGGTACTTGTTTTATGTATCATTTTTTAACCATTCAGTACACTCAGGGGGTCTTTATGATCCCATCTTTTCCTGCCTGAATTGTGGCTGTTGGTTTACTTCTACGTAACTTATTATGCTATAATGTATTTACTTCTACGTTGAATTACGTCATTACTTTTACGTTGGTTTAGTTATATTAACGTCCCGTTTTGAAGAAACACTATAGATATTTTGGGACGGACCTCGTCATTTCGAACCGTGGTCAGATGACGAGGACGACACCTGAGCTGGAAGCCCCTCTCCAAACTTCCACACGGCACCAACGGGAGGACGTTTTGCCCCAACATATTTAATGTGAACCAGAATCGCTTATACGATGGTACTTATGTGGAATCGGGTTTCGAAAGCGGTTCCGAAATCGAGACCTTTACACCAGGCCACCTTGGCTCTGGTTTGCTTCTGAGATATTTCAAGTATCGAATGGGATAAATTAAGCAGATTTAATTACTTTCCGTAACAAAAACATGTTATTTTAATATAGCAAAGTAAAAGTCAATTTTCTAGGGAAAAACATATTAATGTCTCTTTTTGTATTCTGTTAATATAAATTAACATCCGGTCCTGTTATTTTTGATATTATTTTTTTTAAACTTTTTCTACAGAACTTTTTTTTAATTATCTTAAAATCACCTTTTTAAAAGCTACGCCTCTTTAATGAGTTCGCGAATGGAGTTTTATTCCCTTTATCATCTTATCGGATTGGAGAAAAAAAGCTTAAGATGCCGCAAAACTTTTACTGTAATTGTAATTTGCTTAAAACTTTGAGATTTCATTTGTAACATCGTCAACCAATTTAACACTTTTAGTGTTTATCGGAAACATTTTTTTTCCTTCTTTAGTCAATTACTAAATTACTTTCAAGCTGTAAATCGACGACGCTTGAAAGACAATTTTTTCCCATATCTATTGAGCGAAATTAGATTTCTGGTGCTGTGGAATTAATTGAATCAACAATTTTTATAGTTCCTTTATTATTATATTACTTATATATTTATTACGGTAAATGCTATTAATACGATGATAATGTAGGTTTTCCGGTGATTATTCATAATCACTACTAAATTTATTGCTTATTTTGATTAATCACTACATGGTATGCTGAATAATTACTGATAAATATACATAATCACTAAGTTATTACGCAACATTAATGTTGCGGTTACCTGTGAAGATTATTCTTAATTATGAAAAGTTTTAGTAGTGATTATGATTAATTATCGATAATTCTATATAATCCTTGGATTAATCACATTTATCGTAACATATTTAAATGTTTTTTTTTGTTTTATTTGATTTAAAAAAAACTTTGATGTTTAATTAACACTTTTTTGTTACCAATTTAACACTTTTCGTGTTTTTCGGAAATTTTTTTTTCCTTCTTTAGGCAATTACTAAATAACTTTCAAGTTATTAAATCGATGAAGATTGAAAGATTATTTTTCCCCCATACCTAATAGACAAAATTAGATTTATGGTGCTGTGGAATTAAAAGAATCAACAATTTTTATTGCTTTTTAATAATACTCTGTTAGAAATATTTAATAATACTTAATATATTTCTTACGGTAAATGCTATTAATACGGAGATACTGTATGATTACCGGTGATTATTCATAATCACCACTAAATTTATTTGTTATTTTTGCCTGTGATTATGAATAATCACAGGTAAATATACATAATCGCTAGGTTATTACGTAATATTCATGTTACGGTAACCCGTGGAGAATATTCATAATTGAGAATAAGTTTAGGGGTGATTATGAATAATTACCAAATAGTTATACATAATCACTAGATTACTTACATTTACAGTAATATATATAAATAAACTTTTTGTTTTGTTTTATTTTATTTTAAAAAAACTTTTATGTTGGAGCATGGAACTTCAACTATGCATATAATGCCTAGATTATCTTCGACTTTCACCACCGGGTAGAGTATGATATGACTTATTTTTGCATAGCACATTCAGTTAACCTGATTTTTCATCTGTGTTTTCTTTACCACTATTCAAAGAACTTTTTGTGTAAGCTTCCAACACTAATACGCCCCTTAGTAGACGGCGATTATAAGTAATCGCATCAATAATACTGGAGAATCTGCTGAAGAAAAATAGTGTAAACATTATCGATTGGTCTTATTCATTTATTACTTATAACTTTATTTTTATTTTCTCGCATACGGATTATAGAGAATGTATTGTAATCGTCAAAACGTGAGATTTTGACGAATCTTCAAGTTTTAGACCTCCCTGAGTTCGAAAAACACATTTTTACCATTATGTCTGGCTCTATGTAACACAGGCGACTCAAAAGCGCTTTGATTGAATGAAATTTGGTATGTAGTTTTTACACCAAATTTATGTATTTCTATTAAATTTTGAGCAAAATATATTTAGAGGAAGTCTATTTGTACTATATAAATATTGTTGCGAAATTTTCTTTACCGAATGGAGGGGTTCGGTACCCACCGAACCCGGGTACCGGGGTTCGTTTGGATAGTGGAAGTGATATGGTGTGTAGAACGCTCAATCAGCAGACGGTAGTAGAAAATAAGACAACGACGTTTATTTACACGAAGACACACAGGACATCACAAAGCGACAACTATATACAGCACAGAAGACGATTATCTTCACCCGAGACATGTAGCATACAACCAGAATCTACTGCAGACAGTAGAGCACAGCTCAGTTCAGCACTAGCTTGCCTCAGTCGCTTCCGACTCCTCCGTCTTCTACTTCTCCGACTCTGGCTCGGATTACTGACTTCACTGCTCTCGAACTCGGACTACTCCGCTGCTCTCGAACTCCTCTGATGTCGGCGGTCGCTTCCTTTTATAGGTCTCAGGAGGCGGGGCTAGAAGCCTCTCAACCAATCAGGAACGTTCGAGGCGTATCTCGGTTCCTACTGGACGGATCGGGAAAATTCTCCAAGTTTCGGGTATTATCTATTTTGGCGCCAAAGTCACCAAATTTGTCGCCAAGTCGCCAAATGGTCGCCAAGTTTGTCGCCAAGCTCTGGGACCTCCGACGCGTTAGTCCCATTCAGATGACTGTAAAACTTTCTTTCTATTGATGGAATAAACTATGCTAGGAAGCCGAATTGCAGGTTTGTAACAATATAAATATATAAATTAACACGACAGCTATAAAATGAAGAATTCTAGATAAAAAAAACATAGATTTAGTATCTTTAGGTTAGTTAGACACTTCAAATCTTGAGTAAAATTCAACAAGGGGTTAACTGTCCGTCGGTCTGTACTTCCAAAACCATATAAACGTGATATTCAAAAACGGAATGATTTAAATATATCAAAATTCGTATGCAATTTTGTGATAGTAGCTGTTGACAAAGTTTAGAAAATCTCGGTTCAAGTTGTATTATATTATATTGTTATACATTTATTTTAATTCGCGTATTTACACTTACTATTTTTAAAGCAAGCAAACACCATCAAGAATTTGATCTCTGCTAAAGATTTCACCTCGAGAAGATATATAGCAAAGGAAAGGACGCAAAAGGAAAACAGTGATCCTAATTGAAACATCTGAAAAAGAACACGAAAAAATAATTAGTAAAAAATGAGAAGAAGAAGAGGAAGGAAAAGGGGAGGGTAATGAAAACCCAGCGAAATGGTCTCTCCAAAACTTTCTCACAAACTCTGTAATAAAGGTGTATTTTAAAGAACGCCTTGCTTGGTATGGGCTTGCAATAGTCGCCAAATATTATCCTTTTGGGTGAATTTAGCATATTTTACTGAATCTGTCGTGTGATTCTTGGCTAATTATTTGGCGATCAATCCCTAATAAACGTTTAATAGCATTCGAAAATCGAATTCGTGGTTTAGACGCGTTTTCGCAACCAATTGAAAAGAAAAGTTGGCACAGAACTACAATTATAGTGACAAAATAGTATACCAAATTTGTTATATTTGGCTCATTGCATTTTTTTGTTATCACATTGACATCTTTTGAAAGTACAAACCGAGAAATCTTTAACGCCTTGGTATTGGCTCAAAATTTAATAGACGTTTACACAGTAGATGCTAAACCTTTATACCAATTTTTATGTATCTAGCTCTATTCATTTTGCAGTCATCAAATACACTAATATTCGAACAGCTATACAGATAAATTTTCTCTGAATGGATTTCGCTCAAAATTCGATAAATTTTATAAATTGTTGCATAGACATTATACTAAATTAGTTTAAAATCTGGCTCAAAGCGATTTTGAGTTATTTCTGTCATAGACAGACATAATGCAAAAAATATGTTTTCCGAACTCAAGGAGGAATGAAACGTGGCGATTGGTCAAAATCTTGAATTCGAATTTCCTGTTGATTATAATATTATCTTTATACTTTCTATGTATAAAGTAAAAATCAAGAAAAGGTGAGATTTTCAGATAGGATTTTATGAAAGATAATTAAGTAGAAAATTTATATAGAATGTAAAGGGTTGTTACCGCAGATAAGTGCATGCATCTCTAGTACCAATCGTTCATGATCTCCGCAAGATAAGCAGGTTTTTCTTATCTTGAGGAGATGCCTTCGGCAATTCTGATGATGAGTAATGAATGCAGTGCTTAGTTTGCAAAATGTGGACACACGTTGAAAATGCAAGCGGAAACAATCTGTCATTTATTTGTATTAATTTCTGTTCTGATGTTCACAGATTAAGTGATTGTTGCATTTTAATAGGTTATATAATATTTATAAGTTAATTATATAGGCTAAATATTTACATGTCTTATATCCTGAAATGTTAAATAATTTTATCTTTATTTTACCATAAAGGTGAGTTTGCACTCGACCAGTTATAAGACGTCTCCAGCACATGCGTAGAAAGGCTGAAAAATGCTGTTCCGTCCGTGGCAAGTACTTGTCCCGGAGGGACAACAGCTTGCCTCTGTATTGTATCTTTTTCTTACTGCGCATGCGTTTGTAGAATTTAGCGAGGATCTCTCTTTCTCTCTCTCTCTCTCACTCTCTCTCTCTCTCTCTCTATATATATATATATATATATATATATATATATATATATATATATATATATATAATATAGATTCCACATCTAAATTTTAAATTTTCAAAATGTTGAACTTTTTTATTTTATTTTACCATATTTTTTTGTGTAAATAGTCATTATTTTTATACGATACGCCATGAAAAAAAATTCTGAAACGCCAAAACGGCAATTTATAGCCAAGTATGAATGCTTGAATCTATCTTATGAAATTGTGGCAAACATAAATCAATCCCTTTTGAGCAAGCGCTGCCTACTGGCCGTCTTATAACTGGCCGAGTGTAAACCCGGTGTAAGCCATTTGATAGATTTATTGCCAATAATGATAATAACCACATATCTTTTATGTTTTAATTATAAAACAATAAAAATATTAAGAATATTTTTACATGTTAATATTTTTATTATGAGCATTTCCTCATATTTGTTACTATTCATTTCAGGGGTATGCCCAGTTGTATCAGCCGATCAGTTCTGAAAATATTTATTTTGTTAAAATCAACAAAAGTTACAGAATAAATTTTTCTTTTACGATGAATGAACCATTACGGTATAAAAAAGTAGTTATAATAAAAAAGTATGATTACACTTAAAATTATATAATTATATAAAATATAAAATTATATAAAAAAAACATCCAAAAAATTGTTGTATTGAACCCTTAGTTCATCTGTATTTCTATAAACTCAGAATCGATTTAAAAGATATAGAAATATCTTTCCAGCTTTTATTAATAAAAATCAAGAAATCAAGGAAAAGGTAAAAAAAAGGTAAGATAATCTAATAAAAATTCATCAATTCACTCAATGTTGATTAACTTAAAATTATGAATTTGTTGATTACCCTGAATTCGCGTTATTCAAAACTTTATAACCCGGTCAGATTTATACGCAGAAGATAGATTTTTATTTATTTTTTTATTTTTTAGAGCGAATTTCAAAAGTATTCTTCTGAATATGACTCTTTAGTACCAAAGGATTATATAAAATTTAGATTTTATAATTTTTTCAGAAATATATTTAAAGACTATAGCAAAACAAAATGTTATTATTTTCGTCACTTAAATCTTGAAATTAAAACTGAAAACTGAATTTTATGTTTAATCTGAATATTTATTGAATATTTCTATTAAAAAATAAGATTATAAAGATCTAAAATATTAGATCTTATGTATATATAAAAAAATAAATGAATAAAATGTGAGATAATTATAAAAGATATTCTGTAGTACACATAAGACTTCAGTGCTAAACTATTCTTTTTTCTATATTCATATTTTTAAAAATTATATTTGGCTTCTGCAAAAAAGATTTTGTATGAATTGAAATTTTTGTATGAGTTGAAGTTAGTTTGAATTGAAGTTAATTTTAAGATTAAAATTCTTGAGCTGACCAAAAATTAAAGCGATGCGTAATGAAATGAACAGAAGGACATAAGGTTTCTATAATAGTATGATTTGAGTAATATGACTATCAAAATTTTGAGTTAAAAATATTTTTCTGAATAAACTTTTAAGGTACTAAGTTGTATAAAATATTTAATCGACAATTTTAGCGAGCATTAATCCCGTTGATCCAGCTGGTCGCCACAGGCGGCTAGTTTACAATAAAGAAAAATGCAAGAAATTTCAACTGTTTGCAGTCTGCATTCAAACCTCACTGGGACATACGTATTCCGGCAGTCTAGAAAGAGTATCAATGATAAAACGTCTGCATAGATTTAAAATTTTTTACATTTTTTATAGTTCTGTATTTATTAAATCTGTAATTCAATATTTTGTGAATGAAACAATTTTAGACTCGCATATAATTACGATTATAGATGTTTACAAATAATTATCAAAAATTATGCCTCAGTCTAGGTGGAAAAGATAAAGACAAATATTTTCGAAATAATGTCACAACTATGATAGAAGATTTTCACAATGTAGGCACCATTTATCAGTTCCTCCTCACTACAATAAATTTCGTGTACGCGCTATTCAAAATGCTGTGAAGTCTGCAGAATTTTGCGAAGCGTTTATAACGCTCACAGGCACTTTCAAAAAGTTCCAAAATAGCTGAATCTTGTATCCTGTCTAAAATATGGATTTCTCAAACCATTTTTCAGGGGACATATTGATTTCAGGCAATAAGATAAGAAAGCATCGATCTTTCTTTGAGACTGCAGATTTTCTCATTTTACACCCAAAGCTAGAAGACATTTTTGAAATTCTGAAGAATAACAATTGATTTTTCGGTTTCTACTCTGAAGGTCGAAGTTTAAAATAATCCGGATAAGTTAGCTTTTATTTTCTCGTTCACAAAGTAACAGAGAAAATATTGCTATCGTTAAAAAAATTCGAACTTGAAATGTTGGCAAACACATTTCTATGTTTTCTGATCCCTCCCCCACCCCATCTGAGTTTCTGAAATCATGTTTGGCATTATGTCTGTCTGTGAGAAAAATAACTCAAGAATTCTTTGAGCTAGATTTATGAAATTTAGTATTCGGTCTTGACACCAAATTTGTAGATCTGTAGAGCGAAATCTGTTCTGAGGAAGTCCGTCTGTCTGACTGTTCGAATATAAGTTAATTCGATTGCTACAAAACGAAGAGAGCTAGATAGATAACATTTGGTACACAGATATAATATCTAAATTGCAGGCACCGGTCACATTTTGTGTAAAATACAATAAAGGGTTGACCATCTGTCAGTCTGTACTAATGTATGATTATACATATGGATGCGGAAGTGAGCTTAATACAGTCCTGCAGCGATTGCAGAAACCCTAGTTTCCCAAAACTAAAAATTGGTAAGCTAAAATTGAAGAAGAATCGTCGATCTTGATTTATCTTTGCAGAATTTCATATTGAGACCTCAGAATGACAATTGGTTGTAGTCGCCATATTGATTTGTAACTTGAAAACAATGATGTATCGAAGATCGCTTTTTCTGTCTTATGAATAATTTTTCAATAGTTTATATTTAAATTCAATACTTTTAACAATAAACATAGTTTGTTATAATTCGTTTTAGGTATTGAGCTTTTCCTATTGACTCTGACATTAAGATTCTGAACTTTGCTATTGTATTGCATATTTAAATAATAAAATAATTAAATGATTCGTTTAGCAATCCGTAAATTGATATATAATTATGAAACAAAAAA
>JAPMOR010095281.1:0-16428 GCA_026543865.1 Argiope aurantia | reverse complement strand
CGTCATGTGACAGAAAGCCCAGCTGTAGTAATTTTGATTATGATTGCACTTCTGTCATAATCTTCTCAACTAATTAGTAGAAATTATTCCTGGCGATTGTTTTTATTGAAATTAAAACCTTTTAAATGATGGACAGCAGATAAATAACTGCCTTTCGTCAATTTTTGTTTTAGTCTGTTCCACTTAATCATATCTGAAGTTTAAAAATTTAAGTGTAATACAGAAAAAAAAAAATGAAAAAGATGGGTGTTATTTTGCTTGCGATAAATTTACAAATTTATTCTTTTACTTATTCGTTTATGATGACATAGTTAATTCTTGTATAAGGTTAAAAAAAATTTTTTTTTAATGCATGAAGTTAGAATGAAATTTAGTTGCAGAAATTAAAGGACATAAAAAGCATAAACACACTGATGCAGCTTACTTTAAATTCTTATATGGATGGTGGTGGTGGGGGGATTAAGAGGGCTGCAGTTGACTTTTAGCAACGTTTGAGCTTCAAGTCCGGCGGTCATGAATTCGAAATCCAATTCTAACCACGATTATCCGTGCTTGTGAGCATAGTGCATTTTAATTTGTCGTCAGATCAAACATCTTGCCTTTTATGTGATTTGAAAATTAGGGCTTGAGTGCTTTCTACATCGTCTCACACATGATCAGATTTACAAAGATGGTCATCTTATAGCTGCAAAACGAGACATTAATCTAACTGAATGAAATGAATTAACAAGATTGTTACATCTAATCTGAAAATAAGTCGAGTCTTGTGCGGTTTAATGGGTTAATTGGAGACCAAATTTTTTTTTTATTGGTCTACGAATTTTAGTTCAGTTCAATATTTGTTAGCAACTTATTAACTAGTGTGAGTTTGTGTGAAGTTAAATTTATCTATCAATAACTAATAATTGCTTATTTTTGTTCAATTTATGATTTGCCTTATTTTAAAATCTGTTACCTCTTGCCTTTATTTTTTTTTCCTTTGTCAATGAATGATATTATGGTGAAAAACTAATGCTCTAAAATTTCAGTAAATGTATTGTTTCTTAAAGAAATGTAATTGAGAAAGATTAGTTAAATTGATGAAAATCCAATTTTATTTAATAAATAATATTTTATACTGGTCAATACTATTAAAATTATTAATATTTTAGGAAACCTTTTTTTAGAAATAGTTATTGTATTTGTTGTTATCCTGGCTGTTCTATTCAAAATCTTAGAGAACGCGAGGGCTTTATAGTAAGGTCTCGACTACAGAACCTGAAGGTTCCAGATGCGAAGTCCAATATAATATACTGTTTTGGGACAAGAGCGCATACCAAATTTCATTTATCTAGCTGTCTTTGGTTTTGAGCTATCATAGTCATATTATAGCATTGAATAGATAGTAAACAGTGACTTTTATTTCGAGCGCAAAAAGCTCTTTATCTTTTTTTATTACTATTACTTTTAAAAACTTTGATTTGTTTCATATTTTGTGGATTTAATTCATTTTCCTCTCTATTCCTGATGTGCTAAATTTTAAAAATTTTATGCACTTTATGACATACTGTTTTAATAATTTCAGAAAGTTATTTGTTAATTTATTAATTTAATTGAAAATTCATTTCATAATAATGGCGCAATTCGTAAGGAATTCGGAAAAAAACATTTTTAGAAGATTCCGTAATATTTCTCACAAAATTATAAATTAAAGATTAAAAACAGAAAAAAAAGATTTTTATATTTAATGGCTTTCTTCTAGAATTGTTTCTAACAATGTTGTAATGAAATTCAATGTTTATTAATTTCTTAAGTGAATAAAAAAAGAGCAGCATAAAGATTCATACTCAAGTCGGTGGGAGAAAAACCCTGGCACATATTTACGCATCGCCAAGAAGAGCGATAACAAGGCAATGATGGCAAACATTCCATGGGAAAAGATCGTATTTTGAATAAACATCTCAAGTTACAGAAATAACATTTAGTTCCGCTACTTTTATAATTAATATGTGAAAACTTGATTTGTGGTAGGAATAATATTTAAAATAGTGTTCTCTTCTTCGAAATAATAATTGTTTAATTGATGCCATTTTAGACATTAAGGAGGGAAAAAAAAAACTTACAATTTCGTATTAATGGGTGAAAAGTTCTCTCAGTATAGTTCTTTCATATATATCATTTCATTCGAAATTTCATTTGTTACATTAGATATTTTCAAAGTATTGTTAAATTACAGCAATTGAGAAAATAAGAGATATTCAGAAAAGTTAAGAAAAAAATTGGAATATCTCTATTGAAAAAGCATTTTACCGGAAATAGGATTGGTAAGCCGGAAGTTCAAGTATTTTCTAAATAACCAGAACTGAAAACTCATCTATTAGTAGTGGAAGAGAAAACTGAAGGTAGAAACAACAAATTATAAAACCACACGAAATGCTGAGATACAAAACTGTTGTTTTTTGTGATACTTTTCCCGACCGAAAGCTGCTTCTTATTTTCCCAAATACTAAAGAGCTGTGTATATGAATAGGTCACCACCCCGGGATTTCAACACCGCATCAACCACACACATGCCTTTTGTTATTTTTTTTTCCCCTTCGGAATGCCAGAGAAATCCATTACTGCACAATGGACTAACACGAGTGACGTCATCAGGGAGGGTCTTGCTGTGCGGGGAGGTAGACAACTTGCTCACCGAAGTACACATCCCTCAGTGAGTAATCGGTCGGATTTCTCCGTCGATACCCTTCGGTCGACACGCACAGGATACAGGGTCGAACGTGATTCCTTTTTACCGGGCTAGTCTCAAAAAGGACATGTTATTTATTAAGATAATATTCGATATGAAGTTTAATTCAAATTGGTCTCGTGTAAGATAGTATGTGGTTAAATTGTTTTGTGTAGAGATAAGAAAGTAACTATTATCTAGTACTAATCGTCTTTGGCGACCAACTGGTTCGATGGGAACATTGGCTGTGTTTAATTTCAGTTAAATCTTATATGCATAACTTATTATTCACGGTTCCTTCAAGAAAAAATTTTAAAGCATGAACTGTGACAAATATTATAACGTGTTAATTTGATGTCCTTACACCTGCCGTGATTGTTTTGTATAAGAACCATCCTAATAGTCGTGTTCCATAGCATCATAGTATTATTGAAATTGTAATTGCCCAGATAATATCTATTTCGCGAAAATGCAACCTTAGTTGTTGTTTTTAAATTTTATTTCTTACTAGCTGGTACAAGGCGTGTTGCTGTCACAGAAGAAATAATTTTGGAGATATCGTTTGAAATATATCAGCCAATAAACATATTTCAATTTTAAGATGCAAAAAAATATTTGATTTAATTTTAAAACATGCAAAAAAATTGGAAAATAACCATTTTTTTTTTACATATTTTATATTTAAAAATCTTTTTAAATATTTATTTAGATAGAATTTTTAAAAAATTATTTCGATAATTAAAAAAATATCCTTTTTTTAGAATTAAATATTTGCATCAGTTATTTTAATAGTGGAATTTTTAAATTAATTTACGAGAAATTTACTAAAATCTATATTTTAAATTAAATTTAATGTTTAGTACTTAAAGCCACAAAAATTGTCTAAGTCATAATATGAAATCTTTAATTATGGTTTGATCGGAATCCGATACCGATTATAATTTTTTATCGATATTTTGTGATTATTCGATAATGACATTTGTAACTAGTATTCGATCAAAAAATTTTGCATTGAAACTCGCCGTATCAGTATCCTTATTTTCGGACTGTAGTTCGAAATATGCCTGTAGTTTATCTACAGAATAAAACAATTTTCATATTGTCTACAAAAAACATTAATTTGCCTAACTAGAAATTGCATGAAGCACTTCAAATGCTTTGAATTAGTACTTTCGTTTATCTATACATCTGCATCGGATCGCATAGTCTATTTTGTGACCTTATTTTATTTCAATCCATATGCAAACTTTTGTTAATGTCATCGAAACTGTCATTTTAATCAACTGCTAGTAATTGTATCTAAAGCTTTAATATCTAAAATCCTGTAATTAGGTATCAGATTTAGATTCGTCATTGAATATTAGTGGTACACATCCCCTCTACCATTTTTAAACCGATTAATACTTCTAATAAAGGCCGAAATGAGTTATATGACCAAAAATGGCTGTTTCGCCTCAGAATTAATACAATTTATTGCAATCATAACCTCATTCGAGTACAGTGATACCAAGCTATTGTACTCGAATGAGGTTACGTCATCCTTTAATTTGAAAAGAATTAATTTTTAAACTAAAAAAGTTTGAAATTAATATATTTTTTAATTTCTAAAAATTCTTTTATCCCAAGATTTCGTAAAGATAATATGGAAATATATAAAAACTATTGTTATAGTCCATTTAAAATCTTTGGAAAAGGGATATAACATTACAAATTTACTTCTCTCGAAACGGCAACATGAGCTGGTATGGTAATTCTTATTGCTCTTCAGTTGCAATTTCCGAATAACGTAACAGTTGCTAATAAATAATTATGCTCTTTCCTTCCAGAAACGATGTCTTTGTCAAACGGCACAACAGACGGCAATGGGCTGAAATGGACCGTGGGCCTCCTCAACAGCAAATACAAGTACTTGACGGCCGAGACTTTCGGTTGTAAAGTGAACGCAAACGGTGTCGCATTGAAAAAGAAACAGCTGTGGACCTTGGAACCTTACGTCGGGGCCGAATCCGAAGAAGAAACTGTGTGCTTGAAGAGCCACCTTGGCAAGTACTTGGCTGTCGACCAATTCGGCAATGTCACCTGTGATTCCGAAGATTTGGACGGTCATGCCAGGTTCAGGGTTGTGGTCAATGACAGTGGCAAATGGTCTCTCATGAATGTCACCAGAGGATACTTCCTCGGTGCCAGCGACGACAAGTTGATCTGCTCTGCAAAAGCCCCGGGTGAGGCTGAATACTGGACGGTGCACCTTGCTGCTCGACCACAGGTAAGGCCAATCCAGGCTGTTTTATTCTAAACTGGTAGTTTGTTAATAACTGCCCGTCTTCGGTGACCACTAAATGGAAATGCGGTTTTAAATTGAGCATTCTGATTGGTCAACTATGCATTCAGGAATGAAATCTCTCTAATTGTTGTGGCTGGAGGTGGAGATTCTTTCGAAAGTGTAGGAGGAATATAATCTGTTAACGTGTTTAAAGGTGGGTTTCCAATTAACCAGCTATAATCCATCCAATAAGATCACGCATGCGCAGAAGGAAGATTGCACATGCTTTGAGAGAGCGGACAATAGAAAGTTCTTGTCTCAACCGGACAAGTAATTGCTGTTGTAAAGTTTTCGCGCATATGTTGTCTTACTGGATGGTTTGTAGCTGGCTGAATGTAAACCTTACTTAAACATCGTGAGAAATCAGCGCAGTAACTGAGATTGAAAGGTAGGAACTCTGTTTTGCTCCTCCTCCCCTCCCCAGACAATATACAAGTTAAGTACTTTTTTGAGATTTTTATCGAAATTGGATAGGGTGGCTAGGAACAGACGTCCATTAACGTATAGGGGTCATGAATTTTCAAATGAACTAAAGCATTGACGAAAGGATTGGGGGATGGATTCTACGGTTTTGTCAACTATTTCATATTTGGATAAACGAATTCTTGTTTTAAAACGATACCTTGGATGAATTTGCTTTTCTTAGTGTTATTTATTGAGTTTCATATTATACATAAAATATTCGTAGTATGTCTTGTTAAATTTCACATGAGAATATGTCGATTTTTCTTTCCACTCACAGCTAGAAATTTTTTCTAGTCAAAATTACTCTAATATCACAGTAGTGAATTGTATTGAGAAAATTATATTTAAAGTAGATGCAATGGAGATTTTTGCTATTTACTTATGTCATAAATGACGATTGGATTATCTTTTGATTAATTTGCTAGGCACCTGAGCAAATAAATCTCGGTGCAGTTCATGTAATCGTGGAGCATCTCAGAGCATAGTTGAAAACTTGCTTTCTAAATGATCTTCGTATCTTTGAGTTAAATCTGTAATGAAAAAGAGAACCCAAAATAAATTCTAGGCTGTATCTATCTGTTATACATATTACTGGTTTCATTATCGAGTGTTTTTAGGATTAAAATGTGTTTTTCTGGATATTAAATTTCCACTAATTAAATCTTCGATTTGTTTCGGTTTTTTTTAGCAATTTTTCGAATGAAGAAAGTTCGAAATAGATGCGTTTTCTAATATATAGTAGATGCTTAGAGAGTTAAGCCGAATATTTGGATCAGTTGGAAAAATATTTTTAGATATGATAGAGGGATTTTATACTGTTTCATATTAAATAATAACGTAGGTAATAAAGATAATTAGATACTAAACTGATAAATCTATCTATCCTTGAAGGAATAATTAAGAAATCATCTTATTTGGATATTGTAACAATGAATTAGTTTATCTACTAGTAGCAGAAAAATATTTTTATTCAAAATTAATTTTTATAAATTTTTCAAATCAAAATATTTTTTCTCCGTAACTCATTTTCAATGTTTCACAATTCGTATCTACCAAACAAAAAAGTTTAAGAAAACAAACTCTGAATTTTCCAGATGCATGGTCAAAGAATAACATTTTATGAATGAAAAGACTTGACTACAGTAACGCAGAAACGTGAAATTCTGTTGTAAATAGTTTTCGATACACTGCGGCCTTCTGTTACAGAAACGGACATCCTTTCAGGATATCCTGTGTCTCTGTTGAAAAGATCCAGAAGATAGAAATGTATCAACATGAGGTTGAATAGGTTAACGTGCTTATTTCTCGATGCTTTTCACAATGCTTTTTTCCCGATTTACGGAAGGGGCTCATGATCGTTAAAACGCAAGTGGATGTGCGAGAAATAGATGTTTCGTAGTATCGGAATACGTATTAGAAAGTTGTAGGAAATTCAGTTGTAGTAACTATATTATTACTACTGATGCATCACGAAGCACTTGCTTCGTCATTTCTAGTCCTGTGATATAGTCACCAGTATCGTATGTAACTAGTATAATAAGTCTTTGAATATATGAAGTACTGCCAGTTTTGTTGGTTTAGATAATCTTGCTTACCGCCTTAAGAGCTTCTGAAACTGTTCGTTACCGTCCAATTATTTCGCTGTTTTGCGACTGTCTTTCTGCTCCCTGTATATTATTATGATTTAATTCCAAAGAGGACTTATATGGAACTATTAAAGGAACCATTTCATGACATTTTATATAAGACATTTTATATAAGTCCACCGACCTGTGACCTTACGGATTTGGTCATAAATCTGCCAACTGACCCACTGTAAGAACACTCCCGCCTGTGGATATCGGTCCAGAGTTGGTGAAATAAACAGACATCAAAGAACCCCAGAAAATCACAAGAGAGGGGGAAATGTGCCACACTCAAGGCGGTCAGAGCGGAACGGAGCTTTAATGAGATTCTTAAAGCAATAAATCAATTATCAAAATAATTGGTATTGAAATATATTCTTTGACTTGCACATCATTGAGTATAATTTTTACATAATGCTGGTGATGAACGACATCAAAAGATGAACATTTTAAATTAGTACTTATATTTTATATCGATTATAATTATTTGGTTCCGCTATTAAATTTCCAACCTTTGTAGTTTCTTTTGTTTTTTTCCAGTCAGTGTTTCAAATATTTAGGCCAAATTATTTCTATTAGTGCTATAGGATATGATTTTTTAAATATAATTAATTATATTTAAAATTAAATTTTCGTATAACAAAGCACCAAAGATTCTTGTTTTGCAATATAAGTTATTTTATACCTTAGCATCAGGGAGAAATTTTCTGTGATAATGGAGCATTGGCCGATGGATCAAAATATTTATATGCATGTTAAATAGAGAGTAACGATCTCAGTAAAAACATTTAAGGTGGTGTTTACCGCTTTTTGTTATCAGTTAAATTCTTGAGTTCGACCCTGGAGCCATAAGGATCCTGCACAATCCTACTTTCTAGGAAAAAGTTCTACTTTCTTTCTTCCTTGTGGCTCCATTATAGGTTGATCAGAACTTCTGCTTTGAGACGAATCTGAACTATAAAACAAATATGAAAGGTATTTACTTGAAGACTATAGTATAAAATAAAGATTAAGAAGAAAAGATATGCCATTTCTGTTCCATACATATTTAGCATTTTAAATCCTTTCTGTTAAAACATTTCATCCCACACCTGAAGTCAAACTATTTAATCGCAAATTATTGTTTCCTGATTACAGAATTAGTCTTAGATACTCATGCATTTATTCAATACTCATTTTTTAAAAATAAAGGTGTGCATTCATATTCACATAACATTCGTAAAATGATTTATTTTTAGAATATATTACGCATCTTGTTAAAAAATTTGAATGCGACGCATTTATTTTTTACTATGTCTATTATTTGAAGTGCCGTTTGTTTGGTGCAACAGGGGAATCTCTCCACTTCCTTCCCTCCTGGTTTTTATAAAGATGACACGATTTTATAACAGTGGCATTTGCATTTGCTTTTAGTTTGGATTTCGAAATAAAATAATCCTCGTGAGATATTTAAAAAAATATATTATTTCAATGAATTGAAAAAAGATTTACTTTTTTGCTTCTTATTTCAGATGTGCAGATTATTGAAAACAATAACAATGATTAAAAATGGTCAAAGCTTCTTTCTATTCAAACATTTGGAAAAATTTTTTAGCATAATACAGAAAAAATTTAAAATTTTGTTTGCGTTCGATTGACAACATCCTGTGTGATTTTCGGTTATCTAAATCTTTCGAAATTGTTTTCATGTCATTGTATGTGTCGTAATCCCTCTTTTAACGCCTCTTTTCTGTGCAAACGAGGAACAAAGTGAAAATATGTATAGAGAATACTACACATGGTAACAAAATGAGCAGCCATAATGCTGTCTTTATAACCACAGGAAACTGCATAGGATAATTATTATAGGAATGTAAACAAAATTTTAAATTTCTTCTGAGTTGTATTCGTCTGCTTTTCATCTGCTTTTTGTTTGTGAGGATCACTTTTTACTCCTGAAACTGTTATGCAATTACCAGTAACTCGAGAATAGCAGAATTATAGTGAATATTAACTCTCTCTCTGTCTCCACAATCTACAGGTGAATCTCCGTTCTGTGGGCAGACGTCGCTACGCTCGCCTGTCTGCTGAACAGGATGAAATTCTAGTGGACGCCAACACCCCATGGGGTGAGGACACCCTCTTCACCTTGGAGTTCCGCGACGGTCGCTATGCCGTGCATGCTTGCAATGGTCGCTACTTGAAGGCGGATGGCAAACTTACAGAACAATGCGAATGCCTGTTTGGTCTCGAATTCCATGGGGGCTACCTGGCTTTGAGAGACCCACAGGGGCGCTACATCAGCTCCATCGGCAGCAAGGCAGTGCTGAGGACGCGCTCGCAGACGGTCACGAAGGACGAGCTTTTCTCATTGGAAGATTCGGTGCCTCAGGCCGCTTTCGCAGGCTTCAACGGGAAATACGTTTCCGTCAAACAAGGTAAGATGCCACCACAGAAGAAGGACATTTCTTACAAAATGTACCACAACTTTGACAGATTTTTATTTGGATGAGAACGTGTTTTTTTCTCATATCATGTAGGATCTCTAAAAGTGGATGGGGGAGGTGAGGGGAATGGAAATGCAGGTAAAAAAAATCTGGTTATTGTTCTTACCATAAACCCATGACTGGATTAAGGCTCTTATGGGCTCTTGGGGACGTGCAAATTCTTAACTTTTCTTCTCCAAGACAAACCCTTGGAACAAAATAATAATATCGGTTAAAAAAAAAAATTATCATAGAATCATAACCGGATCAAGACTTGTATATGTTCCCTTGACAGTGAAAATCCTGACCACCTCTTTCTTTTCTCCTCGCCTCCAAGACCAAGTATTTTAATTTATTAAAATTTAATTAAATTTAATATTATTTAAATGTAATTAAATTTTTTTTTAATAAACAGGTACAAAAAGAATACTGCGTCAAACTAAAACAAGAGAACATCTAATTGTGGGGCCATTTGAAAGAAAATTGGTTTCAATAAATCGTGTATGAAATATTAATTTTAAACAAATTTGTGAAGCAATTATAAAGTTTCTTTGATACGGTAGTTGATAAAACATAGAAACACTTTGCGAGGCCTCCGTAAAATTATCGACACTTTTACCAGCCCTTAAGGATTAATCATGTTAAATCTAATATGAAATTCCGAGAGTTTCTTTTAAAAACAATCCATGTCTAGCCGCTTTGTTAAGCGAATTGTGAAGTCTAACCCAAATTGGACTATATAGATATGCAAGCGAGTTTGAAAATATGAAGAAACTCCCGAGAATATATACTCTGATATTTAAATAAATAAATCAGCGATAATATTTGACTTTCAATATGCTTGAGTGTACGTTTCTCGCATATCAAAGGAACCTTTTGACAAGCTGGAAGGCAAAGATAGATTTATCATTTAAACTTAATATTTTCAAATTCCTTTCAATCTTTGGTAAAAACAATAAAATATTGTACATTGTAACTGATGTCGAATAATTCGTCATTTATTGCAAAATAAATATTTAATACGTGTATATTGCCACATTTAAATAAATAATTAAAATCAAATACATTCAAAAGAACTAAAGCACGCGCAACTTCTACAATTTTCTAAAGCCGACCATTTTTGCAGAATACGCCAATAAATAAGTCTGATACCTTATTTTTATTTAATCAGATTTTTTCAAGCTATTAAACTTTAATCCAAATGCATTTCAACAATTACAAATTAAGGAGGGGCGAGTAAGCATACGTTTTCTCCCCATTCTGTTAGTGTGATAGTACAAATCATGTGAAAAATAATCTGTTGAAAATCTCTTCTCAGTCCTTAATTTCTAAAAAATTGCAGCTTAAAAAAAAAAAAAAAAAAAAAAAAAAAACTTCACAT
The DNA here is from genome assembly GCA_026543865.1 of Argiope aurantia. Taxonomy (NCBI): domain Eukaryota; kingdom Metazoa; phylum Arthropoda; class Arachnida; order Araneae; family Araneidae; genus Argiope; species Argiope aurantia. The sequence continues at coordinate 5,462 of JAPMOR010095281.1, read as the reverse complement.
TTAATACTATTTTTTTTCCCGATTGGATTATTGTATCTAGTGACCACTTATAATGAATAGAAACAACATTTTGTGCTACCACGTGATTTGCGAGGCATTCATAATAATTTGCATTTAATAATTTTTCACATATAAATTAATCTTTTTAATCTGCTTTTTTAAAATATTGTTATATCTTAATTAATAAAAAGAATTTTATAGAAAAATTACAGCAAAAGAAACGAAAAATAATGTTAGAATAGTCACTCTTATTTTGCATTATCGAAGCAAAGTCGCCGCAACGACTTTATTTCGTATGGAAATTTCGAACTAATTTACAATCTTCTATTCCCAGTTCGAATACCTCATTATGTTTTAAATTAATTTTTGATATATTGGTAAAACAGTATTCTAAATTTCCAAAGATTTCTTGAAGGTATGTGCCTTTTTTGTGTTAATATTTTGTCTAAGCATTACGGTTTTGTATTTTTCTTGGCGTGTATTAATTTTTCAATAGTTTAAGAAAATAACTCGAGTTCTTTTCGGAGTGAATGATAAAAAAAAATAATCATTGGAATAGCTGTCCTAAAAAGTGTAATGCCGGCATTTCAGGTGACGTTACGATCACAAAATAAACGTTAATGTATATGCTATCTAACGGATAATTACTCGTTGTCTAAGACTACGCTATGATTTCGTCTTTTGCTTACTACTAGATTTGCAATTGATTATAAAAATTGCGTCGAATCGCATTCCAAATTCATTTATTCGAAGTTGAATGAATGAATTTATTCAAGTTAGTAGTTGCTAATTTTTTTATATTCTATCTGTTTTTATTTTATTAAAAAAATGACGCAGACATATGAAACAGAACTATCAATAAAACTGCGCCAAATACATTTCACGCAGTATTTGTTGCAAAAAAATTTAAATCGACTGAAAGTTAATAAAAGAGTTTCCTATGTGGCAACAACACAGACGATATTCTGTGAAACGAACTATAATTTTTTATTTGAAACATCACACTGTCCGCCTTCAAACGCAATCTTTGCGATTCCCGGAAGATAAAATGACTATTCTAGAAATCTGTACGAAGAACAAAAGATTGTCTCTTTGTGTTATTCATTGCGTATTCATTTAGAACATCTGTTACGGCCGGAAGTGACGAGAGGGAAACGGGAGAAAATGGAACCAAATGTGTTGCGGGCTTCAAATGAAGAACAATAATTTTACTTAAATACAAAAGTACCTATACACGAATGGGAAAATTAAATAATTAGCTAATTATTTTGTAAAGCAGTCTTATTCAAAATATTAGATACAGTGGCTCAAAAAATTGAGAGTGCACCTCACTTTTACTTGATAAATCCGACTTTCAATATAAATAACACATTACCGGGAAGTGCAAACATGTTTTTAGTTTTACACATAACAACTGGTTTAATTTAGAGTAAAAATAAAGAAAAATCGACGAAAAACTTCTAAATTGTAAAGTTTTAGAAGCATTTTAAATACGCAGAATTTTGCCTCAAAAAATTGAGAATACATCAATGAAATTCTTGTAATATCTCGCATAGAAAGAACGTATCAGTATTTAATTGCATGTTTTTTTACTTTTATAATGGCCTCTAAACGTTGTGGCACCGATTCGATCCATTTTTGATGGTATCTGGAGATATTTTACCCCATTCTTCTTGCACTACTTGTTTTAAATGGGTTTTGTTTCTAATTTTGTGTTTTTGTACCACTGCTTCGAGTGGGGCCCACAGATATTCAATGGTATTGATGTCGGGGTACTGTTGTGATGTGTGTAACTGCTGTTTACAATGAAAAAGCCACCATATTTTGACGTTACATGCATTCTGTTAAGGGGTCGTTGTCCTACTGGAAAATAAAATTTCCATCTAAACCCAAATTTTTAGCACTTCCCTTTAGATTGATGCGAAATATATCCAAGTAAACCAGATCGTTTATAATAACATCGATAAAAATTATATTTCCTAACCCAGATAAAGCCATGCTACCTCAAACCATGATGGTGTCACCATCATGTTTAACTGTAGGAAGTAAATCCTTTGGATCCAAAGCAATATTAGGACTTCTCCGTACAGTACGATGGCTGTCACTGCCAAAAATTTTGAGTTTTCTTTCATTACCAAATATAGCTTTCTTCCAAAGGTTATTGGTCTTCAATTGATGATTTTTGCAAATTTCAAAAGCTTTTTCTGAATTTGCAAGCTAATGAACGGTTTGTCTCTAACAATTCGACTTTTATATCCAGCTTGTCTAATGGCATTTCACACAGTTTTAGCACTTACACTTCTGTCTATGATTTGAAATTTTCTGCAACAAGTTGAATGAACCATATGGTCGCAACAATTTAAAGGAAAGTGTTAAACATTTGGGTCAGATGGAAATTCCATTTTCCAGCAGGACAACGACCCCAAACAAAATGCGCGTAACGTCAAAATATGGTGGCTTTTTCATTGTAAACAGCACACTACAACAGTGTTCCGACATCAATGCCATTGAATATTCGTGAGCCATACTCGAAAAAGTGGTTCAAAAGCACAAAATTAGAAACAAAACCCATTTAAAACAAGTATTGCAAGAAGAATGGAGTAAAATATCTTCAAATTTCCCCAAAAATTGCTCGAATCTGTACCATGACGTTTAGAAGCCATTATAAAAGCCAAAAGACATGTAACTTAATAGTGACATTTTGTTTCTATTCTTGATATTGCAAAAATTTCATTGGTGTATTCTCAATTTTTTGAGGCAAAAATCTGCGTATGTTTATTTAAAATGCTTCTGAAACTTTTCAATTTAGAAGTTTTTCGTTGATTTTTATTTATTCTTACTCTAAATTAAACCGTTTGTTATGTGTAAAAATAAAAACGTGTTTGCACTTCTCTGTAATGTGTTATTGATATTGAAAGTCGGATTTATCAAGTAATAATAAGGTGTACTCTCAATTTTTTGAGTCACTGTATGTCATTAAAAAGAAGGTGTGAATAATATAATATTTTTGGACACAAAGCAACCACTGCTACAAAAAACATATATAAATATATTGATTTTATGCATGGTTAATCAGTTTTTTTGCATGAAAGGCTAATCAATTAGTAATAAAATAGTGACTCTTTTTATGATCCAAGCTGATAATGAGGTAAGTTAGAAAAAAAATGAATTTGACTTTGAGGATTTTATTTCGCCTTTTTCCTTCTTTCAAAATGTTGTTTTGAAATGAAATTTTTAAATGTGAGTCTTATTTGGAATTGATTAAATAAATTTGGACAGGATATCTTAAAAATTACAAAACACATTTTATTTCTGTACATTACTAATTAGTAAAATTTTGAAATTTTCAAAGTATCAATTGTGTATATTCAAATTTTTCGTTATGTTTATTTACAAAAATACGAACAAATTTTTTTTTACAATTTATATTTTACGACTTTTTTGTGATTTGTCATTATAATCTTTGAAAAAGATATTCTAAACAACTCTTTATTTATCATAAAAAAATTTCTCAAGTTTTATACAGTTGTACATACAATTCTCTATAATTTGTAACCTTTTTAAATATAAAAACTTGGCATATACTCTTGGCATATTTGAGCATTTTAGCTCTTATCAGTAAAAGAAAATCACTTTGCCCCAATATCTGAGCTTGGAAACAATTACTGTTAAACTGATAAGAATAGTACCATTTATTTGATTCTTAATGACAAAATAATAAAATTTCATTATTCGATTATTGATTAAATTTACATGTGCTATATTCTTTCCACAGGTGTTGATGTAACAGCCAACCAAGATGAAATTTCTGATCATGAAACATTCCAACTTGAATACAATGAGAAAACCAAGAACTGGCACATTCGAACCATGCAAGATAAATATTGGTCTTTGGACAGCAGTGGTGGAATACAAGCCAATGCTTCTAAAGGGTATGCGATTTTTTTTTCCTTTAATATTGTATTATTTCCTTTAATGTTGTATATGCTTTGTACCCACTGCTTTGCTTCCACTTGCTTGTTTATAAAACACTAACATATACAACACAGAAAATTGCTTTTATTACTTATTGTCAAATGATAATTGTTAATTGTTGACAAATCATCATATAAATTTCAAACCATTTCATTGAATGTTTTTACAGCTGCATTGAATTCTATACATAGCTTAGCTAATTAATGGAGTTATAAAATATTATTAGAAATTTGCTGTTTCATTTGGCAGCCATTCAAACAAAGGAAAGCAAATATAAAAGAAATCTAGAAATAAGCTTCAAACAAGAAATTTAATCAATGCAAATCATTAGATGGATAATCATTAATACTTGCCTAAGATATTGATACTAATATCCTTTAAAACAATTATCTTACAAAAATGGTCTTTGTATTAACTTAAACTTTAAAAAAAAAAAAAAAAAACTTTTTTATTGATAAGAATTTTATTTATGTACAATTTCTCTCTCCTTCATTTTAATTTTTGTGGATGCTATGCACCGGGTCTTTGTGGCTCAGGGACCCCCAACAAGAAGTAAAATAATTTTCTAAACAATGAACAAATTATCTGAAAAATTTGAAAAATAGAATTGCATCATTTAGCATACAGATTGCTATAACAAATTATTTCTGCATTAGGAAATGATGTTCTTTGCAAAATTAATGATGATATGAAAGCAACCACGTACTACAGTATCCAAATGGATTGTATTCTTGATATTTTCCCATAAGGAACAAACTTCATTCATTATGCGATATGTAAATGTTGAAAAGAAAAGATTAAGTATAAATGATTTATTTATAGGGTTTATTGAAGAAATGGATGTGACTGGAGAAATATTAGCAAAACTGCAAATTATTTAGCTGTAATTTTTTTTAGTTTACAGAATAAATAAAAATTAGGACCCCAAATGGTTTCCTGAACCTGGACCCTTTATAGAAAAGGCCGGCTCTATCACTAGTGAAGCATATTTGGTTTGCATGCATTATTACATAAATCATATACTCTTCATTGAATGTTTCAGACATATTTTAAAGTGTTTCTTGTACCAATAAACTTGAAACTGATACGTTGCTAAAGTCAGTTGGTTTGAAACATTTGCATCAGTATTTTTGTACCATGTGAAAAAAAATGCTTATGAAAAGTAGATTATTATTATTATTTTCTCGAGATAATGTTTAAATAAATGTTATACCTTATTTGTCAGTTATTTAAAATGTATCTGGCTAATGTGTCTGGTATTTTGGAAGATCGCTTCCTTCAATTTTTAATTTATATTATCTGACACTACCTTTTCTTATCAATAACTTTTTTTTTCCTTCATCAAAATGCAATAGGATAATAATTAGAGATATTCTGCTCAATGATTATGATGTAAAATGTTTGAAAATACAAGCAGTAGTAAATAAAATGCTAGCAACTACACTTTAATACAATAATAATGTAATATATAGTTTAAAATACGATTC
>JAPMOR010095265.1:0-27348 GCA_026543865.1 Argiope aurantia | reverse complement strand
GTTATCATTTTTGCCCAATTACCAATGTCTACATCGTTATAATTGTTGCCTAATTACCGATGTCTACATCGTTATAATTTTTCACAATTATCAATGTCTACATTGCTATAATTTTTTCCCCAATTACCAATGTCTACATCGTTACAGATGGACATATACTTCCAATACCAAATAATTTAAATAGCTTAAATAATTAGGTTACTTCAAGTCTATAAATGCTTCACTAAAAAAAATATGATATCTAAATTTTATGCATTCCTTTGATCCTATATAGTAAAATCTGGCTTTCTAATCCATAAGATCTCTTAAAATTTAATGTTTTACAAAGTCAAATTCTCAGATCACATTTCAAAATCATTCTTTTTCAAAATTCTTCCGAAAAATTCTAAAAAGTCATTTGCTTAACTTCATTAACCCTTAACTGTTGAGGTGAAAATTTAGGACAACTGGGGAGATCTAATAAAAGTGTTAGTTTGAAAATCTGTCAATATATTCTGCAGATATTTTTCTTGATATATAAATATGTTTTAGAAATTTTACAAAATATATAATCATTGAAAAAGTAATTTCCGTTGTAACATACATTTTCTTCTCAAATTACATGTTACATAAAATAATATTATTGAAAAAACATATTATTTAGTATTTTTTAAATCCTATTTATTTTTCCAGTATAGAAAGGTAAATAGAAAACAATATAAGGAAAAATTCAACAATTATATGAAAAATAAAAAAAAATGACAATGGGTAAAATTAACCTTTTTTTATTGGCGACATCGGTTTTCGCGGAGCATTTAAACATACAGGTTAAAAATAAGTATAAAAATCAACATATAAATTCTGTAGATATTTCTCTTGGTATATTAATATACTTTAGAAATTTTTCAAAACACATTATCATTAGAAAAATTAATTATATTTAAACATACACGTCAGAATCAGCCGAATGAGAACTTTCATCGAAAAAATTTTCTGTACAATTATCCCCCTCACTAAAATCACTTTTTTTACTTCATTTTAAAGTCTCTGGAGCTCTGTTTTATAACAAGTATTAGTAGGTTGGATGATGTTTTAAGCACCAAGTTTTAGAGCAATTTGCTAAGCCTTGTATAATAATATTGGAATACTAAAAGTGAGGTGCAATCTCACAAACGTAACGCTAAGAAAAGCTGAAATATTAAAAAAAAAAAAAAAAAAAAAAAACATGCTGAAACCGGCTGAAAAAGTGCACGTGTAGTGAAGGGCATGAAACAGTAAGCTATAAGGTCAATCCATTCGATTGAGCTAAAAATAGAATAAGGGTGACCGACCATCTTTAGCGGTTTTACAGACTGCAACTCCCCAGTTAAGATGAGTTAAGCCGTAGATGACTTCACATGACTTCACATTCATTTATTTGTGCCTCAATTTGTATTATGGCATTGATGAGAGGGTAAAACTGATCATATATCGCCGATAAAAATGTAAGATATTGAATAATTTTTTTAAAATGATTTTATTTAAATGTTACAAACAAAGGAAATGTCATAGAGTTCGTCAGTGTGTGAATGCCAATTGTTTTTATATTCTTTGTTTTAGTTCACAATATAATCGAGTAAATTTAAACTGTATAAAAAAGCATTCATTTTCTATTTATATCGTTTTCATCACGCTGAATGACTACACCTAGAAATTTGATGAATTAATTTTCATTTTTCCTAAGAAACAGGGTTGAAAGACATTTTAAAATATTAAAGCATAACTTTCTAAAAGAATTAGACATTTCCTACAATTTTTTATAAATATTTTTCGTGAATTAAAAAAAAAACACATATTTTCTCACTATTATAGAGCTCGAAAAAATTGCTTGGTGGATTCCAGAATGAATTTTGACACTTTCAATAGTTTCTTTTGATTGAAAATCTGAAATTAATAGAAGTTCTTTTTCAGCCATTTTTAATCTCTGGGGATAAAGGCCGAACTTATTTAAGTTTTTTATAAACTAACAGCCCAGAAAAAAAATGATTAAGCTGGTATTCATTCTTTTGAAAATTCAATTGAAAATGAAATGCTTTTTTTTTAATATACTACCAAATGAACAAAGCGATAGAATAAATGATCTAAAGTTCTTAATTTTCATCGATTGTGATCAGATATCTAGGAGATTTATCGTTATCAAAAACAATATTCGTTAAGCACTTTCATCATATTGCTTTGCTAACAGATTTTCGGGCAAAGCTAATTACCTTTTATTTTTTTAATAGACTTTAATATACTTTAATAGACTTTTTTTAATAGACTTTAATAGACTAGGATGAAATTTGGTATACGGTCTTTGTACCAAAATTGTAGATTTCTATCAAATTTTGAGTAAATTCTACCCAGAGGGAGTCTGTGTCTCCTGGTGTTCGAATTTAATTTAACATGATAATTAGAAAACGGAGAGAGCTGAATAGATAAAACTCCATAAACAGAATTAACGTCTATACCTTTCAAATTTTCAGCCATATTCAATATTTGATAGAACGTATGTCGCTCTGTAAATTCATGAGCATGTAGAGTTGATAACTTAATGACTTAAAAATGATTCAATTATAATTATAATGATAGTTTCAGTAGTAGTTTTGTGTCAAATTTTTGTTTCAATCGGTTCGGGAAAAAGCATCTCTAATAAGCAACTACGATTTTCAGATACTATTAATGGCATGCCAAGGATTAATACCCAAATAACTCGCCAAGAATTACATAATAGATTCTGTAAAAGTGCTATGTATATTCACGCCAAAGATTACTATTTCATAACTATTTTGTGCCATTGATATGCCTGACTTTCTCTGGGACAAAACCTCAATTAAAGAGCATGCTAGAAAGTTATTGGAAGACCACGCCCACTGGTTATTATTAGTAAAACATTCTACTTTCTGAATATGTGTTTTTAATGAACTGTTGTGAAGCTTTATAAGGCAGATAACAGCCCCTGCGCAGTGGTTATCACTTTTGTCTAGCGGTCATGTTACTTGACTACAAACCATAAGTTCGATCCTCGCTTTTATCAAATCATTACAGAACTAAAATTCTGAAAGTTATGCCGAAAAAGAGCTGAAATTTTGCTTAATTTTGAATTTATTAAAATTTCAAGCCAATTTGTCTGATGTGAACATTCCCTTCGTTCAAAATATACATTTGAGAAATTTGGCAGTTTTAGTGCAAGCGGTCTGTAGAGAGCAATAAATGAAAATATGCATACATTGACCTTTATTATATGTAGAGATGAAGCATTTATTCTTCTGCTAGCCGCTGTTTCGTGACCATTTGATTTACAGATGTGATTTGTTAAATAAAAATTCAATTTAATTAGTTTTGGATAATTTTATTTTAATGCCAAATTCAGTTTAGAAATTTCATACAGTAATTTTTTGTGCCTCTCTGTATTTCTTTTCACCATTTGAAATGTAATGCTTTTTTTGAAAGGGAAGTTACTACTAATCCCTTAACATGTTGAACTATTGCAGTAACAAGTTTGTAGAACAGAATCACATTCGTAAAAAATATAAGGACAGAAATATCAACAATGAAGTTTTGGACATGGTACATAATACATTTAAGGATTTTTGCATTACTTCAGAGGATTATTCAATAAAAAAATTATGTGCTTCAATTCAATAAAAATCTACGTGCTTTATTCAATAAAAAAGCAAAATGGCAAGCCAAGAAAGTGATAATATAAAAATTCTTCAAAATACAAGAATATCTAATTTGAATTCTACATTTTTTACTTCTGAAGTTAATGTCTATCAGTAACTGTCAAAGTATTCAAAAATTTTATGAAAGCTATTCCTAAAAAAAAACATCTATTAAATATTAAAAAATATGTAAATTTTTGAATAAAATGTTTGAATCGTAAATAATGAAAGAAAAATCCTTAATAAAATATTAGAACCATGAAAACGAATTAGCATTCATTTTCAATAATGAAAATATTGCTGTAAAAAATAAAAAAATAAAATATTTAAAAAATTAATAAAGCCAAAGTTAAAGAATTTCTTTAGTATCATTAATAAAATTATTCTTTGAACTTCCAAACATTGAAAAAATTATTATTTGTGATGAAATATTTTCAATGCTTCTGCTGAAAAGTACCAAGATATCGGTTAGTATTCGATTAATTAAAAATCTAATTAACATTTTCAAACAATCGGTATAATGTGTCATTCCAAGCATCCAAAGTATATATGCGCAAATTTGGTAATTCTAGATCAAATTTTATGGCAATTAGAGCCGCAAAAACATATTCATATTTGTATGCGGAGCTCGCCTTCCTGTAACATAACATAAAGCCATCCTGTCCCCCATATAACATTAGGTTATCTAACCAGTTGGATGAGCACAGGATGAATGGCAGAAAATAAATGTTAAAGGAAATAAAGAGACGACAAACTATCCAGGGATCTCCAGAGGGAATCCCATCGGTGTAAAATCCTACAATTCAGTTTTTGATGAAGTAACAACTAAATGGAGGGGACAAGAATACCTAAAAACAAATGGTGACTATGAGTTGAACTTACAGGGAAATAAGATTGCTGATTGAAAAGGAAAAAAACCTGATAAATTACATTGTGAACATCTGTATGACATGTATAAGCATATAAACAAACGCTGTAAAGTCAGAAATCATCTCTGTCCTGTGTTTGGATTTCCTTAGTGAGAACTGCACCTTTGAGGGATTTTTGAGCAATTTTGAATGAATAATTTAGGCTGATTTTGACAATTGACATTTTTGTCTCAGTGATTGTGTAGTCTAGAAGTGGTCTTTGTATTTATGGATATGATTTACTATGAAGTGGATCTTGCCGTGTGAAAAGTTATTCGATGCAACTCTGCTGTACCATTCTTCCTCGAGACTTGTTTCTAGATTTCTCATGTGCCATGAGAGAGTCAGTAGGCATTCGGTGGCATAGTGAATTGGGGATCCTATCTCCCCATAGCTACAGCAAGGAGAGTTGGTCAGATGGAATCTGTGCAGGTATATCGGGAATGGGCCGTGTCCAGTGAAGAAAAGGACATCCGCTCTGCTCCAGTTAGCCACGTAGAGAAAAACTTCTGGTATTATGTTGAATGTGAACCGACCTGTTTCGCCTTCTTCTCATTCCTTTTGCCATCTTGTCATCATCTCGGTTTGAAGGATCTTCTTCAGATAACATCTCGCGAGCTTCATTACATTCCGATCTTGATTAGCACTAGGTATTTTGGCTAGTTAGTCTTCCTGTAACATGTTTCACATGCCTTCCTGTAACATGTGAAATATGTTATTTCTTTTTTTATATTTCTAAGTCAGTTTAATAGTAAAACTTCGATATTTATTATTTCTACTAAGTTAACTATAACCAATAGTTTCAGTAAATAATCTCAAAAGAAGAATTGATTTCTTTTTATATATCGATTCGGCAAGATAGCAGAAGTTGTTAAAAAGTAAGTTTCAGGCAATCATAGGTAGGAATAACATTGAAAGTATTGCGACTAAACAAATCAAAATAAATTCTGCGTAGTTTAGATCACGACAAATTACATAGAATTCTATTTCCCCCAGTTTCAGCATTGCTTAGAGTAAGCTGAGTATAAATGTTATTGTGAAGCAAATAATAAATAATCACCAAATGGAATGGTAATTTTTTGATATAATTAGCCGCCATTGACGATTAGCTGTTTGGCCGTATACGTAGGTTCACTTAAATTTTATTTGGGTTTCTTGAGCAAGTGAAATCCTTAGCTAAACTGCAGAATATATAGGGTTAAAAAAATTCTCATGCACTTCAGAATAAAAATTTCAAAGTTAAAAGCATACGTTCAATCAATGTACTGTAATCTGTTGCATTTTCCTATGTATCATTATCCAATAAAATTAGCATGAAATCTGAAAACGGAAATAGAAGAAGCACAAATGGAGAAAGCACATACCGAAAAATAATTTTAAAAAAACAGTTATACCAACTATGTTTGGAAATAAAAAATATATTTGGTCAGTGTCTTTCGATCACCTAGTGTCTTGCAAAGTTAGTGATGCTGAATGGAAAAAGGTTTCACTGGGAGACTTAAAAGTTGAAAAAATAGATGAGAATGTCGTTAACGATAAAACTTCTTTCGACACACTTGATATAAGGAGGGCCTCCCTCCACAAATGAGTGAAATGAAACATGTATGTCTTATATAGAAGGGGAGGGTCAAGTTAACGCCCTATTCTCGTATAGAAAATCCATGCCATAATTCAGTGTAAAGTGTAATCGTATATAATTTATTATGAATTTAATTTTTCCATATTGCCTGCCAAGTAGAATTAAGGGGACAAACAAAGGACACTTTCATACTGGAATTTTCCCAAAATTCCAGAGCGCGTTAAAACAGGACTTATGAATTTTTCATAACATATTATATACCAATTCCTCAAAGATGCCTTAAATGTCGTAAATTTGGCCGTTTTAAATCTTTTTTCTTAAGATGTGGTTTGCGATCTATTTGCAACTGAATGTTGAAATTGAACTACAAATGCATTGCTAGTGAAAACTGTTTCAGCTACAAAGAAACTCTTCATTCTTATTTCCGTTCATGTATTTCATGCGACATTAAAATTTCATTTGTAATTGGAAAAAAAAGATTTCTTATGTAGATGATTTTCATATTGTTAAAATCCGAATTGTTTTGCATGGAATCAATTATTCATTAGCCTCGAAAAAGCATTTTCAGAAAAATGTGTATGAGACCTGACAACCGACAATAACTCAAATTCTAATATTTTACCATGTGATACTGCTCAATTTACCCAGTTTATTTCTAATGCAAAGCATTCTCTTTCTTCTTTAAAATACTGAAGAACGAAACAGTATCTATGCATGGGGTAGCCTCCATTAACTTATCTAAAAATATTTCGCAAAACCTTGCTAATTTCCAAAGTGGTAAAAAAACACTAAAAATAAAATCAATCTGAGGGATTTATCAATAATGGATTAAGCGCTGAAAAAAAAAGTGAATTTTTTGGACGAATCTCTTTTTTATCAAATTTTAAACTCTAATTCAGTTCAAAATGATAACACAACTGCTACTAAAACGGCTGCAAAGGATAAAAAAAGTTATTGATCGCTTTAAATCCTCTGTTTTTGATTGTGAATCCAAGCATATAGAAGAACAATCAGATATTTAAATTAGTGAAAATTAGCATGGCTCCGAAAAAAAATAATCCAAATGATGCAACTGTAACGATATCAGCAGTTTCTCATCAGTAACAGCAACAAAAACTGTCAACAGTGAAAACGATCTGCTCTAAGAAGGCAATTCTAAAACATAAGATAAAAAAAGGCCTATTTATATTTAACGATTTTAATGTTTTTAAAATAAAACATTAACCATTAAAATTAATGACAGATAATTAAAAAATCTCCTGATAAAAAGTTTGCAATACATTTTCTTTTTTAAATGATGCGAAAACTATTTTAATTTTCAAATTGTTTAATGTTTATAAGATGCTTTTATAATTATTTGCAGTGTTTTGAATTGTATATATTTTTGGTACGTGAGAAAATTCTAAAAGCCCACAAACTTTACACACCTTTTTTATCAGACATTATATGATTTTGTTACTTTTGTATATTTCTGTTAATTTGCAAGGCTTTTTTAATTTTATTGATTGCAATTTATTTATTTTTTTTTATTTCAGACCGCGTCTATTATCTTTCATTTATACATATTTTTATTTATACATATTTTCATTTATACAAGTTTTTTTTTCCTCTTTAAAAACAAGTTTTCTTACAGTTAAATATGGCGTTTTCTGCAGTAAACATCTGTATCAATAGATAAATCAGTGTTTAATTTTCTTGCACCAAATGGGACATCATATTCTTTTGCATTTTATTTTTCTTTTTTTAAAGAAACTATGCATCATATAAGCATAATGTTCTGTACGGTTTGTCCAGAGCCATAAGAAATTCTTATGAATAAATATTATTTTGTCACATTGTTCATAAAAAGAGACTCAGAAATGATTAAATTAAAACTAAATCTAAAACAAAACTGAAACAAATATTAAATATCAGATCAATAAATCTTCTCAACTTGGAATAATTTCTTATTCAAAAGTTTCAAATATTTTCCTTTTTCCTTGTCATCATTATGCATGATTAAGGAAATATGACACCAAATTATTGATTTCCTTTAAACGGCGAAGCTCAAATATTTGAAAAAAAAATGTTTGTTCTGTTTGAAAATCCAAAATTATTTGATTTATAGGTTTAATTAATATTTTAAGTGGTTATAGAATTCGATTGCTTTGAAGTATCCTTCATTTTTTATATCCACGTGAATTGTAGAAATTTAAAACGAATTCCATATAAATCAAACAACTCGAAAGAGACGAATCATTTTTCTTTAACCGTAATGCTTTTCTCCCTGATGGCTTATAAATTTTCCCTTCGAGATTTGTCTTAAATACTATGGATATTAAACAACAAAAATATTTTGTGATGCTATTTCAGTACCCACGTGGTTTAACCGTTTTATGAAAAATTTCCACAAAAAGTTGAAATTCTTTTTCTGGTTAACATTTTTAATAAAGGAAGAACGTTTTTCTTCATTCTGATTATTTATTGTTATTTTTATAAAATATATAATGCTTTTGTTTCTGGCATTCAATGCAGGCGATTCTTATTTTGATTATTTTATTCTTTTAAGAAAGCAGTTCAAGTTTCTTTAATTTACTAAAGTAAAGACATAATTAAATTTTCTTTTTTTTTTCGCATAAAATTCCTTAACACAAAAATGATGATGCACAAATGTTAAGAGAGAATTCAGTATTTAAAATTTCAATAAATCATTTAGAAAATAAACAGAATTAGTAGTTCCTAAACCCAAAATAAAGGTATATTTTCAATTTTACAGATACCTTGCGGATTTATATGGAATTGTATTAGAAGTCTATTTCACCTACTGATAAAACAGTCATATTTTTTACACTCATACTTTCCATACTCATACCTGTGATTCATTTCAAACTGAAAGAACAGAAAATGCTGGAAAAATAACTCGATTAATTAATCGGTATTCTACCTTCAGTCCTTCCAAAAATCAGCTGAAACTAATCAACTAATTGCATTCAATTCTTACAGTGTTTTTTTCTTCAAGTAATTCCATTTCCGTTAAAATATCACCTGCTCTATCAGTCTAAATCAAGAAAAATAATCATCTGCTCTTTTTCTGCTTATCTGCGTCTTCTTTCATTTAGGCATAATTACGTTTGAATATCTGTATATTCATTTTTAACAAGTTATTTTGAAATCGTCCGATTAATTATTTATGTGCAATCACGGTGGCGTTCGTAATGGCTAATTGTTTTTAAGGGGAGAGCTGATTGTAACTAAATATTTAATTATGTCTGATTTGCAAAATGAATTGATTTTGCGCTGACTTAAAGAAAAAGATAATGAATTAGCAACATTATTAATTTTCGCAGGTGGTTCATTTGAGCTAATGCAGCAGGTAAATAAAATGAGTGAAAATTATCATTATTTTTATTTATTATTAGGAATCGAAGGAGATCTTTATTTAGAATCTTGTGCAGATTTACGTTAAAACTGACTGTATTTTGGCAATTCATGAATATCGAAAAGATCTTTGACTTTTTTTTTTCACTGAGCATTGCACCTAGGTAGTGTTTGTTCAAAAAAATATCTAAAATAGTAATTATTATGTCCATATTATCCTTTTGATTGCATTTTGTCTTTGATGATATTTCCTTAGTTAAATTAAATGCCATTCATATGTACTGTTGAAGAAATTTTTTAAGATTTATTCCCACAATAACGTATCTGAAAAGGACACACATTTCTCTGTTATCCTTTTCATTTATCCTTATGCCTATTTTTGCATAGTTTCCATATTGTGGTAATTCGTGATAACTTGTAATAATTTTGATTTTTGAAATATAATTTTTTATTTAGATGAATTGCATTTCTTGACCTACTGTAGAAATCTAGAATCCTGAAGATATTTATCCAGTATTTTTTAAAGAGGATAAATATAATAGATCTGAAGTCATAATCTCAAGATATTATAAAGAAAGTGAGATGGCGAAGTAACAAAGTAAATATATCGCTAAAAGACAAAAATAATTAGAATAAAACTATAAATAGTTCCATAAAGAAATGAAATATGCGAATTATTTACTTAAAATATTTTCCCCAAACCTAATATTTTTAGATAATTCATTCTATACTGTCATATATAAAATCAGTTAATGAACTTTAGTATTAGTGCTAGGAACTTTTTTTCAGTTTGAATTACTGCTATAACCGCTGTATATGTATATATCAGAAACATCAAAATTGGATATTAAAATCGAATGACTGTTGCATTTCCAAAGTATATAGACTATTCATCTCATTTATTTGAGGTGATGACTTTTGGAAATTTCCTTAAATATACCATTTGTTTCTAAATGTACCTCCTCAAATTATTGAAATGTGCCTTTTTATTGTCTGATAATAAAAACAAATTCATCGATTCCCTTAAATCGATTTTTAAAGTGGATGCAGTATTATATAGCCATTGGCTTTAACGAAAAAATAGTTTAACTTTGAGACTCCCACTTCCGATAAGATAAAGCTTAGGCTTTTGTTTTGGATTTTGTAATTTTTATAACAATTTTTTAGTTTTGTTTATTGCTAAATCTTTTCACTTTAGAATTGTGCAGTTTCCTGTAATTGTATTTTTATTTAGAATAGAAAGAAGAGTTTCAATGTAACATTTCAAATAACTTAAAAGGAAAGAAAATAAAGGAATCGGCAAGCAATTTTTTTTAGTTTATTTATCCGTAGTATAGTACAGAATTATAATAGAATTTATCCGCTTTTAGTTCTGAGCATTCATCTTTACTTTATAATTAAAAAAAATTATTAAAAATTTATTTAGTTATAATTTTTAAGAATCTAAAATTAAAAATAACTAGTAAGTTAGTATATCTCACATTTTTTTAAAAAAACTAGTACGTTAATATATAATACATTTTCTTAGTGCATGTGTATACGTGTTTCATAGGTAACCTTGAAACAGCTTTAATTTTTTCGAAATTGCAAGCTCTTTTGAAAACCTGAGACTTTGCGAATACTAAATTAAATTTGGAAAGAAAACTAAAAATATTCTTAGCCTGATACTTAGCCTGATACTAAAAATATTCTTAGATAATTCTTGTTTAAATAGTATTTCGGAAACTGATGAGTAAAATATTCAAACAAAGATGAATGCATAGTTATTAAAGAAAAATATAATTATGCAGATTTTATTTTTGTCTCATTAAAGCAGTGTTCAGTGACAAGCCTCAGTTTAATAACTATCCCAAAAAATAATTAAGCTCTTTATACGAGGAAAGTATACTAAACTCGTGCATGAAACCTCGAATTTATAAATTATGATATCAGAAATGACTCAGCTATTTCGCTTTTAATAAGCAGAATGCAATAACGCAGCATCTAGTTTCCGCTTGGCGGTTCTAATCATTTTCTGAAACATTTCTATTTTCATTTCTAGTGTTCTGTAAACTTTTGCTTGTAACACATAAAAATTGAACAGTTTGTATCGGGAGATTTATTTTCCAAATCTTTAAAAAGTACTTGAAGTATTATTTTTACTATTATATTTTTTGAAAAGAAATACAATAGATTAAATTAATTACATTTTTAAAACGTTTATTAACATATATCGTTTCATCAATATTTTTTTTCAAGTTTAGATATTATTTTTCGGCATCAAATCAAATCTTATTCTGTTCATTATGATTTTTTGTAAAATTTACTATTCAGAAAATGTACTTCGTTTGTCAAATTGACAAAAAAACGTTTCAATGGTAAAAAGTGAAGATATCAGGGACTATTTTGCTTTAAACGGCTAAGTCATTTCACTTGTATATGCGGTAATCCAAATTTTTATTCTGGTGCCGTTGATGTGTAATTTTTAATTTTAAAAAAATCAAATCTTATTCTCTTTATTTCGATTTTTGCAAAATTTACTATTCAGCCATTTGTATTGCGTTGGAGGCGTTGTACTTGTAACTGATGTACGTAAACTTGATTTTAAAAAGGAAGATCTGAGGAACTTTAAAAAATACCGTAGATAATTGGTTAAACCACTTGCTAGTAATCTTACATATTTGTTAGAACTCATATCATCTATTTTGTTCTGAGATTAAATACTCCGAATTCAATAGGTCCTGGACCCATCCCTCAAATCAGTAAAAATTTTGCTTTAAATAGAACATTTAAATCTCAATGGCAACAATAACTCATAATAATTATTTCACGAAATAAATGTCATATTCGGCAGTATTTTAGAATTAACTAAATTCACGGAATCAAGATCGATAAAATCCAAAATACATGAAAAGAAATGAATAAAATGTTCTGAATTATAAAAAAAAAACATAAAAATATTTTTTCGGAATATATTATCTTTAAATATGACGGCAGTTGAATCAGATTCAAAAAAAAGTTTTGCAATAATTTTCTTTCAGCGAAATTTGGACCGCTATCAATTTAAGACTTTTTTTTTCTTATTCAAAAACTTTTTTTAAATAATTTCCCCTCATTACTTTGCTCTTCATAGTTAGTATGCATTTAATACAAATATCATTGTGTTTTTATTAATATCAATATATTAATTTCATAATATTTCATGTTACATGGGACGGTTTTGCCATGAGACTATATATATTTTTACGCCGACATTTAAAATACTCTAGAATAATTTGAATGAGTCTTGAGAATTGGGCATAAAAATATGGTATAAATAGCTTTTTTTACAAAGATTAAAAATAATTGCAACTTTTTTGCAATCTTCAACTGTACCTGATTCAATTGAGTTTTTTATTCAAAATCTGATACTTATTTACAGTTCATAAGTATAAACCTTTTACAAACTTTGTAAAATGCTGTTTGCACTGTAATATATGAATCCAGAAATTCGCATATACATGAACGAAATTGAAATATAATTAATATTTTATAAATCTGATTCAAAAGTTCATTAAAATATTAAAATGTGGTATTAGGAATAAAATCCATAATTTTTTCAATTACATATATTTTGCTTCATGGTCGTCTGTTTACATTCATAAATGCAAGGGACTCAAGAAGGAAAAATATGGAGACATCTGAACATAGAGATTTACTGAAATCTCTATGTTCGGTGATTTAATATGTGATATTATTTTTAGAACTGCAATATTTTCTCATTCTATATATGTCACACAGAAAAATAAAAATAAAATTTGAATGAATAAGCAATTATAAATTTGATGTGTAACATTTACTGCAATTTTATAGCTCATACATTAAATTTCAAAACAAGATTCTCATCCATTACTTAGACTTTAGAATTTCGTTTCATTTTAAAGACATCTGCTTCTCTATTAATTGATTAAGGTTTAACATAAGAATCAGAATATTTAATCAAATCTCATGGATGTAAGTATTAGAAGTTAATTGAAATGTGTCCTGAAATGCTTACAAAAGCCACTTTCCAACTCTTTGTAAAGAAGAATAAAAAAACTGGTCTGATTTTCCATTTTCATTCTTAGTTAAAAATAAGATGTGTTCAGTGATTCGTCATAATTTAATTTTCCGCACGAAGAAATGATTAACTAAACCTTTCAAATAATATTCTAGTCTTATCAGCTGTTTCCATTTCTTTCTTTTTTGAAAACAAAGGAATCGAATAATTTTTGTTCAAAGATTTGTACAACTTTCAAACTCTTTCTGATTTTTTTTGTCTCTTTAAAATATACTTATGCTTATTTTTTTTAAAAACTTCTTGCAACCCAGCAAGTTGTATTATATTAATCAATAATGTGATATATTATACAGTATTTAACATTATTATTCAATATTGATAATATTGTTTAATATCATACAGTATTAGTAAATTGTATACGTACAGTTGCGAAAGCAAAGAATTTTCAGGTAAGTTCACTTTCCTTATTACCATGAATCGATAGAGAATTATAAAAGAAGTCTGGAACGGAGGTGATTCTAAAAAACTTAATATATTCAAAAAAATTCAAAATTCAAAAAATGCATCAAAATTTCCAATATCTTTTAACAAATTTGCGTAACCGAATTTTTTCACCAGAAAGATAATTGAGAAACTATATTGCTTTTCTTCGTTTTCGAATTTTGTATTTTTTTTTTTATTTTTTGAAAATATTTGTGTACAACTGGATGATTCGCTTTGAAAAATGTCAAGAAGAAATGGATACAAATTACTCTGTTAGTTAAAAAGAATTTGAAAATAATTTTTTGTATGTCTATATCAGCGTTCCAGATACAATTTAGTTTTTAAAAAGCACGTTCCTATTAATTGCTTCTTTTAAAATAATGCAATTCACATTTGTAACTTTTTATGCTAAAAGA
Organism: Argiope aurantia; assembly: GCA_026543865.1. Classification (NCBI taxonomy): domain Eukaryota; kingdom Metazoa; phylum Arthropoda; class Arachnida; order Araneae; family Araneidae; genus Argiope; species Argiope aurantia. Next base: position 12,925 of record JAPMOR010095265.1, on the reverse strand, counting down.
AATTTTAATTTTTCATTCTAAAATTGACAAAAAAAGGAATTTCTACTTGCGGACTGTAATTACTATTCTTTGGCATTTTTTCTTCATAGAATAACAGTAAGTACCTGGAATATTCGGATTCAGTATGTACCTGGACTGAAAAACTTCGGATAATGACCAGAAAAAGCACTTTAAAATGTAACAAACAAAAATATTTTGGAAAAGTTCCATTACTGGTAAACCAACTTTGCGATAAGGTAAAAATATATTATAATATAAAGAAAAAAAATCACCATTTACTTTTTTTGGAAGAATTTATTTGCATAAAAGAAAAACAGTTTATGCACTTTAAAATTGTTATTGCTGAAAAAAGTGGATTCTTGTGTAGGTTTTCAACTATAGAATAACAATATTAGTGTGCTAAAATTCGGAAAAAGTGTTTTACATTTCTAAAATTATTTCATTTCTAAGTAATTCTGTGTTATAAAATACCTAGATTATTTGAATTTACGCATGTACTAAATGATCAATAGAAAGGAAATAGGTTTGCGTTTCAGCAAAGTAATGAAAATGATTCATTAAGAAAATTTTAAAAAAATAATGAAAAAATCTGCTTAGACCATTAAAAACCTTTCGAATGATATCTAATAAATGTACTTTTATGTTATTAACTTAATGGAATTTATGAAAATAGTTATGAAAGAGCCTATTAGCATAAGCAATCAGAATTTTGTAGCGATTAATATCTGAAATGTGACACAACTATCAAAAAACCAAATGCATAATTTTCGAAGTAGAATTTATATCTTAAACACAAACTCCCATTCTAAATTTAAATTATTGCATTTTTGACTTATCGAGTTTACATGCTTTAGAACAGTGTAGACAATCAGGTTGCCAATCTCTTCATGAGTTTGTCCCCAGATTTAATAGGAATCTGCACTTCAGACGTCAAATACACACACAATACTTAATTGTTTCTTTTAGTTTTGCAGTTATTTTATTCATTTCCATTCGGATAACCAGACAAAAGTTGTCGAAAATCTACAATTTCGGTGTAAAATCTTTATATAAAATTCCATCCGCTTAACGTAAAGCGTTTTTGAGTTATCGTGTTCATAAGCAGCTATATAGGACGGAATAGCTGGTTGGTAGAGCGTGAGATTTGGGTTTCTTGAGTTGCGAGATCGAACCCCACCGGCCGAAGACTCTTCGTGTGTGTGGTGGCTGGCGCACGTATAAATCTGTCGTGGTTACAAAGTCCTCCATGTCGAGAGTAATACCACTGGGGATACTGGATAAGGGATGATCGTTCTCTGATTCAGATCTAAATTAAGATTTATGGATGAGTGAAGGATATGCATGAATGATGTCTGCCCTGTAAAAAGGATTGTGACATGTGAGTAGCTAAGTCGTACTCGTTGTCCTAGATAGCGCAATTGAAAAACAAGCGACTCGCCCTTGGCTTAAAATCGCTGACTTCTGAAGTTAGTGGGCTTGTCTATGACAACTGCCATTAGGAACAACAACAGCAAACAGATGTAATTCCAAGTTTGATGGTATATTGAATGCCGGGAGATCTGATTCTTATCGGTTCGTCAAACTTCTGATTTCGATTTTTTTTTTTTACAATTAATATACAAGAAATAGAAATGAATTGTATATTGAATTCTTCACGAATACAGTGACTTAACCTTTTTTAAATTGTGGATGATTTTTATGATAAATATTTTGGATACTAAATTAAATTGTATAGATTGATTTTTTTTTTCACTAACGTTTGGATATTTTGTATAATTTTCTATCTACTGATGCTTTGAATTCCTCAAAACTCAAAAGAAAAAACAATTTTATATGTTGGCAAGTTGAGAAACGAAAAATTTATATCGTGTAAAAAAAAATTGTTTTCCAAAGATTATGGGTGATGAAAAATAGTGTTTTCAAGACACTATTACAAATTGGTGAAAAACACACTTATTAGAGATAAATATTCTTAGCCATACCATTTATTTCAAACTGAAATTTCACTCTGAATATATCATTATAACCTAAGTGTACGATCAAAGTTCATTTATGAAAATTATTTATTAAATAAAGGTATTGTTCAAGACATCCATTGTTTTTGCTTCTCCCGATTTCTAGGATGGTTCGCTTCGATTGAGAACTTCAACAGACCTAAAGTAAAACGAACACTGTATTGACATAATCATTGATGCATTTTCCTGGATAGGGTTCTAAATGAAATCTTTTCGTTTATAACGGTATACTCCATTCGATCGATTCAATCATGCTGATCAATCTCTCTGGTCACTAGGCGAAGATGATGAAAAAATCGAATCTTTCTCGTACGATTATCCTTTCACCTCATTCAATTCTCTCTATGGCCGCATTTCTGCAGTTGGTTTGGTTTGGTTTAGTTATATTAACATCCCATTTAAAGCAACACTAGGGCTATTTTGGGACGGACCTCGTAATTTTGAACCACGGTCAGATGACGAGGACGACATCTGAGATGGCACCCCTCCCTCTCCACACCACACCAGCGGGAGGACTTTTGATCATGACGTATTTAACGTGCAACATACCCCCTTACACGACGGTTTTTCGGTGGAATCGGGTCACGAACCTGAAACCCTTTGGTTCCGAAGCCGAGACCTTACTACCAGGCCACCGCGGCCGCAGCATTTCTGCAGATCATTCTGGTGGAGGAAAAAAGATTTAGCAGCTAAATAGGTTTATCTTAACCAGATAGAAGTATCAAATATCAAAATTGAGACGATGACTTTTCATTACGGATCACTAGAAAATCGTATATCTGAGACTTTTAAATTTAGAAGATGATCTATAATATGTTTATATAAAATACATAAATAGGGTTTGCTATTATTAGAAAATTATCGACTTATAAATTTTATATTTCTAGAAAAAGCTACTTTCAGTTATTTTAAAATGCATTTGAATATTTAGGTTCTATAGTGCAATTTTTTTTATATTTTATTCTAATCCAAGTCATAAGATTTTTTTCTACCTTCGCTTTTCACATTAAAGATTTTTCCTTCAGTTTGAAAGTTTTGTTGTCTTTCTACGTTTTTATACAATATGCAACTGGAAGTTCATATTTTCATTATTACTTTTAGCTTTATTAAAATCATAATATGTTACCTGCAAAAATATATATTTATTAATTGTGTCCATGCGTGAGTGACACATATACATTTTTACACAGTGACTTAAAAAATAACTTTACTTGTTTGAAGTCATTCACATCTAAAAAGTTGAATAAAATTCAATTTAAAATATGGAAATTAGGAAACTAATACGGAAATTATAAATAGTATTAGAAAGTTAAGATAGGAAAGATTTTGTCATTTCTAACACACGCTATTAAGAAATCTATACAATCTAAATTCATTACGCAAATTACCTAATATGTTCATGATAGCAGTGTCATTTATACCTTTTAAGAAAGTTCAGTTAGTAGTTTTTTGAACGAATATGTTTCTTCCTTTAAGCGAGCGATCTATTATATAAAATTGTTTTATACTTACGAGTGTAAAGCTGCATTAGATGAAGCTCATGTTTATCTAACTGAATAAATAATATTCAGAATTTCCGAATATAGGCACTTAAGCGGCCCACAAAGATTCCTGAAGTATGATTTTTTGTATATGTCTCTCTCTCTCTCTCTATATATATATATATATATATGTATGTATGTAATGATATTTTAAACTTTAATTTCAATTTAATTAATTTCCGGTTTTATCTTAATTTAGCCCATAGCAAGTTCATTCTTTTATTCCTTGATCCAATTCCACTTTCTCTACTTAATTAATTCAAGAGAAGCTTTATAAAATACAGAATTGGCTAAGCGTCGACACATTCACACGCTCTGCGTGATGGGATAGAAAAATGTCCAGTAAGCACATTCTTTTTAAAAGCCCCTCTGTTTCCTTTATATGTGATTGACATGCTTCAGAAATCCCTATCAGAATCTTAATAATATATTAGCACTGTAAAATAATATTTTCTCTATCCATATCTCATGTTATATATGACGAGGGATAATTTATTTCTCGCTTCTTCCCCACTTCTGCTTTTGTGCCGCGCTGTGGCGGACTTGATTTGTCCGCTTTCCTGCTTGTAAATAATTATGCTTTCCCGATAGATTAAAATTAATTTTAAAATGTAAAAAGTCTTTTCACTGTATTCAAAACTGCATTCTGCTTCACATAAAATAATGCTTACATATATATACAATGCCCTAAATTTAGTCAGTAGTTCTTGGGGCTCTGTTCTATGACCAAAAACATTTACTTATTTAATACAGAAAATAAAAGATTTCAATTTGTAAAAACTTCTAATATAATATAGACTTATATAATATAATCATGCAAGAGTATAAATATAATAATTATAATATCGCATAATTAATAGAAATAAATAATTTCCTAATTTCTAAGATAATAAAAATGTAAAAATATTTATTACAATTCTGTTTATTCATAGATATATTTAAAAGATTTTATGGAATTAAAATATTTCAGAAAATGAATGAAAGAAGATAGATTTTATTTTTTGAAATATTTCGAGAGCCTTCTCTCTATGCTAAACTTCGAAAAGAAGATGATTTTTAAAATATGTGGCAACAATAAATATAGTAAAATTAAAGTATTTCAGAAACAAAAGAATCCTTCAAGTTCTTATGCAAATGTAGATTTTGGGAATATGCTAGCATTATTCATTTAGAAGCATTAATAATTTAAAACGATATTTAAAAAAATATTTAACTGTATGAAAACATGGGACTGTGACTCGCATATAATATTAAATATATATTTTATTTTTCTATTTAATTCTATATTTTAATTCAAATTGTGTATAGAGAAAAATTTATCTAATTTAAAACGATATTTTTAAAAAAAATTAATTGTATGAAAACATGGGACTTTGACGCGCATATAATATTAAAGATATATTTTATTTTTTTATTTAATTCTATATTTTAATTCAAACTGTGTATAGAGAAAAATTTATCTTACTTAAAATTAATGTTTACATAATATTTTAAAATAAACAAGTATCTAATTTGAAATAAATGAATTTGTCTTATAATTAAATTCTAAACGAAATTTGAGTAACTGAATAATATGTATACGTTCTGAATTATTATTTAACTATGCTTATATAAAGAAAATTAAAATATATATATATATATATATATATATATCATGAAATAAGTCTGCAATATATAAGTCTGCAATATACCGCATATAGGTGAATTTAATTTTGATATATTTAAGCATTTGTTAGTATTAACACAAAAAATATTATGTCGAAATATTAAACTTTCATGCATATTACTTTAGGTATATGAAAAATAGTATTGCTTTTACAGACCACCAATATATAATATTCAACGAGCGAAAAATATTCAATTTTTTTCAATCAATCACAGTATATTATTGTTGATAGATCTAGAAGTGACGTGTAATTATTCTCTGAAATATAAATACACATTTTTTTTTTTTTTTTTACATCGGAAGGTATAAAAATATATGAAAAGTTTATTATACGGAAAGTTCATCAATTATAATACATTAATTTCATAACCTAATATTACCTTAGCAAAAAGAGGAAATATTATTTTATAATAAAATTTGATAGGAACAAAGTTTACGTTATATATAAGAATTCAACTTTAGGATAGAAAATAATTTTATTTTATTATGTCAAAAAGTATGGTATGAACTCTTACAAAATAATTAGAAACTTGCTTAACATTTTCTTTAAATGAATGTCAGTTATAATAATTACGAAATCAAATTTAAAAAAATCATTACGAAGGCCAACATTGTTTCCGGTTGAATAAGTGTAATTTAATGCTATAATTTCATTTATTTTTGTTTAGATGTTTGTTTGTTTTGTTTGTTTCCTTAGTTTTGTTTTAGAAGGCTTTGCCAGCGTTTAAACGTACGCAAGCATAAAAAAATTCATTTTAAATTACTATTGCCACATATGAATACTTATAAGAGAACCCTTTGTAGTGGAAGACTGAAAAAAATTATGAACGTTGTTAATACCATTTTATATGCAATATTTGTTTTAGTCATTTGCACTCGAGATGTAGCAAGCTTCTTGTACTTCTATGTGCTAGATCTTGCAAAGTATTTTATTACAAAAAAACACATCCCAAATATAGACACATAACTTAATTTAATAAGCTTATTGCTATCGCGTTTGTCTTAAATGCAATTAAATCAAACAAAATTGTACCTAAAAAAATTTCAATAATTTCTTTGAGGAAAATTTCATACTTAAAAATTAATTTTTATATTATACATTCTCATTATAAGATATTTCAAATTCTGAAAGTAAGATGGCAACAAGCAGAAGATTTAAAGAAAACATTAACTGATATCCACACAAGTGTAACACTACACGGTCTAAAAATAAATATGCATGTATGTCTACATCATTCAATGTATTAAATTTAAAATCAAAGCATTATACCAAATATTGCATCATAAAATACGAATTAATTTTTACAAGTAATGAAAATAAAGAAATTTAGATCGTATTTGTTAGTTTTCCTGCTGTTTCTAATTTAATTTAGTTTATTTTGATACTGTATAAATAGTGAGGTAGATTATTTTACTTATTCGAGTGGAAGTTTTGTAGTTTCTCTAAGAACAATATTTCATTAATTTTTAATGTAAAGACACAAATACGTGATTTACGAATTTTTGGATGAAAAATTGTTCATGACATAATATCTCTAATAACAATATTTCAATAAATTTTAATATAAAGACATAAATGTGTGAGTTATGAATTTTTGGATGAAAAATTTTCATGATATGATATCTCTAGTAACAATATTTCAATAAATTTTAATATAAAGACATAAATGTGTGATTTACGATTTTTTCTATGAAAAATTGTTCATGATATAATATCTCTAATAACAATATTTCTTTAAATTTTAATGTAAAGACACAAATGTGTGAGTTATGAATTTTTGGATGAAAAATTGTTCATGATATAATATCTCTAATAACAATATTTCAATAAATTTTAATATAAAGACACAAATGTGTGATTTACGAATTTATGAATGAAACATTGTTTATGATATAAAATCATACCAGTCTACTAGCTTTGTTCAGTCAATCAAACTGTTTTGAAATTCAGAAATTATATTAATAAAACCTTTCGATTATGCAAGGAAATTTGATACGTTTGCCTAGCCAATATTATTGTTTAATAGCCGCCTTTGTCAAAAAGCTAGTTTACCTGGTTGATTGCTAAAAGTTTCAATAAGACATTTTATATATCTTACTCTTGATATTTTTCTTAGAAAATCGTTTCAAAACTTGAAATTTTGCATTTAGCACTTTCTATTTCAGAAACATCGCTCTTTCTATTCCCTGTTCAATGCATCTCTCTAATTTTCTCTTAAACGACGTGAAATTTCAATTTTAATTTCAAAAAGGGAACTGCTTAGACTTCAACTGAAACAAAAACGTACTTGCTGCAAATGGACTTTTCGTATGAAATTTAACTACAAAAAGAAGAATCGTTTAATATTGTTTCTGGATCATAAATCTTTAATCAATATATTTATGTTACGTAGCCTATCAGGATAATTTTTTTCATAGAAAAACACATCACAAATGTAGTTACATACTTTGATTTAATAAAAGAATTTAACGTATTATAGTATATGAATAGTGTTTATACAAATTATAAGATGGTATCTAAATGCTTCATGAAACAACTATATATTTCTGATGATTGATGTAACCCACTTTCAGAAACAATCAGCTTCCATAATATTCATTTTATATGAAGTTTCTGTATGGCAATTGAGTTTAAAGTTGAAATTTAAAGGGTTACTTTTTATTTAAATCTGAAGACAGAACGAAGACTCGTCCAGCATTGTTTAGCGTCTTTGGCTCTTAATGTATATATTTTCTCTTTGATAGATTCTCTATCAAACTAAATATTGCAAAGTATTGTATTACAAAAGCTCATGCCAAATGTATTCACATACCTTGACTTAATAAAAGAATTTAATATATTTTAGTATATGAATAATAACAAGTTATTAAGTTGCATCTAAATGCTTCGTGTAATAACTATATATTCCCACTGATGAATGCATTTCACTTTCAAAACAATCAGCTTGCACAATATTCCCTACGAAAGCTTGTTGGCTTTTAATCCATGTTTTTTTTTTTCATAAATTGCGCTTTCAAACTAGATCATACAAAATATTTTATTACAGAAAACGTATCCCAAATATAGACACATACCTTGATTTAAGAAAAGATTTTAATATATTATAGTCTATGAATAATAACAAATTACAAGTTTGCATCTAAATGCTTCACCAAATAACTAAACGAGTTCACATCACTTTCAGAAATAATCAGCTTGGCCAATATTCATTTTATCATAAATTTCTGACTGACAACTTAATTTTATTGCAATAAATGGACTAACATTTTATTTAAATTTCAAAACAGAAAGAAGTATCGGTTGATATTGGTTAGCATTGTTGTCTTTTAATCAATATATTTTATTTTCGTTGACCGGTTATCATGCAAAGTATTTTATTACAAAAGAAAACACATCCCAAATGTAATAACATACTTAAAGCATAACAAAAATTATAGTATATGAATATATATTATAATTTTGGTATTATAGTATTTAATATATATTTCCAGTGATAAAATCAGCTTGCAAAATATTCATTTTACCTGAAACATCTGAATGGCAACTGAATTTAAAAGTTGCAAATTAATCAATTTCTCTCTTCATCTGCTCGGAGATGAAAATCGTTCAGGCTGCTCCTCACAGAATGTTTAATAAGAAAGGAACTGCATGTCAAATTTTAACGATATTAGTCTTCTGACTTATAATCGTAATCGAATTTTACCATGGCAATAACCGTTGTCCAAAAGCCTTTAGGCAACTTATTCAAATGAGTTCAGGAGTTTGTCCGTGGAGCCCTACTTAATTCATGACATAAAATGCATTTTAGCCATTCGTGCAGTAAATATTTATCACTATTATTAAATATTTATTTCTATTATATAATGAAAAGTGTGCTACATTTGTTGGTTACAAAACTACTTATTGGAAAAATATTGTTTAATATTGTTAAAATTTACAAACTAGAAATTTAATTCTTATTTTATATTAATGATAACGCAGATCGGATTGTGTTTTTTAAAAACATTCTTATTGGACAAAAAATTCTATAAGGTTTTTCAGTTCATCATTACAAATAGAGAAATGATGAATAACGTTATTAAGTTTGGTTTCTGAAAGAGAATTAGAGATCTATTTTTTTAAATGTCCAGTTGAAATCGTATGAAGCTTTATTACTTTAGTAGAGCTGAAATGTTGTATAATATTTGCTTAATATGTAGATGTATATTCTGAATGACGAAATATACAAAATATCCTTCTATTGTATAACGTGTAAAAATATTTCTAGAGATTAATTTTTCAAATTTTTTTTAATAATTAATTTTTAAATTAAGAAAACTCCAACCAAAAACTCCAGAAATTAATTTTTTCAAATTTATTTCTGGAGTTTTTAAATTTTAATTCATGAATTAATGCGATTTTAAATATTATTTAACAAAAAGTCTTGGAAAAAAATGTCCTTTAGAATAGCGAAAATTATATCATGCTATGGAATCAGTTGAAAGTAATATTAGAAATTATTTCAATGTTATGGAATATCTAGTGAAAATTTTATAAAATCTGCAATTAATAATTTGGAGAATATTTATAACTTAATTTTGATTAACTTATTTTACTTTACATCACTTGTCAGCTCAGATTTAATTGGAAAATCTTCAAAATGTTGTTTTCCATTTATTTGCAAAGTTAATATTTTTATATGAATTTTGCTTCATTAAATCTTTGCATATTTATCAAATATAAGAAGAATGATAAATGAATTAGAGGAACGAGTTTCGATTAAAGAAAATTTGAGATGAGTAATATACTAAAAATATTATTTTTTCTTCAAATATTACCATATAATTTTTAAAGATTATTTTATAATATTTTTCAGAATACATTTTCTAAAACATCAAATGAATAAAACCGTAGATTCAGAATATTGTAAAATGTTTTGAATTATTTTTTTTCTGCTGTATATAATATGTTATAAGGATTACATAGTATTATTATGTTATATAATAATGCAAAATACGTAATTTAATCTCATGTGATACTGTATAATATTATTGTAAATGATATTTACTATAGTATTATTAAAAATTTTATAATGTAAACTTTTTCTCCTTCTGGATAATAAATATAAAAAGCTTAATAATAAATTAAATAATATATTATTATTAATTACTTAATATATTATTAATATTAATAAATAAATTAATATGATACAATTATTTGATGCATTTGAGTTGGAAATAAATCCCCGCTAAGATTTGTTTCTCTGCTAATTAACTTCTTATTATTAAGTATTGAAATTATATTTTATTTGAAGCATTTATGGTTATATTAGAATTTTATAATAATTATTTGATTGAAAAGTATAATAATTGTTATTTTTGAGAATACATGAAATAAGTGTTATATTTAATTCTAAATTCATTTTTATCATGCGAGGCCGTGATGTTGTTTTGGTTAGTCTGTTTTGAAGCTCGAAACACATAGGAAATGAATATTGAAGCTCGAAATCTCTTAGGCAATGAATAAAGCAAAAATGGCAATTTTCGTCATCGTCTTTTAATCGCATATAATTTTTACCTGTTTTTATCAGTATTTCATTATTATTATGTATTCTTCTTAGATAGCAGAGGCGTTTTTGAAAGGTTGACTTGCTTTTACCAGTATTGCTTTTTGATTACGTATGCTTCTTTGACAGAAGATGCATTTTTAAAATGTTGACATAGAACTATAACATCATTGCTGTTATATATATATATATATATATATATATATATATAAAGAGATAAAGGGATATTGACAGAAAAGTCACGTGATCGTTCCAAGCAGGTTTAAACTGTTTAATGCCTTAATTAAGACAAATAATGACTTAAAAAATAATAATGTTCTCATATGATAATTTGAAATTTGCGATCGTAGATTTCATTATAATTTATTGTATTATGAAATATTCAGAAGCAAAACAATGCGAATATAATATTTGAGGAATGAATTTTGGAAAAAAAATAACTATGTCTGCTCGTTGCATGGACAGTTCTCAAAATATTATTGCAGAAATTAGTAAACTGGATTAGATAAAAATAAAGTCCTTGTTTCATTCGAGAAAAAGGTTTTATTATTCTCTACCCATAGTTTTAATAAAATGGCAATTGTTAAGCTATGAAATAATTGTTTTTGGTTAAAAAAAAGGCTTTAATGCTACAATTTTTTAAGTGAAGATAGATCGTTTGTTTGTCTCTCGATAATTTTACATTTCCTAAAAAAATTAGTGTCTAGCAAACATTTATTATTCTAAATAATTTTTTGATATTTAAAAAAAATTAAAATATTATTACATTCCTTAATATTTTTCCGTTTCTATTTAAAATATTATCAATAGAAATATTTTAATCGATCCTTCTTAATATTCTTATAAATGGCTTTAATCAATACAACTTATCGTTTTCAAACTTTGTTTCAAGATCATCTCAAACTTTTCAGTTTGATCTGCTCGCATACAAAGTTTGCAAATAGAAAATATGCAATAGTAAACTCATTCTAATTCGATATTTTGACGAATCTTCCATTTTTCAGACCTCCTTTAGAAAGAAAAAATACATTTCTGGAATTATGTCTGTCAGTACAGGTAAAAAAGAATTTCAGTAACAAAGATAAAAATCAGCATACTATTTTTAGAACAAAATGTGTAGATTCATATCGAATTGTGAATGGAATTCAGTGGAAATTTGTCTCTTTTTAAAATACAAATAAACATAATAATTACAAAACGGTAAAAAGAAGTTTCTTCCTCTTGTGTCCCATCTGTGGGCTATAAAGAGGGGTTGTGCAAGCGATTGTGGGAATGCTATCTTCATATGGGTTAGAAATCAGACCTCTCCCCGCGGTCCTCAGGATTCTTTACCCTCAAGAGCTACTGCATCCTTCTTTCCTTCTTAACGCTGGTATGACATCATCAAATAAAATAATAACAAGAATTTGAAATTTGATATGCAGTTTTGCGACTATAAGTGCAGATTTAAATGAAAGTTTATAAATTTATTCAATAAAAAAGTGTCTAAATACTCTGTATTTACCGTATACCAGCGATTAATCGCCAAAATTTCATGCTAACAGATGTTTTCGTGTCTCTCGTTCACTAATAGTGCAAGGTTAATAATTAAAAGATTAATCACTGACATGAAACTAAACTTTTGTACCTGATAATTCAATATGTATTGAAGAAATGTTTATAATAATATCTTGAAAATAAAATTTGGTATAAAGTTTCAACTGTAGTCGCAAGATGATATATTAAATTTCGATTTTAAATCTTTATGTTTTAGAATGTTTATGTTATGTTTAATCATCTGTTATGCAAAAGTACAGATCAACAAATTATCGACCCTTTGACCCTGCACTTCATTGGCCAAAATTCTATACCAAATTCCATTTATCTATGTCGCTGAGGCTTTTGATTATCTTAATTCATACATGCGAAACTGGAGACAGGCAAAGACAATTAATCCTTTTGCCGGATTTGATTCAAAATTTGATACAAAGCTACAAGTTATTTATTTGTTACTGATGAAATATCTGTACCAATTTTATCCTTCTAGTTCTTTCCATTCCATAATCGTTGCTTTCACCTTTGCCCAAAAAGCATGGCGGATAGATTTCCTTTGATTAGAAAAGTTGATAGAAATCATTAAATTTGGTGTTGCATATACCAAATATCAATCCAGATATC
>JAPMOR010095262.1:808-12471 GCA_026543865.1 Argiope aurantia | reverse complement strand
ATGGGGGGTGGGGAGAGTTGCAAACGGAAAATATGATTGCTACAGTATTTAGACGTGATTAAATAATAAATAAAAATAAAATTCTACTTGGTAATAGCTGAAAAAAAAGAAAGAAGGGGGAAAAAACATTACATCTGGGTTGATTCATGACAAACACAAGTAAGATATTACTTCTTTATTTTTAAACGATTATTATATTAAATTAAATATATTAAATTATATTTAAAGTGTTAATGTGCCAGTCAATATCAATTCTCTAAAATTATCGTACAGATTTTTTTAATCAGTTTCCTTCATAATTAAGTTCCATAATTCCCGAAGTTTATTTATAGACTACATTTTTAATTTCTAATCTAAAAATAAAGCTGAAATCTAAAAATAAGTTTGGAAAAAACGTTTATTGATACTTTAAACGAATACTATATGAATAGTCTATTATTAAAACTCCATGTATTTATATATATTGCACTATTACAGTAATAACTGTAAATGTGGATCTTTGCTTATCATCGCATGATTGCACAATCTATGCTGATCTACGATTTTGATGTCTACGCCACGTACCAAATTTTATTTCTCTAGCTCGTTGTGTTTTTTTATTTATCGTATCCGCGATATAAAGATAGATAAGTAAGTAGTTGAATTGTTGATTTCAGCAAAGAATTTGATATGGATTCACTATTCTGGTAATAAAACACTAAGACTGATCGCATTCATCGTGTTTTTATGATATTGGCCTCACTTGCATACGGGCACGCAGACTTACAAATTTCTTCATGACGGAATTTGCTTTAAACCTGATAGAAATTTAATATTTTTACATACATTCCACATACTTAGTACTATTTCGAGTTATGATGTCCATGGCCTGACAAAAGTTAAAAGATACCTTTTACATTCTCAAGAGATGTTTACAAAGTGAATATTCCATAAAATCTCCACATTTTAGTGGGAATTGATTTCCAAAAAATCTTCCATTCTTGTGTTTCCTGCTCCATTCTTTCTCAATAAATTTCAGAATTTAACGAAAATTTAATTCAAAATATCACAAAATTAAATTAACTAAAGGAAACTCGCAATGCTTCTGTGGATTACAAGAAATAATTTCTTTTGCCAAAACCGGACGTATACATTTCTTGCAACAGAAAGTTCATTAAAGAACGATCATTGAGAGAGATCTGTTTCAGAACGAATATTTTACTGAACCGGTTCAAATCAATCGCATGGGTTGTTTACCAAAAAGAGAAAATCGATATGAAGTCTCTCCTCTCTGGGTTGCCGGATGGCGCATGGGTTCCAGAGGAAGAATAGGATTTAAAATATTTTCCTGCTCCTTTTCAGCTGAAAATCGGGCAGCTGTTTGAAGGATGTCCATGAAAATCTCAGATTTGCTACGATGTATTCAATATCGATAATTATTTTATAAATGTTTCTGTTTATTTCAATTATTATCGTGCAATTTGTCATCCAAAACTATATATTTATTTTCTCATATACCTAGTATAGAGAAAGTATAGTAATTATCAAAAAATTCGAAATCGATATTTTGACGAATCTTCCGCTTTTGAACTTCTCGATTCAGAAAACACATTTTTGAAAAATGTCCATCTGTCTGAGACAAGGTAATTAAAAAACGATTTCAGCTGGAAAGGGTGAAATTTGCTATATGGTCTTTACACGAATTCGCAGATTTCTATTACATTTTGAATAAAATCTCTTCAGAGGAAGTCCATCTGACCGGATGTTCAAATAAAAGTTAACACGATAATTACAAAAGCTAGATAGAGAGCTAGATAGATAAAATTCAGAACATAGATTTAACATCTATAGAATAGACATCTGTCAAATTTGATCTATAATGATTTGGATGAAATTTTATATTTAAATAAGGTATTGTTTTTTAAGTTTATATATGTAGGTGTCTTTCCTGATAAAACGCAATTTTACACCAAAAATACAATTTTATTACTATCTATTAGAATAAGTATATTCAACCTCCGCTTGGAAGTGTGGGAAGTGCAATTTAGTAGTCAGAAAAACATGAATGCCGCGCTCGTTGAGGGTCCTCGGTTCGGCTCGCGCTTTTTGCTTTATTTATTTATTTATTTTTTACTTATGCATTTAAATTTAATATTTTTTTTCTTTTTAAGTCTATCTATATAGATGTCTTTCCTAAAAAAATTCAATTTGACACACACACAAAAAGAAAAAAAAACATTTTTTTATAACTAACTATTAGAGCCTTTTTCTATATGCTTTCAAGCTGACAATGGCATATAGTGACATCTCGGACCCAATTTCACCATAGTAAAATTGAGTGCAAGCTCAAAAATATGAGTAGTGACAGATAAACTGTAAAATGATTGCTCTAATAGAGCAGATTGTTTTGAATAACATGTCGAATTAAATACATTCGTGATTTTTTTTATTTAATTGACCAGTTCGTATGTAAGTCAACCATCTAACTCTCCGACCCGCCCGAAGACACACGGATTTAAACCATAAAACTGAATGACCGGACCGCCGCTACAGCAATTGGCGGGAACTGTGGTTGAGTCCTAAGGGCCGTCACCGGCCACGGTACAACCCTTCCTGAAGGAAGTACGTCCCGTCATCGATGGGAGGAGTCAGATCCCCCACCTATTAGTGTACCCTCCAGGGTGACGAGATCCAATCACCATGCCGGAAGCATCTCATCCTCATTTCGAGGTGCCCCCCGGGGGGTTGCAGTTCGTATGTAAGTAAGATTGAAGGTAATATTCATATGTAATCAGTATGTGATGCGTATTGAAATATTTTCGTAAAAAAACAATATTTTACACACACACACAAAAAAAAAATCTGCCAATCGAAGCTTGCTTTTCCAGATATTTCTAAGTTAAACTACACATTCTTTTCGTTTCTGAATTGTTTTTGCTAACTAAATACTCCCGCACTTTGAGTCCTCGGAAGTTGCATCTGAAGGTGTTTTTTTAAAGTCTTTTCATTCACTGGAGGGCTACCTAGCTGTACAATGTATATAATACCGGACACAATGCAAAGGTTTATTACAGTAAAACAAACAATTTTGAACCTATTAGATATGCAATGAAATTTATTGCATGGTTGTTATATTCAATATACTTTAATTTCTTTTTTAAAATTCCTTATTATTTTTGGAAAGTTCAGCATTTAAAAGAGTAAAAAGATTTAACTACCTCTATAATTAACTCTAACTCTATTAAAATTACTTATTTTTTATTTATTTATTATATATTATTTATTGAAACCATTAAAATTATATCTTTACTTCATTTTTAGTTAAAAATTTAACATTAATCATGTTCAATTTATATCTATTTTTTTAATTCAAAATTTTTTTTATGGTCTCACCAGCTTTGAATTAGTCAAGTTCCAGTGTATCCCACATACTTTCTAGGTTTCAACTTTGAGAAGGGACCTCAAGTTGGGCAGGTAAAAACTTTGTTTAGTTAAAACTTGCTTAATTTAATAAAATGTAAATGATTAACCGAAAATAAATCAACAGCAAGCATTGAAATGTGAAATTAAATCGGTTCATTTATTTAAAAAAAGGACTTTGTAATGTGGACCCCATAGGACTCCACCTCAGGTAAAGTGAGTAGGTATAATAAATTTGATGCTAAAACTCATCAAGTTATTTTGAAATTTTTAATAAAATTATTTTTAATATACCAATGCTTTCAAATTGGCATATTTTCGATAAACTGCACAGCTAAAAATTGAATGGAACACAGAATGCTATAACCAAATTTCATAATTACTGCTTGTGAAGCAGACACTCACTGAAGAACGAGATTTTTTTTTTCACTTTAATTAGATTCATTATTTATTAAAACAGGAATGGAAATGTTAACTCTTTGCCTTCAACAACTTCGAAATACGTTATAGCACACACAAAAAAGCATAATTGAAATTTGAAAAAAATTTATATCTTCAATAAAAATAATTTTTTCCGTGGAATTTTCTCTTTTATTAAAACTAATTTTTCAAAATTTTTACACACGATTTGGGATAATATTTTTAAATATTGTAATGAAATTCTGACTAATGTTTTTATTTAATTAAACTTTTAATTATATATTTTTATTACTAAAAAGTATTGATAAAAAGTATTAAATGATATGTATGATAAAAGTATTCTTTTATTCTTTGATTATTAAATTAAAAACGGAATTTTCATTATCGTTTTTATGAAAATGATAAAATGTCTAGGCTGGCACTTTTGCGTGATGCAAAAATAGTTATGCATAGAGTGCAACGGCTCACAAACCAAACTTAAAATATTATTATATTATGATATTTCGAACTAAAAACTAAAATTCTCTCTCTCTCTCACTCTTTCCCAATGCATGCTTCGTTTGTATTTTTCAAGAATTATCGTCTGCAGTATTCTATAAAAGAAAAAAAAAAGATTATACAGGATGTGCTTAAATTAAAAGCCCCCTTCTCTGTAGCATCTGCCTGACCCCCCCCCCCCTATCGATGCAAGCTGCATTAAAAAAATGGCGGAAATCCAGCAACAAGTTATCAATCCTTCCCCGCTCTGCCGATCGATACAATTCATTTCCCTCTTGAAGAGACGGGTATGTTTTCCGCAGTGTCCTGCCGAGCTCCATCCTCCCCTCGTTCCTTTTTTATAGACCAATAGAAAAGCTTCTGTTCAAATAATAGATCAACCGCCAAATACAGATAACCCACGTGGCCCACAATTTCTATAGAAAAAATGGCATCAAAAGCGACACAATATTTTAGATTTGAATGCATCAGAAATTGCATTCGATGGATAGTACATGATCAATTCGCAGAAAAAGCGCCTACCTGTAAATATTATAGCATTGAAAACCATCGGCAGTGGGCTCCCCGAAGCTTTCTCGCATACTTTTTTTATTAAATGCACTTGTATCTTATAAATTTAAGCGAGCAATTCATATACGTACATATAAGTTTATTTATTTCGTGCATCTTGGAAATGGATCAAGCGATTTGGATGACATTTTATATTTAGATAAGGTTTTGCTTTTTAAATTTATCTGTGCAGGTGTTTTTCCCTGAAAAAAAAACGCACTTTTATACCAAAAAAATACCACTTTTTTATGACTAACTATTAGAATAGGTATATTCAACTTCAGCTTCGAAGCGTGAGCAGTGTTGTTTAGTGGACAGAAAAACATGAATGCCGCCAGTCTTAAGGTTTCGAGTCGCGCTTTTTGCTTTATTTCTTTTCTTATGTTTTCATTTTTCCTATTTTTGGTTTTTAAGTCTATTTTTCTCTATAGGTATCTTTCCTGAAATAAAAATGCAATTTTACACACAAAAAAAACATGTCTTTTATGACAAAATATTAGATTCTTTTTCTATCTGTTCTCATGCTGACAGTGTCATTATAGCGCCATCTCGGACCCGATTTCACCACGGTAAAACTCAGCACAAGTTCAAAAATATAAGTATTGACAGGTAAACTGTAAAATGAATACTGTAGTACAGCAGACTGTTTCGTATGTTGAACTACGTATTCTCTTGATTTCTTTATATATAAATGGCCAGCTCATATGTGGGTAAGGATGAAAATATTGTTACAAACCTGCAATTCCGCTTCCCAGCATAGTTTGTTCCATCGTCGGAAAGAAAGTTTTAAAGTCATCGGTACTAGACGGCGTTCAGGTGGCGCGTCGAAGGTCCCAGAGCTTGGTGACAAACTTGGCGACCATTTGGCGACGAATTTGTCGACTTTGGCGCCAAAATAGATAATACTCGAAACTTTGAGAATTTTCCCGATCCGTCCAGTAGGAACCGAGATACGCCTCGAACGTTCCTGATTGGTTGAGAGGCTTCTAGCCCCGCCTCCTGAGACCTATAAAAGGGTCCACTGCTGCCAGAGCAGGCGAGTCGCCTAAGAATAGTGTTCTGGAATGCAAACGGCATTAACTCCCGCTCTTATGAGTTAAGAGACTTTATAAATAAGCACAGCCCCGACATTATTTTAATATAAGAAACCTGCCTGAGACCCCCCCCCCATACAATTAAAATATCCAACTTCACAACTTATATCATCTATAGATCTAATCAAGACCCCATTAAACCCAGCGGAGGAACTGCAATTTTAGTAAAAAATAATTTACCCCACCACGAAATCCCACCCCCGCAATTACAACAAATAGAAGCTTCAATAATTTCTCTAAACCTACCCAATTCAAACCCTATACTAATAGCATCTGTTTACATCCCCCCCTCCTCTGACAAAACATTCACCTTGGACTTAAACAACATAATGCAATTGGAAAACTTATGCATTCTTGGTGGAGATTTTAACGCTCATCACGTTAGTTGGGGCTCCAACAAAAATACAACCCGAGGTAAAAACTTACACGAATTCACCCAAAAGCACAATTACGAAATCATTGCCCCACCCACCCCCACTAGATACGGCATTTATTCTGCATCATTTATTGATCTTGCCGTAACTAAAAACATTTTATTTCCCTATGACATCTCCTCAGTCCCGGAGCTCAGTTCAGACCACAATCCAGTAATACTAAATTTTTATTTCAAATTTAAAACCCCCAAAAATAGTAATAAAATAAAAACCAACTGGAAGAAATTTAAAACTGACATTCTAAACAACACCGACCTAACTTCCACAGCCAACAACACACAAGAATTAGACACCCTCATTGAAAATTTCTCCAACACAATAATAACCACTTTTAACGCTAACTCCCGAACAATAGACCCAGATACCCAATATGTAAACAGTGAAGTAAAAAAACTCTATAAACTAAGGAACACCGCGAGGAAAAGATGGCAAACCACTCGAGACCCAGCAGCAAAAAAAAGAATATAACAAACTAAATAGAATAGCAGAAAAAACCAAAAAGCAGGCAATCCAAGATGACTGGAATAAAAAATTAACATCTCTCCAACCAACCGATAACACACTATGGAACACAGCAAAATACATGAGAAAACAACACACTAAAATATCAGCCCTTAATGGCCCGGCCGGTAAAGCTATTTCCAACGCAGACAAGGCAGAAACTTTAGCACAAAGCTTGGAGCAACAATTTACACTAAACGACATGCACAACACAAACACAGAAAACGAAGTCGAAAAAACACTCCAAAAATTCTTCTCAATCAATAACACATCAGAACTAGAACCCCCCAACATAATAGATTATATAAATTACATTAAAAAAATTAACACCAAAAAAGCACCAGGCATTGACGGTATCTCCAATCTAATAATTAAAAACCTACCCCTAGTTACAAAATTTAAATTTTACCACATAATGACCCTAATCTTTAAATTCAAATACTTCCCCACAGCATGGAAAACAGCAGTCGTGATCCCTATTCTCAAACCTGGAAAAGACCCTACTATCCCCTCCAACTATAGACCAATTTCTCTCCTACCAAACTTTAGTAAAATTACCGAGCACTTCATATTACAAAAATTAAACAACTACCTTAATGAAAATAATATTTTAATCCCCTTCCAATTTGGTTTCAGACCCAAACTTTCAACAACTCATCAATTAATCAGAGCAGTCGAATACATCTCCTCAGGATTTGAGAAGAGGGAAAACACAGGTGCTGTTTTCCTAGACATACAGAAAGCTTTTGACAGAGTGTGGCTTGAAGGACTAATTTACAAACTAATTAAATATAATATACCCCCCCCAACTAATTCAAATAATTCATTCATTCGTCACCAAAAGGAAATTCACAGTTAGAGTTAACGCCACACTCTCCAAACTTCGCTCCATACAAGCAGGCGTGCCACAAGGGGCAAAATTGTCCCCCACCCTCTACTCTATATTCATAAACGACATCCCACAAAATTTAAACACTAAACTCTGCATATTCGCAGACGACACTGCGATACTGGCCAAAAACAAAAACATCAGATACATAACACACGCGCTCAATAAACACTTAATAGACTTTCAAAGCTGGTTCCACGAGTGGAAAATTGCCATTAACACCTCCAAAACCGAGGCAGTATTCTTCACAAAGAAGAGGAACAAGCCAAAATTCAACGTCAAAATTGATAACACTATAATCCCCTGGTCTCAGGAAGCCAAATACCTAGGTGTAATTATGGATAAAAACTTAACTTGGAAATCACATATTAACTATATTAAAACTAAATTCCGAGATAACTCGCGTAAACTATACCCCCTAATTGCTCGGAATTCTGAAATGAGTAGGGATAATAAAGTGCTTATTTATACTGCAATGCTAAGACCTGTTCTAACTTATGCATGTCCAGTTTGGGCATATGCAGCACCAACCAACATCAATCAAATAGACAGGTGCCAAAACATTAATCTCAGGCAAATTACAAAAGCGAGATGGTTCATGAAAAACGAAGACATCCGACACGCCCTCAATATCCCATCACTAAAAGACTTCATTAAAAAAATAGCAATCAAATTTTTCTCAGACCTCGAAAACATAGACAACCCAGCAATCCAAGAAATTGAAAACTACACCCCCAATCCAAATTCCAGAAGACCCAGACTCATACTAATCCAACCAGAATCAACTTAATAAGTCAATAATAAAAAATCTTAACCCCCTTCAATAATTATATCAACCTAATAAACCCTTAATAAATCTGAAAATTTCCATGATCCATCTCGCTCTTCCTATTGGCAGCCATTATCAAATTTTTCACCCCATCCCCCTCACAACCACTCTACCAGGCTCTTGGAACTTGCTCTCACCATGTATCCCAGAAGACACCTGCCATAGCCCAACCCTCCAGCTAACCTGAAACAACCCCGCCGACAGCAGCAAGCCTCCCATTGGACAATAGCCACTAGCAAACCAGACTATATAAACCAAGACCCCCTCCTCCCAGCCTCAGTCAAGACCCTTTTCCACTTCAGTCCAAACGAAGTAGCCGAGCCCAACAGATGTTGCCGACCGGAGATGGCGCTCCAAAGTATATTCCTTGTGTCCTTGTGTGTGTGGAGAGCAGGCGAGTCAAGTCCGAAAACGGAGCGGAGGAGTTGTAAGCGACAGAGCGGAGCAAGCGGAAACGACGGTGAGCAGTGACGGAGTCAAGCTCGTGCTGAACTGAGCTGTGCGCTACTGTCTGCAGTGGATTCTGGTTGTATGCTGCTGTGTGTGCTGTTGTATGCTACACGTCTCGGGTGAAGATAAACGTCTTATGTGCTGTATATAGTTGTCGCTTTGTGCTGTCCTGTGTGTCTTCGTGTAAATAAACGTCGTTGTTTCTTTTTCCATTGCCGCCTGATTATTGAGCGTTCTACACACCATATCACTTCCACTATCCAAACGAACCCCGGTAAAAAAAAATTCGTAACAATATCATATGTAATCAATATGTGATTCGTATGCAAATATTTTCTCCGAAGAAACACGGTTTTGGCAAAACTGCACAACGAAATCGGTTTTCCAGATATTATTATTAATCGCATGTCATTGGCGAACTATAATTACAAAAGACCATATTAGGATGCTACCTTTGGCGACAGCTAAAACACGGTAATTACAGAAGTACGAAGAAAAAAAAACGGATGTGCAGTTTGGATGGCTTTTTTCCTATTTATCGAAACAAAATTTTGGTTCAGAACTAAAATCGTAGTAGCAAGATAACATACCAAATTTCATATATTTAGGTTATGGTTTTTTTTCCCAAGTTATTACGCTTATATGGTTGTGACACTGCAGACCAACAAACAATGAACTTCTTTTAGATTTGGCGCCAAATTTTTATCGTATCTACATTTTAGATGTTAAAGTTGCGTACTAAATTTTATCTGTCAAGTTCTCTTCGTTTTGCAGTTATATTCAGAAAACTGGACGGACAGACTTATTCTAAATGGATTTCGTTCAAAATTTGATAGACATCTACAAGTTAAGAGTGTAAGATATAAAATCTCATTAGTCTAACAAGTGTTGTTTTTTTCTTCCCCCACCCCTTCCTGTTATCATTTTACAGACAGAATTCATTCGCAGACAGACAGAATTCACTGCATTCAATTCAGAGCGCAGATATGTCAAAGCGCAGATAGTTCAGAGAGCAGATATGTCAAAATCTTGAGTTCGAACTTTCTGACAATTACTATACTTTCTCTTCGTATACCTCCGTATACAAAAAAATAAAGAATGCAAAAACTTTAACAATTAATTTAAACATTTGCAAAACTGATGGAGTAAAAAATTTAATGGAACTATAAAATTGGTTTGAGTTTCAGTAGAATTAAAATCAACGTTGCTGCAAATTGTGATAAAAATTAATTTTTTTAATTTGTTAAAAATAAGACGAATAATTTCACAAAAATTACTCAATGGTGTCACTAGACAGCTAATTTGTGAAAAAGTGATTCAAAAAATTTTTTTATTATACAATATCATTCGTTGAAGTCACTGAGAAAAAACATTTACCCTTTTATTAATTTTTAATCAATAAAAATTTTTCGATATCTTATTTAGGTGTTATTCAAGAAATGCAAATAATTAATTGCCATTAAGTCTGACGTACTGCTCCGTAGAGGATTATGTTGTCTGTTCATAGCGGATTTTTATTTCTCCCAATAATAAAAAAATATGCGAATCTATAAAGATTATGATGACAAAAACTTTGAAATTTAGTTTTTTACTTTCTGGTGTTTAAACTATTCCAAAAAAAATTAAATATTTAAAAAATTCAAAATCGAGATTTTTGACTATTCTCTGCATTTTGGAAAACCCTGTCCCTGTAAATTATAATTTTTATTCCAAATTATCATGTGGAGGTGTTTGTGAACGCTTTGTCACACCGCGGAACTCCGAAACATTGCGTTGTTACAGTTGCCGTGTTCTCAGTCGTTTGGGGAAAAAAAGCAACACAAAAGCATAATCCATTTTCTCTTCTATGAAATATAAAACGGATGGGGATTTTGAGTGAGACTATTAGAAATAAAAATATGAGCACTCACACCCAAAGTTTCACACCCAAAGAATTTTATCTATATTATAGTTTATAAAGAAAGTTTTAACCACTTCCGTTCGTTAAAATAAGTATTTGACAAAAACAATGACAATTTATTATTTCTAAAGCATTTCATTTAAACCTGCAGGATTTATCTCAATTTTTCTCGTACACTAAAACACTAGGCACGTTTTATATTTAGATTCGTCATACAATGAAGACGATCCAGTTTAGGCTTTTTATTCTTAATGAAATTAATATTGCCACGTAGATACTTTAGTATAGAACTTAATGACACACACAAGAGGTAGAGCTAAACCAATTTATTAACTGCACTCAGAACTGAGAATACAGTAACTGACAAATCTTCTGCTTTTATATAAGCAGAGAAAGTTCCAGAATACTCTTCTGGAGACAGTAAGAAAAGTCCAGAACACTTGCCTGGTGAACTAAAGAAATGTCCAGTATCTTCCGGAACATGAAATAAAGGAAAACATAAAATCAAGGTATTAAGTATTTACATATACCATTAATCTCAGTGTCTCAAGCGGGATTCGAACCCAGGTCTCCTGATCACAAGACCAGTGCCATGACCATTCGGCCATGGAGATTCGACAGTCTTTCTTCAGTGCGGCAATATTTGCGCAATAAAACTAACTTACAATGGATATTTGCTGTTCAAAGCAAAAGACAGTGT
>JAPMOR010095258.1:509939-521189 GCA_026543865.1 Argiope aurantia | reverse complement strand
CTTTTTTTAATTAAAAAAAGACATTACCTATAGCTCAAATATCTGCATTTGCTAACTGACAGTAGAAATTTTAATTACCCTACATTAAAACAAGAAGCCACTGAAATCGAAATTCAGTTTGAAAAAAATGCACAATGAAAGTAATTATTAGTGTTACTTAATCACTATGCTGTTAAAATTATTTATGAATATAATAACATGGGAAATAGATATTTTACGACTTTCCTTCTTCTTAAATTACTTTCATAAAATTAATTAATTCAGTTTTAAGACTTAAAATGAGCCTCTTTTGAATGAGAAGTGGAAATACAGGAATATCTTCTAAATCATGTTTCGTCGAATTAAACAATAACTTTCATAAATGCTTTATGGGTTTCTGACAATTGATCCTCTCTCTTTTTTTGATTTTTTTTTCCGACCCAATTTCGGTTATGTAGGCAATTAATCAATGCCTTACACTTTAATTTTCTTCTTAATAGAATGGGCTTTTTTTATAATGATGAATTATTTATAATAGCAGAAATTCTTTCGCGAACTATTGAAATCTTAAAATCTATATTTTAAAATTATAGTTTCCATCTACGAGCTGTATATTGTGCGAATTGGTTATTTATTAACCATTTTCGACGACCAGCTGTTCGCACATTGTCTAGATATTTAAAATAATTGGTAAACTATTGTAGTAATTTTGCCAATTTTTACTTCATATGAAAGTTAATTTTACATTAATAGTTACCTGCTCTCAACCACTTTTTTTTGGGGGGGAGGGGGGGAGAAGTCCCAAAAACTGTACTTAACTGTACACCCTCTATGGAGATAAACCTTAACGAGTTGTTCTGGAGTTACAGCCATTAAAAAATATATATAATGCATTGATTTTCGAAATTTTGATTTCGTATGAAAGTTCTTAGTCACTAGATACGTTATCTGGCCCCTTTGTAACCATTTTGGGGAGATATTTCTCAATAAAAAATAGTCAGAGCTTCAGCCTCAACAAGTGAACCAATTTCCCTAATTTTTATCGTCGGTTATTTTCGTGATATATAAATAAAACCAAGCAATCAAAATGCCCAATAGTTATAATGCTATCATTATTAAAAATAGCCTTTTCGTTTGTTGTCTAACATGTATTTCATTAAAATTTATCGAAATGATTATAGCAATACCATTAATATGGTTGCCGAAGGCGGCTAGTACTAAAATGCATCTATCTAGTATTGAAATATATCTGATTTACAACATATAATAAAAGTAGAATCACAATAATGTTAGTAAATATTATATTAAAATAAGCATGCACAATAATGAAAGATCTTTTGTTGTTGTTGTTCATTGTACTTCAAACTGGCAACAAAAAGTGGTGAAATCAATTTATTCATAGTTTTGAGATTGAAGGATTCTGTCATAATTTTATTATATTTTCGTATATGCAGTATAGAAAAATTGTAGCAATCGTCAAAAACGAACTTGATATTTTGACGAAAATCCACATTTTAGACCACCCTGAGCTCGAAAAAAATATTTTTGGAAAATGCCCATGTGTCTGTCCGTCTGTCTGTTACAAAGATAACTCAAAAACATCTTTGAGCTAAACGTTTGAAATTTCGTATACGGTCTTTGTACAAAATGTTCAGATTTCTATGAAATTTCGAGTGAAATCTGTTTAGAGGAAGTCTGTCTGTTCGGCTGTTCGAATATAATTTAGCACGATAACTTCAAAATGAATAAAACTAGAGAGTTGAGATTCGTTACGCAAGTTTAATATCTATAGTGTAGACATCTGTCAAATTTTGAGCCAAATCCTGCAACAGGTTGATTGTCTGTCTTTCTGTACTTTCAGAAACATGTTAACTCAATAATACAAAAACACAATGATTTAAATATATCAAATTTTGTTTATGATTTTATGACTGCAAGTGCAGTTTTGCATCAAATCTTTGTTTCTATCGGTTGGGAAAAACTATCTAAAGCACACATTTGATTTTCGGATACAATTACGGCATGCTATGGATTAATCGCCAATATTTTCGCCAAAGATGACGGAATAGATTCAGTAAAAATGCCGATTTCACGTCAATAATATTTCGTATCTATAGTACGCCCATGGCATGAAAAGCGTTCTCTGATATAACACCTTTATTACAGATTGTGCCAGAAAGTTTTGGGGAGACTACTCCTACTGGTTTTTCAATATCATTCAAATTGTGGATAAAAGAAGCTGACGAATAATGACGTATTAGGGATCATGAGCGTTCATATGAAACAAAAATTTTCCAATACTGTACAATTGCTATTGCTAGGGAATTCTTGCTAGTGAGGGTTTTCACCGTGTGGTAGAAGTATTGATATGGGGGATTGCTAGTAATCAACGTTACTCTTTATTTATCACTAGCCGCCTTTGACAACCAGCCGGTTCGCCAATCTTAATGCATGTTAAAATTTTAATAATTAATATTTTCTGGAACTCCCATTTTAATTGCTTCTTCATTAAAATATTTTAAAACTTCAAATTTTAATAGTCATATAATTCACTCATAATATTATAAAGGCCTTCAGCCATAACGTAATATGTATCTCTCCAATTTTCTGTTAGCTCCCGTAGAATTTATGCTTTAAATTAAAGTGAAAATGATTAAACTGCAATAAGTATAATATTTTTTTTTACTGAAACGAAGCATTTTTTTTAAATATGAGTACTGAAAACAGAGTCGCCGAGTATTTAAACCTTATTGGCACTAAAGAATATTTTTCTCAATTTATATAATATCTCAAGAAGTTTTCAACAAAATTTTCTCAGATTAATCATGAACAGATCGATTAATTAACAATGTTTAGTTTTAAATGCATCAAACACTAAAAAAACAAACAGAATCGTTTGAAATAACCTGTCGAAAAACATATTAACCCTTCGAAACCAAGTCCATATTGTCAACAATCAGAACACAATGCGTATGCATGAATTTTCAACGCCAGTTATGGTAATGCAAATGCGTGAATTTTCTACTCCAGTTGGGATAATCTATGCAGATTAGACATTTTTAATTTCCTTTATTCTGTGTTATTTTAATTCAAAAGTACTTCAAAATGAACCTGAAAGATCGATTAATTAACATTGTTTGATTTTAAATGCATCAAACATTAAGAAAATAAACAGAATCCTTTGAAATAATCTGCCGAAAATTTCTTAAGCCTATCCTCTTTAGGGTGGGAAAAAAAAACTGAAGTCTTACTCTTTTGGCGGTGGGAAAATGAAAAGATTTTTTGGCGGGAAAGTTAGTTTTTAACTAATAATTAAAATTCTAATTAAAAATAAAAAAGGGACTTCAGATGCATATTCTCGACCTCCAAGGTATGCATGTGCCAAATTTGGTAGCTGTAGGTCGAACGGTCTGGCCTGTAGAGCGCCAACACACACACATTGAGCTTTATATAAGAATAGATTGATGGATGGAATACCAGCGCCACCGATTTATACTCCATGTTGAATAGAAATTTCAACTGTATTTTAGAGTGTGTGACAGAAGTGCTATGATATACGGAGATTATTTGCATTTAACATTATTTATTGCTAATCTTTAGCAAAAAACTTCTCAACTCCCCTAATTGTACTGCATGTTGTTTGGAGATTTCTCCAATATTTTATAGTGTTTAGTAAAAGTGTCATGTTATGCGGGGTTAACGCTATTCATCACCAATTTTTAACAAATAATACTCTAACGTCACTGATTATGCTGCGAGTTATTTTGAGATTTCACCAATGCATTATAATACTACCGCGAAACATTGTAACTGAAACATCATACTATATCAATGTTTTCTGTAATTAACATTGCTAGTTATTAATTTCCAACGAATGACATTTCAGTCAGTTTCTGCTGCTTCCACCTTGCTTGATAATCTCCGAATGAATAATGTTGACAAACTCTATGATAAAATTAGCACCCTAGGCGTCAATATTCATGTATCAATACCACCAATAAAGTGTAATACTACCGTGAAACCTTGAAACAGAAACATTATACTATATAAAAGTTGTCTGTAATTAACACTACTAGTTATTAATTTCTAACGAATGACATACCAGTCAGTTTTCTGTTGTTTCTAACTTGTTTGATAATCTTCGAATGGATAATGGTGACAAAATCTATGATAAAATTAGTACTCTAGGTATCAATATCAGCCATGAATCATGATATTAGTGCGAAACTGTAACAGAAACATAATACTATATCAAGGTTGTCTGTAATTAACATTGGTAGTTATTAATTTCTAACTAATGACATTTCAGTCAGTTTCTGCTGTTTCCAGCATGCTTGATAATGGATAATGGAGACAACATCTATGATAAAACTAGCACCCTAAGTATCAATATCACGAATGAATTATAATACTACCACGGAACTGTAAGCATACGATCATACTATATCAAGGTTGTCTGTAATTAACACTGCTAGTTATTAATTTCTAAGGAATTACATTACAACCAGCTTCTGTTTTTTTTTTTTTTTTTCAACATACTTGATAATTTCTAAATGGATAATGGAGAGAAAATCTACGATAAAATTAGCACCTTTGGTATCAATATCACCAATAAATTATAATACTACAGCGAAACTTTGTAACAAAATTATCATATTACTTCAAGGTTGTCTGTAATTAGCATTGCTGGTTATTAATTTCTAAGGAATGATATTTCTGTCAATGTCTAGTTGTTCCAACATGCTTAATAATCTTCGAATGGATAATGGAGACAAAATCTGTGATAATGAAGACAAAATCTATGATAAAATTAGCACCTTAGGTATCAATATTTCCATCCCCACATCAACCATCCTGCCTACAACATCACTGATTAAGCTCCATATTGATAGGATATTTTCTCGAAACTTCTCATAATATAACAAACAGCAAAACTATGTGATATAAGTATAATGGGAATTACTGTTACTCATTATCCAATTAAAGGAATGATATTTCTGTCAAATTACTGCAGTTGATTGCAATACTTGGTAATCTCATGAATGAATAACACTTGCTGTCAAACGACAAATAGCAGTCCTTTTAGCGCCTGGCGAATGATTCAAGAGGTGAACGTTCCACTCTGAGGTCCGCCCACTCTCCGCCCAATGTCCAAACTCCCACCGAGACATGGACCTACGCAAGTACGTCAACGAGGAAGGAAGGACACCAGAGTCAGCCAATAACAAAATTGCATCGCCCACTATCTGCACAGAATTTAGAAACCAAAACTGCGTATGCACCAGAAAAAAGCGGGGTCTCTCGTGAGCATTCTAAGTTAATTTTTGCCACAGATGGAAACAGAAACAAATGTTTCGTAAGTCATTACGATAGTTCAGTATCTTATTAAACTTTGGTGCAATTTTGTTGTTGGAGACGACAACAAGTTAATTTATTGATGTCATATTTTGGTCGCGCCAGGTGTTTGACCAAAAAAGAAAGGGAAAAACCAATGCTCTTTGTGTGTGACGTAAAAATACTGTAATTTTACACCCAATCGCATCGCCTAGAATTTTTGAAAAAATTAAGCATATGGGAGTTATAAACAATTTCTATTGATAAAACAATTTGTGGCATATTTACAAACTATCCTTTTAAAGAATCGGCAGTGATTTGACGACAAGAAGAAGGGGGGGGGGGGGGGGGTATTTCCATATTTCAGGGGCATAATTTTTAAGGGATATCACGAAGAAAAAAAATCATAATACACTCATTTCACTTCTTAATCTAAACATATCAACGGAAGTAGAAAGGGGGGAAAAAAACCCACACATTTTTAGGTACTATTAAATCTTGTTAAAACCATGAATATCCTGGTCGATTAATTAAAAAAAGAAAAGGCTCATATATTTATTAAAATGACTATTTATAAAAGGATTTCTCAATTTCAAGCACCCATTCAGATATCAATTTTCACATTTCAGACGCATTATCTATTTCATCATCATTTCTATTATTTATGTTAATAAGATAACATGTTAATAAAATAAATCATTGTTAAATCAAATGCAGCTTCGAATAAGTTTAAAATTATAGCTTGAAATTCATAAGTTAAATTACATTGGTTCAAATCTTTTAAAGAGAAGTTAGTTCAACAGATTCCTGTTTTGCTGATTCAACACAAATTTACCATTTTCAGGCAATGGTTCATTTATTTTTGCAAATAATTGAAATGGCTACCATTATTTCTAACTTTTTTCAATGGTATTTTCACAATCAGTTGCTTTCTTACACAGAATTATTTTCAATTCTTGTTCATTAATTTCTAACTATTTCTGAAGGGCTTTCGAAAATATTAGAGGTTAAATAACATATTCTATTCCTTTCGTATTGAAATATTTCTTCATATTTGGTTAACAGGTTAATAACAAACATACCGAATGATCCAGCGTGCACACGTAAGAAATCATTAGGAAATTTCGCTTTATATCTTTTTATCACAGGACTATACGATAGCTTGACTTTGTCTAGTCTTGCAGCTATTTTTTGATGAAATGTTAGTCAACATTTGGCATTCGTGGCGTTAGTTGAATTCTGTGAATTTATTATTTGTATTACAAAAATATGAGGGAAAGCTGACGTATGTTTTTCCTGTGTCTTCTTTTTATTTTGTTGTTTTATAAAAACTAATCGTTTTAAAAATAAAGTAACTGCAGTAAACAGTTACATTATCCATTCGATAAACAGTAAAAAAAAAAAAGCTACTCAGATGCAAATATCTACAAGAGCTGACAAACGCTTTTATGAATGAATATGCGTCGCGCGAAAAGCGTCTACCTTTTTACAAAGCGAGATAAAAATAAATGCTGAAAAAAAAGAAGCAAAACTAGATTTCGAAAATATGAAAGATGCGTCATCAAGTGAAAAAAAGAGGCAAACTCTACCAAAATTATAGGCACGCTACAATCAGGAAGTTTTTGCTATAAGATATGCTAGAAATTTATATGTTTGGAATATTCTAAGAGTGTTTACGCTGACTGCAACAATGCTATGAAGTGAATATGAAGCTGATTTTTTGCTTTTTATAATTAAATTTCAATTATTTTTTCCATATTATTTCTTTGTAAGTGGTTTTTCCCCCCCGTTATGTAGCTAAGTTTTGGGCCATTTGATATTATTCTTGTATTTTATGGTCACAGTGTTTCCATTTCTTTTTAAATAAAAATTGTTTTATATAATTTTAACTATTAACTTCAAGTTGACTCGGCGGAAATACTGGTTATATTTAATTTCAGACAAATAGCTCAAATATAACTTCATGCCCGAGATTCCGCCATACTGGAAGACATTTAAAACCGTATCATTTTAATTTTCTTATTTAAGTTCTGTTTATTGTGTAAATGAACCTTTCTAATGGAGATCTGTTCCAAAGCATCAAAGTGCTATTAAAAGTCAAAATCAGCGATTCATATGTCTTCTAAATTTTAAGGCAACAAATGGATTTTTCCAATTCGTATTTAATACGGATATTGAGCAGATTACTGTTTAAAAAAAATTCTTTAACCTACTTTAAAAAAGCTGATAGTTTCTCAAATAATAAGTAAACCATTCAATAAATTCAAGTACAGTAGACTAAACACCAACACGTTTCTTCCGCAGATTGAATGCTCCTGCCAGTGAAATGTATCTTATCCTTTCATTGCTTTAGAGAGTCCAAACGTTTTTGTGGTTTAGTGCAAACCTTTGATTCCAAAATGGACCATACACTGTAACCATGAGATTGAGATTCGGCGAGTATTGTGCCCATTCTCCAGATGATATCATGTCCAGAAAATGTGCCTTGCACCACTCTTCTTTCTTTTTAGCCTTGTTTTCTGGCCAGGAATCTTGCTGAAACTTTACATTGTTGAAGTGCGTTTTGGCCCACGGAGATACAACTTCCAGAATGTTCCCCTGGTATACTTTTTGATTTATTTACTCTTTACACAAAAAACAGAGATTTTTGGCCTCTTAGGTAAATTTCGCCCCACACCATGACCGACTTTGGATTTTTGCGATGTTCAACAATTGTTAAAATGCTTGAAGCGTCTACAGACTAGATCCTATAGTTCTAGGAATTATGAGCTTTTGGACGGTTAAGAGCTTCTCATTACTGTAAAGGAATCTCACTCAGCGTGTACTTGCGGCCCGTTTCAAAAGTTTTCGGTGTTTTTGGAGCCGCACAAGTTTGTTTTCTTCCATAAGAAGTTGAATTTTTTCGAATTTGTGAGGCTTTAGCTCAAGCTCTGTTTTTGGCATTCGTTGCACTGATCGGTTCCTTATTTCCAGTTTGCGAGCAATCTTTCTCATGAAAACCTTCGAATTTCATTGAACTCGCTTTTTGATAACCTTACGGCTAGGGATTGCAACACCGGTATACCGAATACTGGTTTTTTGAGCCATTTGTACAATTTTGTAATACCGGTATTCAAAAGTTTAAATGCCGTTTTTTCGGTATTTACTAGAAATTTTTTAAATTGTCTCCACTGTATGTTCAGGGATCGCCAACATAGCAAAATAGTATACGTTTTTGTTTTTATGTCTCCCTAACGGACGAAATTAATTAGACTGTGAATACAAAGTTGCATCGTATAATCAGGAGAAGTGATAAAGTGTTTGACAGCGGATTGTAAAAACCTCCGCGCTTTTGCGCATGCGTAGGATGGGTTTAATTCGACAAAATAGGGGTGAGAAGAAATATGAAAGGAGGATATGTTTACATTCAACAATGAAGACTAGTGGTTTTATGAGGCGTAAACATTACAGATGATTAGTTAATACAGACGGAAAAAGGTACTAATGCACATAAAATATTTCAGAGCAATTTTTATTTAATATAAGGGACATAAACATTAAATTATAAAGAATAAATAAAAAAATTATTTTCTTAAAATTTGGTGATTACTTTTAAATTAATTTTAATTAATTTTTCAGATGGTGAATTCGACTTAATATCCAGAACTGTATTCAATAAAACTGGCTGTTAGGGCATTATGCCGGAGAGATTCTAATTTATTAACAGCTAATGCAACAAAAAATTTCATGTTGCAGTCACTGAAAGAACAGCACACATTACTATCTGAAAAATTATATATTACATTGCAAAATCGCACAGAAGAAAGCCATACCGAAATAGAAAATGTTTTACGGTATTTACATAATTATAATGATTTTTAAAATGAAAATGAAAAAGAAAAGAGGCTAACCGATTCAAATCTGATCAAGTTTATAGTAAATTTTCTTAACATTTTTTACCCACAAACCTATCCACATTCAGAAGAATATGATGGCACTAATGTCAATAGCAAAAAGGAATTGTTTCTTGAACAAAAAATTAGAATTAGAGATAAATAAAAAAAATTTCAATAACCAAAATACAATACAGAAATCAGCTATATCCAAAACCATCTGACGAGAAATCGATTTATTTGAAGATGATGGATTTAGAGATAAACACTTGGAAAAAGTATACCGCGCATTGCCAACAGTACCACCAACTATTGTAGATGCCGAAAGAGCGTTTTCGACAGCTGGTAATTTTTACACAAAATTACATTCCAGGCTAAATGACAGTACAATTGATACATTATGACTTTTAACCAATTTTTTTCAAAAATTTATAAAAGCCCCACAGGCTGAATAGTGATATTTACACTTTTTTGTGATTTAAATGAATAGGATGTTCCTTTACTTTTTTATGATTCTTTATATACTGTTATAATTTATAGGCTACAAATTATTTTTTGTGATATTTACACTCTAATAAAATTAGCAAATAAAACAAGGAAACACCTGTGTTTTCTTTCTTTTTTTAAATTTCTATTACCAGTATTAAAACCGGTATCCCGGTATTAAGATCTAAAAAATACCGAATACCGGTATTGAACTTTTGTTCCGATATTGCAATCCCTACTTACGGCTATTGAAAGAGTTCACCATACATTTTCGTTCACTTCCTAGACTTTGACCATAATCGCTGAGCTCTTTGAAAACGATAGATTGCATCAGACACTGCTGAGGCAGTTTAGGTAAACCAACGACTTCACACAGTCGTTTTTCTTGCTTAATCAACTCTAAAAAAGCATATCTTTTGCTCGGCATTATAAAAAAAGCCAAAAAACAAACTGAAACTGAATATATGTAAACTGAAAGATACATTAGAAAATATCTTATAATTGAAGTGGTAGACAAATAGAATTTTTTTTTAATTAATTAATTTCTATTCCATGATGTAATAACTTTGCCTGGGTTTTTTTGCCGCACCCTATATAATCGCGAATGGTATTACTTCGTTTTTAGAATCTATGACTACGATCTTTCATTCTTGCAGTCTTTAGAGATTAGCATGTTTTAGAGGGGGGGGGGGATAACTAAGAAACTTAAAATTCCCAACGTTGTCCTGCTTTTATGAAAAATTTTTAATTTTCCTGCATTTTTCCGGGTTTTTTTTCTACCGATTTTTAAATTCCTTGTGTCTTACAGATTCTCTCGGTGTCGCTGGAACACTGTTAAACAGCCAATTGGCCATCAAAGATAATAAATAAAAAATATAAAATCCAACAAATAAAAAAGTGGAGATAAAAATGATAAAAACATCACAAAATGACTACATAAAAGGATAAAATTTATTTTCAGTTCTTTCACTCTGAGGCATCAATTTCAATTACATTCTCTGAAGAATTGTCCATCTTTGGTTTCTTCTTCTTTTTGTCTTTTTTCGACTTCAGTTTTCGCTTTGAACTATTCAAAGAGTCATTTTGATTAGAGTTATTCAGTGCATCATTCTGTTCTGAACTATTTAGATCTTCAGTCTGCTCTGGATCAGATTCCACGCCATTTAGCTCTGCTGCTTCAAGCCGTTTTGTTGTTTCTGTGTCAAGTGAAACAGTATTTGATTTTGATTTTTTATTTGAAGGTATTTTTCTGTGGGGGAAAAATACATATATGCATGTTAATTTTTTTTTAAGTGCACAGAAAAGAGGTAAGAAATATTCTGCAAGATGCTCATACAATGTAAGAATAAGAACTATGAAATAACAATATTATTTCTAATAAATAGTACTAAAAAATTAAGATAAGATACTTTTCCATTTAGTAGGGGAAAAAAAATTTCTAAAGAAAATAAACAAAATACAAATTCCCAATATTAAACATTTCTAATGAAATCATTTACAAGAAATCAAAACCTGCAAGATTTTCCGAACATCTCTACACAAAGTATGGTCATAAACAACGAACTTTATTTAACACTAG
>JAPMOR010095258.1:345294-509929 GCA_026543865.1 Argiope aurantia | reverse complement strand
CTCTACACAAAGTATGGTCATAAACAACGAACTTTATTTAACACTAGGTTTACGACGAATTGATGTATACCTATTTCTACCAAAGAGGTCATTTTGACTCCTTTTGGTATTTTATTAGAAAAAAAATATAATTTTTTATTATGAAATAAAAGTAGGAAAAAACATTTATATTTTCAATATATTTGTTGAGGTGTGGCGTGATGAAAAGGTAGTTCCTCCACGTTTACTTACTAAAAAAGTGTTTATTTTCGAATCTAGGCCTTCAAGATCATCTATTCTTCTACCATCATCTTCTACCAAAACACTGACTCACACGTCTTCTTACTAACAACCTACAATAGCTTCTATCTGACTGACTTTTGGCTTCTTAAATATACACATTTTACTAACACATACTTATTTCTATATTTATACTTATATCTGTGTTCATCCCTATCAAGCCATTGTATATTTAAATATAAATATATGTATTCTCAACAATATTTATTTGAATGGTCAAAATGACCCCTTTGGTAAAAATAGATATACTATAGACATTCATCCAAAACTAAAAGAAAGAAAGAAAGATAAGATTTGAGATTATATGTCTTATAAATATAAATAAAAATTAATAAAAATATTCTCGTAAAATACAGCAATAATTTTCTTAAAGAAAATTAATGAAAAGTTTTCTCAGAGGGGTCAAAATGACACACACACACACACACACATAAAAAAATACAGAAATTAAAAAAAAATTAGTAAAAAAATATTTTTCATAATAAAGTAGCCTCTAAGAAAGAATGATGATATTCTTATGGGGTGTGGCAAGAATATGCTATGAAAGCTAAGATAGCATTTTTCAGAATTCAGAATAATTGATAATTAAAATTTAAGAGGAGAAATAAATTGAAATTGGTCATTAAAATATTAATTTCTGCAGTGAAACACACAGAGGGTGTAACAGGCACATGGGGTGTAATATAATTTTTTGCGACTCCAATCATTATCAATGATTTAATAGATGCTATGGGATCACAATCCCTGCTGGCTCTGTCATCCCCTCAAATTTTAAGAACAGAAATCTTATATTTCTTCATCGTAATTTAATTAGATATCTCGCAGTAAATAAAAATTGTTCTCAAGTATTTTATTGTGATTTAATAACTCTTCCTGACAATATCACAAGTCACCTACAGTTTTTACCCCATGTATGTCTGCACATAATCCACCTTATTGTTAAAACAATGCGTACAGGTCATGAGATTTCTCGTTTTTAGCAGACTGAACGTTGTGGCTGGGTCACGGGATATCTCGTTTTCATGTTTTTTCGGCTGAATTGATGCATAACCAACAAGAGGCAAATATTTTTGTTACATTACCAGAGTAACAAAACCTTATGCATTTTTATGACAAATGATTATCAAAGTAACTGAATGTCGACATTCCAAGCATGTGGAAACAGTCAGTATAGCCAGTACGTTCATAGATCTGTGCCGATCATTTACCATACCTTATAAAGTGTTTTATTATTTCAAAGTTCGTATTTTAATTTGTAAGGAAACAGCTTTATAAAATGTAAAAAATCTTATATAATAAATAGAGTATAAAATATGTAGTAATACTTAAGAATACTTTATGTAAATATAATACCAAATGCAAAATTAAAAATTTGCATATATGCATCTGATTGCTTGCCAAGCATGCTTCTAGTTCATTCAAAAATTTGTGGGCCAATGGAATGGGTTGAGCGCCGTATACAATTTGTTAATTAAAAACATTTCCTTTTCACCCTCTTTTGATTAAATAAATACATCCTGGTGAATGTGCAATAGCACAGATAATTTTAGAATCCGAATATGCACAGTATACACTGAGAGGCTATCAGGTTTTCAATGTCATGATGAAAAAGTTTGGTGTGGAACAGTCAAACATTGCTGCAAACCAGAAATTAATTTAATTCAATTACATTTACATCCTAATTTAAACAGACATGGATTATTCTGGGATGGTTCTCACAATTTTACATCATGGTTAAAACCAATAAAGAGGTTATTTTAAGCTACAGAATGGACTGCTATGAGTTTTGTAACAATGCAATGGTCTAAAAAGTTCAAATGCTATCTGGTTAGTTTAAAGTTTTCTCTTGTTCTTACAAGTGATACATTTTTTTTTCTTTCTTGTATCATAATGATAATAATAAAAAAAGGGCAGTAAGAAGTTTGTGTTGAACTTGGGTTATCTTGCAATAAGCAATTTTGTAATTATTACTACAATCTGTGCAGAAAATATATTTTTATATCTATTTATATTTATTATCCATTAGTTTATATCTATTGTATCATCTTTATATTTGCAATGCTTCAATAAAAGACTTCATCCAATGCAGTTTCTTTTGTATTATGTTGACAAATTATAGTTAAAACTTTACTTGAAAAAAATTATTTTTATTACTTAATTCTTATTTTGAGCTTTTTCTTCAAGATCAATTTATTTCAAGATGAGACATAAATCAAAGCATTATCACTTTTGTTTATCTATCATTTTATTATTATTATGATGATTCGAATTTTTAAAAGAAAAAAAAAATACTGATTTCGTGATTTATAAATAGAAAGTAGTTTCTCTCTTTCTTCTTACATTTGATACAAATTTCTTGGCTTTCTGATATCATAATAGAAAGAAAACAAGAAGTTAGGGTAAGGAACTTGGAACATCTTACAATAAGCGATTGATTCTGTAATTATAATATTCTGTACCAGGAGGGGGGGGGGAATTTTTGTATAAGATTACATTTGTTTTATTATACATATATTCACAGAGCCCCAGTAAAAATTTTCATTCAATACATTATCTCTTTTGATGAAACAACTAAAAATACCCCCTTTTTAAGAAACTCATACACATAAATAAAAATGAATTTTGATTTCAATGATTATTAGATAAATGTTCTATGTGAGAATGTTTGGTCATTGATAATGAATATCACACCATATAAAACTATACCATTTCATATTATTAAAAAAATACATTGGAATACTTAAATTTTAGTACTGGTAAAATAAAAGGCATCAAGAATTTATAATTACCCTCCTAGTGCGAGTATTATCTTCCGTCTTACAGACTTTCCTTTACTGGTCAATTTTTTAACCTTTTGATTATCCATTTCCATAAGAAATGGAAGGATATCTGTTTTTTCTAAAAGAGACTAGAAAAAAAAATGGAATGGAATATAATGGAAAATAGAATAAAGTGGAAATTACAAATACACACATGAAACACACATATC
This sequence comes from Argiope aurantia, assembly GCA_026543865.1. Taxonomy (NCBI): domain Eukaryota; kingdom Metazoa; phylum Arthropoda; class Arachnida; order Araneae; family Araneidae; genus Argiope; species Argiope aurantia. The sequence continues at coordinate 506,661 of JAPMOR010095258.1, read as the reverse complement.
ACAATAAAATAAATTTATACAAAAAGTGCTTGAGATATAAAAAAAAATAATGTAGAGCTATTATTTAAAGGAAAATTAATGGACGAAAAGGGACTTACAGACAAATTCATAATGAATGATTTGCATAACCAGCAAAATAAAATGTTATAAAGTGACTCAATTAATGAGCGATGTTTCGCAGAGCAAGTGGAGAAGAAATACTGTGACATCACATGCTGGATTCACCTGTATCAGTCTGCTTTGGGTGCTTGTTAATTACCAAAATAAATAATTAATTCTTGGAATTACCAAAGAACTAGTGGAGCTGCATTCTGCATCATAGCTGCAGAGGAGATTTGATTAGGAGAAGAGGAAATATCCTTTCAATAAAATGAAGGAGACATTGAAATCTTGGGAAATTATTACATCATATGTTGATAAGCATCACTGTAATAAGGCAGCAGCTATGCATTCTATAAATTCATTTAACAACAATGCTGTTACAAACTTTTGCCGAATTTTAAAGCATAATCAAAGACAAATGTCTTTAGATAACTTTCAGGTTAAAAATTTTAAAAAAAAGCATGTATAATAAATAATAAATTACATTATAATTTTATTTTCAGACTGCAAATGCTTTCTCTGTGCCATTCTTAGCACCATATGTATTATCTGTTTCAAGATCCCAAGATTAACACTTTAAGATGATCTAATTCCATAAAGAGATGAGGTGCTGTAAAATGTGCATCACTGTAATAAGACAGCAGCTAAGCATTCTACAAATGGAGGGTTTATGTATCAATCTGTGAGTAAAACTTGCATACAGACAACAATTTTTGTTTGTGTGCTATTTACCTCTTTCATGGGTACATCTTCCCTTCAATATATTAACAAAAAATTCATTGCATACAAAAAAGAAGAAGGAAAAAGAAAAAATGGAAATCCATGTTTGTTCATCCATGTCCAAAAATGTCTTGTTTGCTGATCTTACTGACCCCAATAACTTTGTCAAGTGATGTAGCAAAAAAAAAAATTTAAATAATAATAACTTTTTAAATTATTTACTTCTATTTCTCTCAAATAATCATTTCAAAAAATAAGCATGAATGCATGCTAATGAACATTACATTAATTTTTTATAATTATTTTAACTAATGTCACATTTTCTCCCAAAAATAATTTTCCTGGTACTTGAAATGGATAATAATCTCTCATGTAAGTCAATTTATAGCACAAAAGCAGGAAATTCATTCAAAACAAAACACACCACAATCAGACATTGAATACTGGAAAAAAAAATTACCTGATCTGTCTTCTCTTTTAATATGCATCTCAGACTGTAAACCACATTCAGCAATTCATTAACAAAAACTGGTTTAAACTCTGGACCATTCAAAGTACTTTTAAGTATCTGTAGAAAATAAAAATTAGATTAATATACTAATGGTATTTAGTGATAAAATTTAATAAAGCATTATTTTCCATAATTTTGGCAGCAGAAATGGCCAAATATGAATGCTGTAAGAAATGCAACTTTTTGTTAAAAAGTCAGTTGTTAAAATATTAAAAGTATAGCAAATATATATTGTCATAGAAATTAGCTACATTTAATGCAAAATTTGATAGAGCTCACCAATAAAAATGTCACATAGTATATATCACTGTTGCCTATTCATTTAAAAAGTAATAATGAAGCATATCAACTAATAAGTTTGAACAAAGATATAATAATGAAATTTCAAATAAAATCTTTATTTTCAAAAGGTATTATAGCAATTTGTTAATTGATACATTTCATTGAATTGTTTAAATATTTGAAGTTATGTTTCATATACAAGTATTTTATATATTTTCAAATCAAGATTCAATTAAGAATCAATTTTATAATCATGCCCAGAAATTTGGTAAATCTGATTGCAGCAAATTCATTTAATAATTAACATTAGTGAAGAAATTAACAGTATAAAATCTAAAATAATAATAATACTTAAAAAAGCTAAAAAATTTAAAAATTACTTTCCTTATTTTTACTAAATTCCATGCAATAAAGGTTTTAAGATTTTTATAAATAAAAAATCCAGATCTAGCATCCACTGTAAATTAATTTTGACTACTGTAAATTCTATAAATAACATCTTTATATTTAACAGTTTTGCAACAGTATATAAGATTGCACTAAAAATGCTCCAGTACTTTTTTTTTTAATTCGACATAGACTGAAACACTGACGAAATTGAAGTTCTTTTAATCATATGGGTATGTGCAAATATATCCTACAACAGAAAAAAACCTGATTAAAAATATTTCAGAAAAATGTTTAATTACAAATTTAAATGGCTATTCAAAAACCAGCACCAGTTGGAATGGTCATCAAATTGTCACAATTAGTATATATTGTGAAAGATCATTTCGCAAAAGCTTCTTGCAATGCAAATCGTTTAATATATGCCATGATGAATCTCGCATTAGGTTGGATATATTTCATTAAACAAAAATATAAACCAGGGAATGATCTTCCCAAAACTTTCTCGCATAGTCTCTAATAAATTTATCAGGCCAGAAATGCCTTGCTTGACACAGGCATACAACAGTTACATTTGACGTGAATTTAGCATTTTTAGTGAATATATCGAGTGCTACTTAGCAAGTTATTGGAGGATTAATCCCCAGCATACATTAATAATATCGATAAATCGAATCTGAGTTTTAGACATATATTTTCTCAACCAAATGAAACAAACATTTCATACAAAACTGCACTTGTAGTCACAAAATCCAATAACAAATTTGATAGATTTAAGTCATTGCGCTTACTTATTTTTTAATGTACAGACCAGCAGACAATCAACCCGGAATTAGATTTGGTTCAAAATTTCATATGTGTCTACACCATAGATGTTAAATCTGTGTACCAAATCTTATCTATATAGCTTTGTTCATTTTATAATTATTGTGTTAACTTATATTCGAATAGCTGGACTTCCACTGAAGAGATTTTACTCAAAATTTGATACAAATTTGTTATGAAGACAGTATACTAAATTTTAACCATCTAGCTCAAATTGTTTCCGAGTTATCTTTATCACAAACAGACAGATATTTTTTTAAAACTGTATCTTTCGAACTCAGGGAGTCTAAAAAGAAGGAGGTTCATCAAAATGTCGAGCTCGAATTTTTTGACAATTAATATATTTTAATTATACTATGTATACGAAAAAATAATCAAGGTTCCATTAAAATCAAATTATATATTAAAAAAACTGTATAGAAAGTTTAAGATTAAAAAAAAAAACTTAGCACTTCAATACACATGTACAATTTAAATCAGATTATACATACCTCTATAGCAGAAGGTATTATACTACTTTCGATTTCTAACCACTGTTCAGCTGTTACTGAATCTTGTCCCTAAAAATCAAAGAATAAGTTTTAAAAACAGAAAAGTTATAATTACATTTTTTAAAAAAATCCATATCTAGCTAAATAAAAAATAATTTTGATTTACCTTAGTGTACTTTATAGCTTCCAATAATAGGCCCAGACATTGTGTCCTTCTGTAAATTCGAATATCGGTACTAAATGCGTATTCTTTAAGAGGTCCTATGAATTCATATGCTAAATCCTAATGGGAGGGAAAGGAGATAAATGAAATTTATGTATTTCTAATTTCATTACATAAATGTTATGGTAACATACCCTCCAACATTAATTACTCATTCATCAGTAGGACTTCTTAGATATATTACATTTAATGTAACATCAACAAATTATTAAAGAATAGATATTTCCAAAGTATTTAATTGATTAAAATAAATATTTTCAAACATTATTAAAATTATTTAACAGACATTTATTATTGACTAAATATATAAGTGAAGTTTTTTAAAAATTCATATAACACAATTTAGTTGATCAAATAAATTACTTGTTAGATGATTGCAATTTTTTTTCATTAAATAAAAAGAACTTTTGCTTTTTAATGTTATAATTACTCAATTTAACATCAAAATAATCTCCCATACACATTTTTGTAATGTGGAGCGACTCCAGTGCTTTTATATTGTTATTTTAATTTTGTTCCAGTGCTAGAACATTTTTTTTTTATCCCGCTAAAAAATTCTTTCACTACCACTACTATTGTAAGTGCAATATCTGGAATAAGATACTTTTACGTGTTTTTTGTAACTTTCTACAATTTTTCACTATATGTCTCTAGTTTTCATCTAATTTCTGTAAAACTACGGAAATTCCGTAATTGTTTGAAGGTTTGTGATAATGAAGATACTCAAAGTATTACAGCATAAAAATATTTGAAGCATTGTAATATTTTATTTTGCAACTAGAATTAATACAACCTGAATACAATATAATTTTTTTAAAAAAAATAACATACAACAGTTTTAACTACAGCAAAAAAAGGGAGAGTGGGAAAAAATTTATCTAGTAATAATGAAAAAAAAAAAAAATAAGAGTCATTCAATATTATTTTCACTTTTTTGGGCACATTTTTCAAAAGTTTAAGTAAATTGACAATTTAAAAGGTATGATTGATTGAGATCATCAGAATAAATTCAAATTCATTAATTATGGCAACATTCTTACAAAAAAATTTTCAAACGCATCCAAATATTTATATTAGTGAACATAAAAATCTCTATATAAAATAAAATACCCACTGTGGAACACAAGTGGCACAAGTATAATCACTCTCTTAAAAAAAAAAAAAAAAGTGGGAATGGTCTTTTCTCTCTTATATTCTAATAAAGGTGTTATCTTAGAAAACAGATGTACCATAGTTTTGAAATATTAACCTTTGATGTGAATTTAGCATTTTAATTGAATCTTTCATGCCATCCTTTGCAAGTTATTTTCCCAATTAATCCCTGGCATGCGGTTAATAGTATCTGAAAATTGATTTTGTGTTTCAAATTTTTTTAAACCGACTAAAATAAAATAATTCACACCTAATTACGCTTGTAATCACCTCAAATCTCATATCAGATTCGACATATTTAAATCATTGCGACTTTGAGTTATCACGTTTATGTGTCTATAGAAGTACAGACCGACAGCAGATGGTTAATCCATAGTTGGATTTGGCTCAAAATTTGAAAGGTATCTATACTATATTTGTTAATTCTGTGAATCACGTTTTATCTATCTAGCCCTCATCATTTTGTAATTATCATGTTAAATTATATTCAAATAGCTGGACTTCCTCCAAGTGGATTTTACGCAAAAATTTGACAGAATTCTACAAATTTAGTATAAAGACTGTATACCAAATTTCATCTGTCTAGGTCAAAGCGTTTGTGAGTTCTCTTTGCCCCAGACAGACATTTTTCAAAAATGCATTTTTTGAACTCAAGGAGGTCTTATAGTATATAGACCAGGGATGGCAAACCAGTGGCATGACACAATATTTTGGGCATGTTGCCGATCAAAATGGTTTGGATTTTAAGGTTTGCAAAACGGCTTGCATGCGACTTCATTTGATAAACTGAATTTGTCTCAATTCGATTGGTTGGAAATCGAAGAATTTGAAATGCAACTGATTGATTTCTAGTCTAGTTCAATGTGGATTCAAAAATTTATTGAAACCAGGAAAAAGTTGGAATTGATTGAAACAGAAAGGTTAACAAGCAACATAAGTAAAAATGCCAGTAACAAAATTTTGGAAACATGGAATTCAATTCAAACATTTAACTGTTTGAAGAAGCTTGCTCATTCTATTTTAAGCATATTTTCATCCATGCCTGCTAGTCATTTTCAGAGAGGAATGACATTAAAGACCCGCTTAGCAGATGACTCCAGCATGCATTCTGAGCATCTTATAATCTTAATATAAATTATTTGTCATCTAATCTGCAACAATAGAAGTCACATTAATGCTACTTTAATTTGAATTATACGTATAAATAAAACATTTACTATTATACAGTGCAAAATGTATTTTTTCGTAGGTAAATAAAGAGTTTTGAGTTGCTAGTATTTAGTTTTATCATTTTCCCAAAAATCAAAGGCCAAAATTATTTGACATGTCCATACCTTATTAAACATTTCTTTAGAAAAAATGGCATGTTGATCCATAAAGGTTTGCCACCCCTGATATAGGCTATAGATGTTAATTCCATATAACTATTTTATCTATCTAGTTCTCTTCATTTTGTAGTCACCGTATTAAATTATATTCGAACAGCTGGATAGACAGATTTCCTCTGAGCAGAATTTTCTCAAAATTTGATACAAAGACCGAATAGCAAATTGTATCCATCTAGGTCAAAGTGCATTTAAGTTATCTTTGTCACAAACAGACTGACGAACATTTTCCAAAAATGTGGTTTTTGGACTCAGGGAAGCCTAAAATGAGGATATTCTTCAAAATCTAGTGGAGTTCGAACTTTTAGATGATTACTATATTTTCTCTATACTACATATACAAGAAAGATTTTGAAAATATAAAAATCTACATGGATAAAATCGAACACAAAATCATAATACACCATCAATCTCACAAATATATGTTTTAAGTCATTGAATTAATTTATTGGAAACAGAGGAGCAAAACCTCTATTGAGCAAATAAATATTTGTTGATAACTTTCTTATTCTTTTCTCTTTCACAGGATTCTTTTAGCAGAATTTTTCGAAATACTATTAAACATCTAAACAGCCAGTGAAAAAAAAAAAAAAAAAAAAATGAAAAAGTAAAATACATTTAACAAATACTAAACATCAAACTTACTGGATAGGCTTCCATAAATGATACAAAAAATTGTGGAAACACATTGGTTTTACTAAAAGAAAAAATAAACAAGTTATTTATAAAGTTTATTATGTGCATAAAAATAAGGAAGAATACAGTTTATACAGTAAAAGCTTCTTTTGCATGCATAAACATTATATGTATTTACTCACTTTCCTTTAGCAAATGTTTCCAGTTCAGATAAATATATTTTCAAATATGCAGGAGTCTTTTTAGATTTCTGTATGCAGAAAAAGAAATTTTATCACATTGGATAAGACATTAAAAAATTATAATAATCATTTAGATACAAAAAAAAAAGAAATCATAACTGATTTCTTTATAAAAATGATGAATTCATTTTTAAAAATCCACCACTAATGATCAGACTACAATACGAGGGCTATCTAAAAAGTATTCCACCCTGAATTTACCTCTGTATAGTAATGATACTAGAGCCGCCACCATGCATAGTGGAAGAAGACAACTTAAATGTGCATGCTTGAACTTTTTCTTCATATTAGAGTGTGTCAGTCACTGCCTGCTGGCTGTTGAGTAAGGTGCTATTATAAGTGTTTGTCGTATTTTTGATTTCTCTCAAGATGACCGATCCACATTTTCTTGGCAAAACACAGAAATTCCAGTTGTCTCCATACTCTCCAGGTATGGTTCCTTGCAACTTCTGGTTGTTTCCATAATTGAAGATGGCTTCAAAGAATTTCATTTTAAAAAGAGAAGAGATTATGCAGAACACGATAAAGGAGATGAACACCATTCCAAAAGAAGCTTTCCCGGATTGTTTTCAGCAGTGATAAGATCGATGGGTTAAGTGTTTGAAGGTACAAGAGGTCTACTTTGAAGGGGATTAGGGTCCCAATTTCATCACGTAAGTAATATACTTTTCCTGGCCAAAAATCAGATACTTTTTAGACAGTCCTCATAAACGCTGACTTTCAAAGTAATATATAAATCTAGGGAGAAAATGTAAAAATATAGAAATAAGAATTTTTTAATTACATACCTTTTCAGGATTTTGTTCAGATAATTTTCTAAAACACATAACCTATAAAATGCAATTTGTGTTTAATATGTAAATGTTAAATTACTGAATATTACAAAGCAACTAAGAACAATTCTAACAAATAACTTGATATCATAATATAAGAAACATGAATGAGTTCTTACTATGTATACACACAATGAATACAGCTTTTGGGCTACAGTCAGATTTGTTTCTGTAAAATAAATAGATATAAATTAATAAATTTATATTTTAAATATATATATATATTGATATCAGTTTGAAACAGTATATTTTTAAAAGAACACCAAAATTCAAAAGATAAAGGTTTATTAGGAACCTTATAAATGTGATGTAGAATATCTTTATTCCATTATGTTCTTAATGTATCAAAATAAAGGGGTCCCAAAATGAATGCAAGATTTGAATGTACTCCCATTTGTGCAGTAAAGTTTTGGTAATCCTATTTAAAAAAAAAATTAAAAAAAAAAAACATTCAACAGCTGATAATTTAGGGTTAGTAAAAATGGAGCATTACACAATAGAACAGTGTGTTAATGCAAGATTTGAGTTAAATAAAAAAAAAACATTGTTTTCCCTTTAAATTCTTACATTTTTATTGAATAGTCAAGTACAGAGAATAGAGTTATGTATGGAATAAACATAGGGCAAATGGCCTCCATAGTTTTGCTAGCATATACACACTCTTTTGTCAAAATTTTCCAGGACCATTTTGCATAAATGTGGCTGAATTTCGTTGATACAACATTGAACTTCCTCCTTCAATGCATGCATGCTTGTTGGTATACATCTTTGACTTCAAATAACCCCATAAAAAGAAATCCATTGGTGTTAAATCACGCAATCTAGTGGGGTCAATTCTCAAATTTTTGAACAGTGGCCACCAGACTTTCATTATTTTTGAAGTATTGTTCAACAATGAAAATACATTGTTCTATTGTGTAATGCTCTATTTTTACTAACATTAAACTATCAGCTGTCAAATGTATTTTCTAATAGGGTTGAAAACACTTTACTGCACAAGTGGTGGCAAATTCAAATCATGCATTAATTTTAGGAAACCCTTTAAAAGCTATATATATACAATGCTAATACATATGACACAGAAATCACTCTCATTACTTATTGTTAAATGGCAATAACTAAATGTAAACAAAACATCACATGAATTTCAGGTTGCTACAATGAACATTTTTACAGATACAATAAATTGAGCATTTCGCTTAGCAATGGAACTGTAAAATGTTATTAGAAACACTTTGAATATTTCGCTATGCCATCAAAATGTTCATTTAGTTAGAGGAAAAAAGACACAAATGAAACAGAAATAAGCTTTAAACAGAAAATTTAATCTAATTCAAAAATAAACTTAACCCTCATTAGAATGTAATAATTGATTTGCTTATGGAAATTAATGTCCAAATCTTACAAAACAATCATTTATCAATTTAAGACTCAAAAATTTAATATTTTAATAAAATCAATTTCATTTACGTATTATTTTTTCTCTTAACTATAATAATATTGTTTAATTTAATTTGATATAATGTTTTTTGAATGTTATGGTGACATTCGCCCATTAAAACATTCAACTGCATGCTTTAGCCAATCATTAACTCCTTAGTAGGATTTTTACTTCCACTTTTATTTCATAAAATACTTTTAAATTTGTATAAAATTAATTCAATTGACTTCATGTTTTTCAGTGATATCAAATATCCAAGATGAATTTTTTTAAATGCATTCCAAATTAATCATTTACAGCATAAAAATTCAATTTATTAATTGAGTGAATATGCTGGTCACCAAAGGCGGCTATTAATTAAAAATTCTGTAAAAATTTACTTCTTAACTCATAAAAACTTCTAAAATGTACAGATAATTTTTTTAATCAGTTATTTTCTAATTTTATAATCCTAATACAACAAAAGAAATTCAAATATGTATTTCAGAATTTAACCCATTACAAATAATTTATTACAGTTTTAAAAACCGACATATATTGTTTCAAATTATGTTAGAGTTCAAAAGAGAAAATTTGTTTACAAACCTTTTTGACACTTGGCAACTAAAATTTCTAACTGTTCTTTCAATTGGGACTCTTTTACACATTCTAAATTGCTAAACTGTAAGATAAAATTTCATGTATTCAATACAGTCAAATTAAATAAATTTAAAAATAGGTAATAGAGTTGTTTATTTAAAAGTTAAATTTTAATATGCAAAATCTATGTTACTGCTTTACATATTGTTACAAACCTGTAATGTTGCTTCTCACCACGGTTGGTTTAATCAAGACCGCTTTACAATGAGCTCTGTTGGGTGCTAATCGGGTGCCATGTCAGTGATCTCAAAGCTTGGCGTCAATTTGGAGATAAAATAGATATTACTGGAAATTCAGAATTTTAGCAATTCAACCAATAGAAACTGAGATACGTCTGATTGGTTCAGAATCTTCTCTGCCCGCCGCCAGGGAACTATAAAAGGCCGGCAGTCTCAAGCTGCAGTTAGTCGTAGTCAAGCATCGAGTCATCAAAAGGCAAACGAAGTAACGTTGAAATAGTCCAGCAAAGAACAAGCGCTGTGTGGAGCTCAAGAGATTGCTGAACTGAGCTGTGTGTTGAGTCGAGGTATTTATTGTGGAAGCAGCATCCAGTGGTGTGTGAAGTAGCCAGTCGTGTAGTACTGAGTCGGCAGTTGGATACAGCTAAAGTGAAAAGACAGTAGAGAATTGCAGTCATTTGGAGAGATCGTAGAGTGAAGATATGCAAATTCCCTCCTTCTGCTGAATTCTGCCTGGCTGCTTTGTGTGCTGTGGTCCCTATTACTACCGATTACTACTTGTGGGTTAATGTTTGTTGTAGTGTGCTGCTGTATATATTTGTTGTCTTTGTGTTAGTGTCTTCATGTTTAATAAACATTGTCATTGTTTTCTACTAAAGGACTGTTTATTTCCTCAACCAACAAATTGAGAAAGAACCCCGACAGAAGGATATCCGTAACAACATGTATTATTTTTCACAGTACATTTTTTTTATTTGTATGACTTTTTACAAAAATCAGTAAATTACCTTTTTAACTTTCTCTAATGCCTGCAGAGTTGATACAGCCTTGTGGAGTAAATGTGCATGATGTTTTCCTTTATGTCCATCTTCATAAGCAGATAAAATGGGTCCAATACAAAGTAAAACCCATTCCATTGTTAGAGGTTTTGTCTCTTTAAAGTATATTGTAAGAAGATCTAAACACCTAAAAGTGCACAAGGAGACAAACAAGTCAGACTTGAAAACAACATGTGAGCTATATAATATTAAAAAGGGGTAATAAATAATTATAGGAGGGATAAACAACAAAATTTATCAATAATTTTGGATACAAATAAAAAATTAAGGTAAGAATCCAACCCTTAACTACGGAAGTGAAAATTTAGGGCTTAACTGGGGAGGTGAGGTCTGAGAGGCCACATTTCCATTACACTCAAATTAAATTTTCTAATGAAAGTATTAGTAAGAAAATCAGCCAAAATATTCTGCAGACATTTTTCTTTATATATAAATACGTTTTAGAAATTTTTCAAACTATATTATCATTGGAAAAAGTAATTGCGTTTGTACATACATTTTCTTCTCAAATTACATGTTACAAAAAATAATTTTCTTGGTAAAAAACATTTTACTTTTTAAATTATATTTATTTTTCCAGTAAACAAAGGTATATATAGAAAACAATATAATGAAAAACTCAAAAATTATATGAAAAATAAAAAAAATTAACAATGAGTACAATTGACCCTTTTTTTATTATCAACCTTATTTCTAAGAAGAAACGTGTGAACATTCGTTGCATGGTTTTCGAGGGCATTTTAAACATACAGGTTAAATACTTGTCTAAAAATCAGCCTATTCTGTAGACATTTCTCTTGATATATCAATATACTTTAGAAATTTTTCAAAATACATTAACAGTAGAAAAATTAATTATATTTGAATATCAGAATCAGGCGAATGCGAATTTTTGTCGAAAAAATCTGTGCAATTATTTTCATCACTAAAATCACTTTTTTCTTTATTTAAAAGTCTCTGGACCTCTGCCTCATAACAAGGATAAGTAGATTGGTTGATATTTCGAGCACCAAGTTTTCGAACCATCTGCTAAGACTTGTATACTACTGGAACACTAAATGAGAGGAGTGGTCTCACAGACGGTTGAAACAGGATTGAAATCAGTTGTAAAAGGATACGTGAAGATCACAAAACAAGATCAATCCATTCGACTGAGCTAAAAATAGAATACAGGTGACCGAAAGTTTATACTTAGTGGTCTGAGATACTGCACCTCTTCAGTTAAGGGTTAAATTTAGAGAGCTGACAATTATTTCAAATATAAAAGTAATTCAAAATGCAGTACACTATAAAATAGTAATTTTTAATCTTATGGAATAGCATCTGGTACTTCAAAAATCTTTTAAACACATCTGCAATACCTCGACCTGGTGTCTAATATAATGAATCAATCACAAAAAATTGCTTAGACTATTGTTTTGTGCACCTCAGTTGTTCTCAAAACCTGCAAAAACTACAGGGAGGTGGAGTTTTTTGTTTAGTTATATTAACGTCCCATTTAAAACAATACTAGGGCTATTTTGGTACAGACCTCATACTTTTGAACTACCGTCAGATGACAAGGACGACATCTGAGCTGAGATCCCCCTCTCCTAACTTCCACATCACATCAGTATGAGGACGTTTGGCCCCGATGGATTTAACGTCCACCAGATCTTCTTACACGACGGTTCTTCGGTGGAATAGCGTCTCGAACCTGAAACGCTCCAGTTCCGAAGCCGAAACCTTACCACCAGTCCAACTTGGAATTTTAAGGAAATATTTATCCTTTAAAGCAATTAAAATAGTATAACCCCGTTTGTAAAAAGAAACATGTAAATAAAAGGGAACAAAATAAAATTCAACTGCCCCTTCAATTACAAATTTGAAATCAATTAACAATTTTAACAAAAAAAAAATTATTACTTTAAATTTTTTGATTAAAAGTTAAACTTCTTTCAAGGAGAGTTTTTCAAAGAAACAGAAGAGCTTTTCCCTGCATATTTAATAATTAAAAAATAAGATCTTTGGTTTTCTTTCGCCAACGTAACACATTGTATACGGCGCTCTGCGCGCTCAACACGCTCTCAGGGCACACACATTTTTGAACGCTCTAGAAGCATACTTGGCAAGCAATAGGATTCATATATGCACATTTTTAAATTGCATTTGGTATTATATTTACATAAAGTATTCTTAAATATTATTATATATTTTATACATGTATTTATTAGAAGAATTTTTTTTTACATTTTAACTATTATTTATTTCACAGACTTGAATAATGCTTTACAGTGTGATATTTGGTAAATCATATTCAATTGTGCAATGGTGTGTGGCACGATTTGCAGCAGTATCTTGTTTTAAGACATTAAGGACTGTTCATGAGTTTTCTCGTGTTGCTGTCTCATCTTCTGTTGCTTCATAAATAACAAAGTTAGGATGATTTTAGAGCATATAAGTTTGCCCCAAAACGTGCTGTCCCAGGCGCATTAATAAGATTTTTTTTGGTCCTTAATGCATTAAATATTTGCCTCTGGTTGGTTACACATCTAACCAGAGTAAACATGAAAACGAGATATTTCGTTATCTGGCCACAACGTTTGGCCAGCTAAAAAAGAAAAATCTCGTGACCCCCTACGCAATGTGTACAAGGAACATTAATTAAGTTCTTTGAAAAATTACCGAAGATTTACAACAAATTACTACAACTGCCAGCATAGGATCCTGGTGTGCCCAGGTCTAGGAAAAGGCTTAGAGCAGCAATCAATAATATCTATATGAATTCCCATTTGTAAAAAGATCAAGAATTTCTAATTTCGTTGCTAATCTTGTGGATTTAAGTTTTTCCTTTTTTTTCTTTGGGGGGGGGGGGCTTGGATAGCTATAATGAGCTAGCTACATGCATAAAAATTTTCTGGATTTTTTTAAAAATAATTAACCAAAATAGCTAATTAAATCAGTTTCCATAGTAGGGCATGTATAACGTAAATTCATTTAAGTTATCCATTCCTCCATAAATAATCAAACTATTATTTCTTTATTAATAATTCGATCATAAATGTCATGACATTAGAGCATTACGCGCTCATCTTAACTAGTTCAATTAATTTTATCCTTTCCCTTAAACTTACAATAATTGCTATTCTAAATTATGATGTAGAGGTGCTCATGACCACTTTGTCACACCCCAGAACTCTGAAACATCACAAAGTTGCTGTTGCCATTTGCCAACATTGAATAATAAGTATTCTTACTTTCAATTTTGTGCATACAATTACACATGACCCATATGATAACTGAATAAGGGTGTAAAATAAATAGCTAAATGATTAAAAGCAAAACAATCATTCACTAGAAAGAGATGGTTTAAAATCTAAATTGGCAATAAAATATTTGTATTAGTTCACACATAAAAATTAAAATTTTATTACCTTTCTATCCGTAATCATCAAAAGGAAAAGGATAAGAATATGAGAATAAAGCAAAGAGTAAGTCTCTTTCCTTCTTTTACTAATATTGTTACCATTTACATTTTAAAAAAATTATAAAATTCTACATATGACAAATATTAAAATTAGCAAATTGTTTATAATAAAAATATAAAAAGTTAAGATATTTTTTTAAATAACAAAAATAACTTTGTTTTTTTTAGCAGAAAATATCTTAAGAAATACACAGAAAAACTAAGCAGAAGGGTTTATGGAGATTCTCAATGAAATAAAATAATAAAATGGCAAAAATAATTTTTAAAAAATACAGTATAAATACATGCACTGAAAATTAAATTATAGATATTATTTATCTTTAATTTTAATTAGCCACCTTTAGCAACCACTTCCTTGACTGGTGTTGTTAAATGATTAACTTGTTATTTCATATGACTGAAAATTATGAATTCAATCAGTATAATGCAAATTAAAAAAGTATATATACTATAAAATAAAAACAGAAGTGAAAATACTACTACTGAGTAAATGACGGTAAAAACCATGCAATTGAATGTTTTGATATATAGTTTGAATTCCTTCATAGCATTTAAAAGCATTTTTTCAGACAATATTACAAATTGAATTTAAAATATTATTTCTTTTAAAGAGGAAACAGTGTAGAAATGAAACTTATATCATTAAAAAGATAATTTTTTGAATTTTCAGATAATACTTTTTTTTAAACTGTTTTAGAAAATATGGATATCAATTTTCAATTTCCGTAGGGAAGTCATAACAATATGGTTAGATTTAAAATTAATGTATGCTCACCAAAATTGAAATATTTTAAGTCAATTTGTCACCAATTTTTTTGCAACCATTTCTGATATCCAACCAAAATATCAACTTTAAGCAAGTTTTTTGACAACTGGCATGATTTTAATTGTGCTTGTAATCTGTGCTTGTGCAATTAATCTGAAACCTCACCCCGATTACTTATCTCAACATGGTTAAGCCTATTTTTGTACTCGAATAAACTTTCTGTTTGAAGTCTATTTCTTTATTTCATTTATATCTTCTTGCCTCTGAATGAATGCATTTTTTGGTGAGATGGTAAAATATCTCCAGAATATTTCTAATAATATTTTGCAGTTCCATTAATTAGATGAGTGAGACATTGGGTTTATTGCAGCTGTAAAAATATTCAATGAATAAAGTAGTCTGAAATTTGTATGATGGTTTTTTGATATCTGAATGTTGCCATCTTACAGTAAGTAAAAAATGTGATTTCTGTGCCACCTATTTTATTGTTTTATATATAAATACAGATTTTTGACATACTGAATCTACAAAAACTAGGAAAAACATTATCATATTGTTTTTTAAAACATGCAGATGAATATTGTATAATGCAGTGAAAATTGTAGTTATGAGCAAAATATGAAAAAAAAACTTACCTGACTCTAAAATCAAGCAGAGCTTTTTCTTCTTCATTTTTTTGAGATTGGCTACCTTGAATTCTTTTTTTAAAAGCTTTACCTAAAGCTTCATCTAATTTAAACATTTCTGTATCTGAGAAAACTACTGATTCCTAAAAATTGCAAAGAAAAAAAATTTGCATTAGACAACATTTCCACAACACACCAAACCCTACTATTACACATTTTACATAGAACTTACAGAATCACTTTCTTCCGCAGCAGGCCCTAATGCTTCCTTCACTTCAGTTCTAAATTTCTCATACATCTTGGTATCAGTATTTTGTTCTGGATCAGATTCATCTTCACTACTGCTCCCAGATTCAAATGATACATCACTTTCTACCTCTGGGAATAAAAATCCCAATCATCAGCATTATTATTATCAGCATTATTAGGATAATTCAATATGTATTCAATTTTTTTAAAAAACTCACCCTCATTAACCATCACTGGTTCATCTGTCTGAGCAGGATTTATTACCTAATTGATATATAAAAAAGAATGATTTAATCTTAGTTGAGAAATGAACAAAACAAATGAGGATAAAAAATACGTACATAACTGATATCTTAAAGCAATACCTTTTAAATAATATTTATCTACATTCAAAAAAATTTTTTTAATAAAATTTATATACAGAGTGTCCCTGCATTCATGGGCCAAACTGTAAGGGTATATAAAAAATAAATATAAAGAAGCATTTTTTGTATAGAAATGAGAGGTCAAAAATGAAAGTTTTGGTAGAAAAAAAACAAGAATTGCCAAGGAAATGAAGCGAAAGCTCTTTGCTTACATAACATTTCAGTAAGTGCAAAAATGTACCACCACCAGCTTTGTTGTCTTTTTCTAGCTGAAAATAAATAAATAAAATCTAGCCATAAGGATATTTATTTTATATTAGCTTGGCATATGCTGTCTGTAATGTAAATAGCAATAACACTAACCACTTCTTTTAAAATTGGAAAATATTTTTAAAACATTTTCATTACTGAATACCAAATTATCAAGGAAAATTTCTAAAAAGAGATAGACATCAATTTTATCAATGCTACTATATTTTATAAAACAATTTATTATTTCATGTTTAATCTGTGCACTATTAAAAATAGATAGTTCAAGTTTTAAAATAATATACAATACTTAGTATTGTTAACACTGAAATTTTGTTGCTGAAGATGACATTTCCATTTATAAAATTTATTAAAAGTTGGAAAAAATATAAATTTGGTTTAAAATATATTTTTCTTAAATTTGATAAATAAGTTACAGTTATTATTTTTTGGAATGAGACATAATTCAGAATATAGTTATAATAAAGAATCCTGATTTAAATTATTTCATGAATAAAAATAGTATTTAAAAAAATTGCATTACCTTTGTAATATTAGAACTTGCTAATAAATAAAACATCAACTAGGCATTTATTCATATTGCTTGAACTGATTAAATTTTATTCAAATGTTTCTAATTAAAAATAACCAAGACATTCTTAACAAAGGAAATGAAAACTGCAGGAATTAGAATTAATGTTCATCGTCATAACTATCATCAATGTCATCATCACTAAAATTGCTCTCGGTATCAGAATCCGAATTGATGTTGAAAGAAATGTTTTCCACGACTTCTTAGACAATGCCGTCAGTTTCCCAATACATTTTTTCAATGTGCTCGATATGTTTGCAATGTTTTTCCTATCTCATATTTCCAATATTTATCATGGCTTCCGAAGCAAAACTTTCAAGACGTTGAAATCTCATGTTGGCAATCGCATTTCTTTCTTGCACGTAGCGTTTAACATCCGCCCAAATTAATTCTATTGGGTTTAAGTCACAGTGGTATGGGGGAAGTCTCAAAACATCATGACCTTGTTCTTTTAGAGTTTCGTCAATGAAATATTTTTTTTCGCCACTTGCATTTGCAGCAATCAGTTCAAGTAACTGAACTTTTCGCATTTTTTTATCATACGGGATTTTCTTTTTCTCCAACCAAGCACGCATTTTATCCTTTTTCGAGCTTTTTGTGTGTACGGGATCCATCACTTTTGTGTGATAAGCAGCATTATCCATAACTATTACCGAAATCGTAGGAATATTAGGTAGAAGCTTCTCAACTATTCATTTTTTAAAATTATCAGAGTTCATCTGCCCGTGATAATCCCCAGTTGCAGATCCAGCTTTAAATATTAATCCGGCATTTGGAACGAAACCAAATTCTAATTCAGCATGAACCACAATCAGACGATGACCTGAGCTATATTTGATGGCAGCACCAATTTTTTCATCTCTCCAACATTTCTCGAATGAAAGATTGCTGTCCAACCACGTTTCATCCATATAAACTATGTTCCTCTTTGCTTCTCGGAATTTTTTCATTTCCCTAAGAAAACGAAATCTCCAGGCTACAATGTCCGATCTTTCAATTAAGATCTGTCTCTGTTTTCTGCAACGTTTGTACTGAAAACCTGCAATGTGGAGGTATTTCCATAGAGTTCCTCTTTTCTAAGGAAAATTCTTTCCTTCACCACGGGAAGCAATCGAGAAAAAGATGGAATTTTATGGTTTGCATAAAACTCATTCACAATATTTCGAAGAACACACAGATCAAAAATGTCCAAAATTGCATTTCGAGTCTCGGGACGCTTTCGATGTTTCTCCGGCGTAGATAACTGTCCATTTATAGAAATATCTTCATTTTTAATTCGCTAAATTGTTCTAAGTGAAACACCAGTCGCTGAAGCAGCACGTTTTTGGGCTTGGGAAAGGGGAAACAAAAGTGTTGCAGCTCTAGCCTCATCTTCGCAAAATTTAATAACATTATTTATTATATTTCTCTCTTTCAAGTGAATAGTTCGCCCTTTTAAAGACATTTTGTAGTTGTTAGCTTTGAAAAAAGCAGTTTTTGAAATTAAATATATATTATTTATTAATAACTATCTAGAAGAACGAAAAGTACGACAGCAGATGATAAAACAAAGTAAGTGATTTGGCGCGCATTTAGGGTTGTCTCATTAACAAGAGTGGGAGAGTTAACACGTCTTCCCCGCGCTGAAATGAACTCTACCTCCAAGAAGGCAGACCGAAGTGCCTTCTCCTGCTGAACATAGAATACAAGCCTAGTAGCGTCTAGCAAGTAATTAGCATATACTCTTTCGAAGATGCCAGCTGTCCCATGAACAATTGAAGCAGCAACTGAAAGTTTTGCAATAAAGTTTTTATTAGTCATTGGAAGTCTGGTAGACACTACATTTTTCTGCCTTGCTTGCACTTACTTACACTTACATGTTCCATCTACAATTTTCATTTTCGACACCACACTGCTATACAAAAAAATGCTTCTACATATGTACAACGGGTTTTCAGTTGAAAAAGTATGAATTTATTCAAAGTATACACCATTGGCCTGAGCACAATGATCCCATTGATTAATGAGCCGGAAGATTCCTTGTTCCCAGAATTCCTGTGGCAGCGACGAGACCCAGTCCTTCACAGCATCCTTGTGTTCGCTATCCGAGATGAAGCGCTTCCCTTTCATTAGATGTTATTTCAGGGGACCAAACAGACGAAAATCGCAGGGCAACATGCCCGGGCTGTAGGGCGCAGAGTCCAGCTGCTCCCACTTGAATACATTTTTCTGCCTGACTCTTGAGACGTGTGGAAGCGCGTTATCATGGAGCAAAACCACACTAAGATTTTTTGTTCTTGATGGGCTTGCGTAGTCTTCGGAGTATCTCGCAATACAAATCGGAGTTAATGGTTCTGTGCTCGAGGACATGCACTGCCACGTCAATTGGAAGGCACCTTTTAACAGAGCCTCTGCTCCCTCCTGTGCATGCGGGCACCCGCGCATGCTCCGATCTACGCCGGAGACTCCAATCGCATCTCTAGATGTCTTGCTACGTTCTCCCATAGTGGTATAGGAAAATATGTTAACGGTTACGTTGTTATAACATTTCGTACCTTTTCATTTGAACACCTCTTGTATTTCAGACATATATGCACCACCAGCATCGATACAGGCTAGTAGCGTCTAACAAGTAATTAGCATATAATCTTTCGAAGATGCCAGCTGTCCCATGAACAATTGAAGCGACGATTGAAAGTTTTGCAATGAAGGTTTTATCAGTCATTGGAAGTCTGATAGACACTACATTTTTCTGCCTTGCTTGATTTTTACTTACATTTACATGTTCCATCTACAATTTTCATTTTCGACACCACATTGCTATACAAAAAATACTTCTTTATATGTATTTTACCTATTAAAGTTTGGCCCATGAATTTACACTGTATATTGAAGCCTTGATGGGCAAAAAATAATGTAGTTTCCTTTGTAGTGAAACTGTATAATATTTAAGTATGAATAAGAATTGAAACAACAATTTCCAGTGAAAAATAATGATTAAATTATTTATACACATTTCAAACTAACATTTTTATTTGAAAAAATATATTTAGGAATAATACATAAATAATTTTTAAATTTTATTTGACAAATCTTACTATATAAATAAAAGTTTTCAGAAATAATATATAATCATTAAATAATAATTTTAAAAAATTGCCTTTAATGGAGGGGAAAAAAAAAAGAAATCAGGATGAGTTTTTACCGTCTGTGTGTGTGTAATGATATTTTAAAATCTAATTTAAACTTAATTAACTTCTTAATTTTCAGTTTAATTTAACCCATATCAACTTCATTCTAAAATATTCACTTATTTCATGACCCCATTCCACTTTTTCTATTTAATTAAAGCAACCCCAGTTCTAAAATTGTTGAATCAGCTAAAAGACGACAAGTTCCCACCCTCCGAGTGAAAGTATAACATTTTGTTGACTTAAACAAATTTTTCTAAAGGGTCCCTATGATTCCCTTACCTGTGATTGATAATTGTTGAAAATCCCAATTAAAATCTCACAGTATATATTCATAGGGATAAATTTTTACAGGATAAATAAAACGAAGTTAAAATTTCAAAGTGGCATCTCTGTCTTCGGCCATGACTCTGCTTCAAAAATTATGCTTACACGCACACATATATAATTACTTAAAATAATTGAAATGGATTTAAAAAAAAAAACTTCTACAGTAATTGTTTTTCTTATAACTGTTGCCTTATTTTTTATAAAATAATTTTAAAAAATGGATGGAATGGATAACTGCCTAACTTTTAAAAAGTCAGCTAATAGGCAAGCATAACTATAATACATAAAAATTTTATAAAAGGAATAAAAATTTATAATTTTCCCCTCAAAAATAATTAATACACAAACAGCTACAAATAAGCAATTAAAAAATGCCATGCTTCTATAAAAATACATTTAGAAATATACTTACATCAAGAATCAGTTGCAAAGATTCTTTCGTAATAAAAGGACACAAAAGTGGAAAAACCATATTTACAACATATCGCAAAGGTTGCGAATTTCTAGACAGCAATGACAGCAGAATATCAACTACAACAGAAACCCAAAAAGGTTCATTTCTAACTGTTAGTTTACGAAGTTTTCGATCATCCAAGGCTTTTTCACAGCAAATATGAAGTTCCTTAACAATGAAAAAAATAATATACTATTAGAATTTTTTTAGTTCAATAATACTTTAATAATGCATTACATTGTATGGAAGCAAGGTTAAAATGCACATAAAAATGTATTTCATTATAAATTTTGTAAATGCTAGCTTGGTGAATTTCAAAGGATGCTTCAACCGGAGAACTATATGTTATACGGAAGTTTATCAAGCTGGTCAAAAAAATATCATATTTTATACAAATATAAGAATAAAATATCATTAATAATTGATGGATATATATTTCACATGCTTTGAAGTAAAGTTATTTAAGATATTTTTGCATAAGTTTATTATAAAAAATCTTAGGAACTAAAGCATTTCAAATAACTTTATTCACTACAGTTAACAGCATTAAAAAAAAAAAAAACTCATGACAAGCTGGAAGGTTAAGGTAGATTCCTTTTCATCTAAGTTGATATTTCATTAAACTAACTTAAGGCAAAAATAGGGCTTGGAAACCACTTTTTGCATCTAATTTGCAGATGTTCATCTTAATGAGGCACTAATTTGATTTATTTTTCGATCTTCAAAATTAACGAAATTATAGCAAAATGAAAATTTTAACCCCCAAACATTTCCACTAGATTTGAATTAGATGACCTATTTATGAGCCAGTTATGGGAAAAGTATTATACACATATAATTTCTGAACAATGAGTAGTTTGGGGATATATATATATAAACTTTTGAATGAAGAGTAGTTTTGGGTTCTAGGAACCATGATCAGAGAAGATCTGCAGATATTTCCTTAAAGTTGTGTCATGAGAATCATAGCAATAGGTATTCTTCATATAGGAATCCACTTATAGCCTGTGTACTTTCTGTAGGCGGTTCAAGGTCACATTTTCTACTGTGTTACTGGTATCAGACAATCAATAACGAGGTAGAAATGTGACCTTGAACCGCCTACAGAAAAATACACAAACTATAAAACATTACGCTGCCACTTCAATCTTATATAAATTCTTTGAAAGAAAAAGGGGAGGGGGAGTTCATTAACATTAATAAATAAATATAGGATATTAAATTTAAAAAATTTATTAACAATACAAAATTGTTTTCTGCTTCTTTTTAGAAATTTTGCTGTCTAACTCTTTCTCTCGTGACCTGCCTACCAAACAGTTCAGTGGCCAGAATGGTCATGGATACAGAGGTTTAACTCTTTCAAATGTTCAGTTTTCTCACTAATAGTTTCTTCCTTTAACACATATGATTTTGTTAATCAAGAAAATTCTCTGGTTTGTTCAGCTTTTTTGAGCAAGTTCATTACTTAGTCAGTTTTAGCATTTTGCTTTTCAAAGACAAGTATATATTCATTAGTGAGATATATATATGAAATATATATTCACTAGTAATTGATGAATATAATTTTTGCATACTTTGAAATACAGTTATTTAAAATATTTCTGCATAAATTTCTTATGAAAAATCTTAGGAACTCAAATTTTATACACTACAGTTAGCTGCATGAAGAAAAAACATTACACTGCAACTTCATCAATATGTCAATTCCTTGAAAGAAAAGAAAGGGGGTGGAGGGTAAAAGCTCATTAATATTAGTAAACAAATCTAAGAAATTAAATTAAACAAATTTTATTAACGATATAAAAACAAAGTTTTCTACTTTTTAGAAATTTTGCTAATTTTTTTAATTGTTCAGTTTTCTCACTAATAACTTCTCTTAACCCTTTTCAGTGCAGTATTACATTACATGGAATACCTACCTTTGCTGCTTTAAAAATCATTAAATTCTGCTATAAATGGGGGGTGGGGGAATATGTTTATGATTTGCTTTTAATCTTCTTTTTTAATACTGGGTGACAATTTAAATCAAGCTTATCCAAAATTTTCAGCTATAGGATGATATGTAAAGATCTATTTTTTTCAAGGAATTTTTGTTAATTTTTTTTCTAGTAAAAAATAATTTCAAAGTTATCTTGTTCACTATATCTTAAATTACTTATTGTATATATTTTTTAATTTTATAGAATACCAATATAATTTTATTGTAAATTGTAAAATTATAGAAAATTTTATAGAAAACTGTACCAATCATGTTGCTCGGCAGGATGCTATACTGGAAAGAGAATATCCTGTCTTCATTCCCTTAATCGAGGAAAATGAACTCGATTCAAGGCATAGTATTTGGGAGGATCGATTTTACTTAGAGGCGAGGGTCATTTTTACTTAGAGCTGCACAAAATTTCCTGCTTTTTCAGTTTTGTAACATTCTTTTTATATAATAAGGTAAAAATCTTTAATTATATATATATATATATATTAAAACTTATTTTTTATTTTAAATATAACTGAAGATTTTTTTTTAGTAAATTAATTGTATTGAAAATAGAATTTTTTCAAAACCAGAAGTATTTCAAAAATTGCCCTCTAAAAGCAAATCTATGCATGCCTCCTTGTGGTGCACTTGGGATCATGCTATATCTGCCATATAGGCATAACGTAGTGCTTTAAAAAAAATAATTCTAGAGTTTAGTTATATTAACTTCCTATTTTAAAACAATACTATTTGGGGATGAACCTCATAATTTTGAACCGCAGTCAGATGATGAGGACGACACCTGAACTGGCACTCCCCCTTCCACACCACACCAGCGGGAGGACGCTTGGCCCTGACGGATTTAACATGCACCAGGCCCGCTTACATGACGGTTCTTCGGTGGAAATGGGTCTTGAACCAGAAATCCTCCGGTTCCAAAGACAAGACCTGGCCACCGTGACCCATACAAATTCAAGATATTTTACTCATTTTCACACTTTACTTTTTCAGAGCTCTAGTGGTGCAGTGCTTCAGGTGATGAACACCCCAAAGTCAAAACGAAAAGTACAAGTTCCTCAAGAAATTGAGCCTGTATATTTCTGCAGGTCCAAATAGGTTGCTTATTTTTATTTTTTTGTAAGAGTTTAAAATTTAAAGAGTAGTGCGTCGTAAAGGGTTAATACATATGATTTTGTTAATCAAAAAATTCTCTAGCTTGTTCAGCTTTTTAAGCAAATGCATTACTTATTCGATTTTAGCATTTTGCTTTTCAAAGACATATTTCTTCTTCTGTAATGACCAAGAGATCAAATTTTAACACAAGGTTTACCATAAGTTCACATGTACCTATTTCTACCAAAGGTGTCAAAATGACCCCTTTTGGTATTTAATTAGAAAAAATATAAATTACCCTATCTATTATGAAGTTAAAGTAGAAAAAAACAATATATTTGTTGAGGTTTGGTGTGATGAAAAGGTAGTTAATCTGTGTTTATTTAAAAAAAAATGTTTATTTTCTAATCTAGGTCTTCAAGACCATCTATTCTTTTAACAAAACATTGACTCACGCATCTTCTTACTAATAACCTATAATAGCATTTATTTGACTGGCTTTCAACTTCCGACTTCTTATATACACACATTTTACTAACACATACTTATTTCTATATTTATACCTATATCAATGTGCGTCCCTATCAAGCTGTGACACATTTAAATATAAATGTATGTATTCATGTATTAAAGCAGTTATACTATATACATTGCTCTGAAACTAAAAAAAAAGAAAAAGATAAGATTTGCGATTATATGTCTAATAAATGTAAGTAAAAATTAATTAAAACATTCTCATAAAATATTGCAATAATTTTCTTGAAGCAAATTGATGAAAAGTTGTTCTCAGAGGCTCAAAATGACCTCTTGGCAAACCTAGTGTTAACTTTCTTTTTCTTAAAATGTCATAAGATTCTTTAGTCCTCTGTTTCTTCAAAAACAGGCGAGAATTTGAATGGATTAATATTACTGCTATCTTTGATTCTTTAATAATATACACAGCTTTACCTTTATTTTTTTTTTCAATCTTTCAACCATTCAGAGCATTCACTTTCAAAAATCCACAGTAATTTAAATAGTAATTTTCCAGTATACTGTATAATAACTCGAAAATACCCTAAAAATAATTTTTGGGCAAATACAAATATTCTTTTTTAGATTAAATTAATTTATTGAATTACAATTAATTTAATTTTAAAGTAACACTTTAAAAATATGATTAATTTATAGAATATTTTTAAAATAATTGATATTTACCAAAAAAATTCTAAAAATTACAAGTCATGAACTTTTAAAAAATACAAAAATCTTTATTACCTCAAAGATTCCAGAGATAAATTCTGGATCTTGAAGCAAATGAAATGCCAGTTCTAAGAAGAGAGTCTGGAATATATAGGTTTCATTTACCAATCCATCTCTATTGCTTTGCTTAGATAACTTATGAACAATTACTTCCATTTGTGCCCATGGTTCTCGAACCTAAAATTAAAAAAAAAAACTGTATAGTTGCAAATATTAAATAGAATAGAACTTCAATAAAAATATTATAATTACAAACTAGAACTGCATATAAATGAAGTTGAGATAATGCAAATGCAAAATAATGCAAAAATGAGATAATGCAAATCGCAGAAAAAAAATGAAATTAGACTAAATGAAACCAGAAAGAGTTATTAAATAAATAACTGGACTAATACTTCAAAGTTCAACTTCCAAACAAATAAGAGAGGCTTTTTTTCCTCCACATTTAGCTTCAAGTCATATTTCAAATATTGTGTATATATAACCAAACTTTCAGTTCTTAATATTTTTTTTTCTTAGATTTGGAAAAAAAGTTTATTTTATAATATATATATATATATATAAATTTATTTCCATGTATCTTTGGAAACAGCTCTAATGATTTGGATCAAACTATATTAAGATAAAGTTTAGTTTTTTAAGTTTATCTATACAGGTGTCTCTCCTGAAAAAAAAAAAAAAAAATGTGATTTTACACTCACAAAAAAATTTATAACTACATGTGGCTATAGATGAGCTGCATAAGCATATCATACATGTAGTAGTGTTAGAATTTCAGATCCCACGCATTTTTCTTATGTTCGATCCTGTGTTTGCAATTAAATCAGATTTTATTTATTTTATTATTTTAAACTAACAATTCTTCTATTTATATAAATTTTATTTCATGTATCTCGGACACGGATCTAACAATTACGATCAAATTTTATATTTAGGTAAGGTTTTATTTTTTAAGTTTATCTCTGTAGGTGTCTTTCATGGAAAAAAAAAAATTTACAAACAAATTTATAACTAACAATAAGAGCCTTTTTCTGTCTGCTGACAATGTCACAAAGCTCCATCTCGTAAATTTTTGTGGTATATACATTTTTGCCATAGGAGGATATCCTACTAGTACATCAAAATTTTGTGAGATGGCGTTGATGGGTGCGAGATAAGTGTAGAAGTGAAAAATATTCATATGTTATCAGTATGTGATTCATATCTAAATATTTTCTCCAAAAAATCATGATTTTACCACACACACAAAAAAAATGCTGAGCAAAACTCAGACCCTGAGAAATTTTTCTTATAAATTTTCTTAAATAAAAATACATGAAGTTAAATTCATTATTTTTCCTATATTTTGTTTTAAATCAAATATATTATTCAGAAAATAATATTTGAGAGATAGAGATTAAACTTCTTGTTCAATAAAATTCAGGCAAATCCAATTGTTTGATACCGCACTCTCTACAAAAAACATTTTAAACTGATATAGCATATTTTCAAATATTTTGAAATGGGAATACAATTATCCCTGAGTATTAAATTCTTTTTAAACTACTCTGCTGTAATCAGTTTCAAAACCCTAGTTTATTTTATTTACTTTAGAATCTGAAAGATTAAAATTAATCAAACTTATTAATAATAAACTATTAACTAACCTAATTATTAACAGATTAAAACAATTAGGTGAGGAAACTTTAAAATAAATTCAAAATAGTACCTTATCAAGATCAAAACAAGGAGTTGTAAAATCTGAAGCAGCCATTAATTCTTCTGTATATTGCGTTACACATAAAAGATGACTGAGAAATGGTCTAATAGAATTGAGGTGCTGTTCTGCCCTATGATATAAAGAATTCAAAGCCTTAAAGAATGAATTCCTAAATGTTTCCCGCAGTTTTTCATCAATATCTAACATACAATTGGCTTCATCACACTAAAAATAAAAAGGAGAATTTTTAATATTAGCTTCATTTACATTAAAAAATTTTACAATATATACCCTGCAAGATAAATGCTTGAAAAAGAAATTAACACAAGAATAACTAGAAAAATACAATAAATAACGCAGAGTTGCCATTCAAATCTGAAAAAAAAAATCCTTATGTTTTCCTTGTACATATGTTCAAGATACGAGGAAATGCAAAAATAGCACTCATGTGCTAGTTATAATCCAATATTATTTTAAAGAGTGGAAAAAGCAAGGAAAGGAAGCAAACAATTATAAGAATTAAAATATTACATATTAAAAGTATTTTGATATTCACATAAATATCAAAAAAGTCATACAAAATTAAAGACTCGGGTGAAATTAAAAACAAAACATTTATGTTATCATGATACAAATCATTTAAAGATTAGTTTTAAAAAAATTACACAGCAAGTTTTTTTATTATTATTTATTCATTTTTGCCAATTCAAGTATTTGGGCATCAATTTCTGCAGATTTTTTAGCTATTACTTTCATGGAGCTAATTCTTAACAAATATGATACGAAGTTTTTGTACGACCTTACATTTTTTTTTTTAGCTATTTTACTTTCAGTGAACATATGTGAAAATATTTCCAATATATCAGTGAATGTATTAGAGGACGAATGTGACACAAGTTTTAATGCCTAAAAAATTCAGCTATAAATTATTGTTCTTGAACTGAAATGTTCAAAATCAGTTTATTTTTGGACATTAAATTTGATGTTTTCGGACATCACTTTCTCCTTCATTCCTTTATTATATTCCTTTCCTTTATCCAATATCTTACAATATCTAATATTAACTATGACTTTTTTAAACTAGCATGCAATTTTCATTCTCTTTTTTTGAATGACAAATAAGTGCCTGTTATCCTTAAGCTTATCATCTTCTTACAAAGTGAATAGTATACAAATGGATTTTGTGGAACTCCTCGAACCAATTCAGTAAAATCAGGACTGGTTTTTTTTTGTTTTTGTTTTTTTAATCCATTCAATCCGTATTAAATAATAATTTTGAGCAACTCACTATTTAAATTTTTTTTTTTAAGTCTACTCTGAATAAGCTCACAATTTCTCAAATGATAAACAAACCATTCAATAAATTCGCGTGTCAGTGATTAAATACCACTGCGATGCATCCGCCGATTGCAAGTTGCTATTCCCACCAAAGAAATGTATTCTAATCACCACACATGATAATTGCGATCTTTTATTCTTGCAATTTTTAGAGATCGGCATTTTTTAGAGGGCAAAAATATAACTAAGAAACTTAAAATTGCCTGTATTTTCCACGATTTTAAGAAAATTTTCAAATTTCTCTCTATTTTCCCGTTTGTTTGTTTTTTTAGTCGATTTTTAAATTCCTTGTGTTTCCCAAGTTCTCCCGGTGGCATGACAATCCTGTAACAAATCAATATATGTTTAGCACAGAATAAAACAAAAACAGATTTCAGGTATTATATTTTATCTCGAAATGATTATTGGAAATTGAAAAAAGAGTGTGCAATAATGAAATTAAAAAGCAACGGGAATAAAAAAAAGTCAACATGGTGGTTAAAGATAAATAAACTCAGTGAGGGGAAGTGAAATTCTAATTGTCTAGAGAAGTGCGTTCCAACATACAGAAGTTTGTAGACCACTCAGTCAGAAGATTTAATAAGGGGGCAAACATTTGAAGAGGGGTCTTGTATAGCATATACAAGATAATTCAAAACTTTGCACTCGAATTTTGTTGGGAGGTACGGAATATCTCAAGAAATAGATTTCACACAGGAAAGTACATTTGCAAGCTTCATGGACGAAATGGACAAGCGAAGTGAACACAAGGAAACAGTAAGGTTAAGTGGTAACAAATGTGACTTTTATTCCAACAAGGTAAAGTACATTCGCTAGCAGTAGGTGTTCAAAATTGCGATATTTTACACGAACACGGATTCATAGCGCCGATGACCACCAAACTTTTTCAAAAACGCTTGGCGTATCACAGACAATGCTTGCGATATATCCGCCTAAGTATGTGGTATACGGAGCTCCAGACCATAGCACAATTGTTGCGCGTGATTATCAGAACCAAACATTCGGAGCTCAATGGATCGGCAGGGGTGGACCTATCGCTTAGCCACCCAGGTCATCTAATTTATCGCCCATGGATTTCTTTTTTGTTCTAGGCCATGAAAGATCATATGTGCGAGACCCCCATAGATAATAAAATGGACATTATTGCGCAAATAATGGCTACCATAGTAATTATCCGTGATATGCCAGGCGTTTTTGAAAATGTTCCGCGGTCAATGCAACGGTGCTGTGAATCATATGCCGGTGTAAATGATCGCAATTTTGAGCACCTACTGTGAACTTATACTTTATCTTGTTGGAATAAAAGTCACATTCACCACTTAACAGTACTGTTTCCTAGTGTTCACTTAACTTGTCTATTTTGTCCATACAGATGACATTTGCGGACATACTTTCTTATGTGAAATCGGTTTCCTAACGTATTCTCTATCTCCCTGCGAAATTTGAACGATAAGTTTTAAATCACCTTGTATAAGTGAAAAAAAAAAAAAAAACTATTGGTACAAAATCGAGGCTGCAAGAAAAAAAATTAAACATCTACCATCATATTTTATATTTTGCTATTGTTTGGTTCTTCCCTAATTATTCTGTAAAGGCATCTATATGCTATGCAACTTTCAGTTTGAACACTTTTAAACATTATATTCTAATGTGTACTCACCCAAAGGTATTTTGTAAAAAAAATGATAAAAGATTTCCTAAACAAAATGCTTTCTTTATAACAAACTGAGTGAAAAAAATGCATTTTTACATGCATAATAGCTAGTCCCAGCTATGTTTTCCTGTTGCTAAATCTGAATAAATGGAAAAAAAGAAAAGAAAAAGTGCATATTTCTAATCTGTTTAATTTCACAGTGCTTGTGGTCGGAGTTTGTTGTCCCATTATCCTGAGAACATACAGAAATTGTCTAGTTTAACAGCTCTAAAACAGACAACATTTAACTGTCCATGTCAGAAGCAATAAAAGTCTAGATACAAGTTACACATTTCTGAGCTTTGTTGGTAGTGATTACAAACACCAATCAAATTAGAAGTAACAATCTTTTAAATTGAAATGGCATATCCATTGGAATCATAAAAATACAAAGATTGATGACATTTTTACTTTTGAAAAGTTCTGTAAAAATTGTTGCTGCTATGACTTTGATCATTAATTTTTTTTTATTGCAAACCACATGCCATTGCAAAGCTTTAGTTGGTTGATAATGGAAATAATTGATAATCGGCACACCAGTTTTCAATTGCAGCACTTGTGGTGATATCCTTGAGAGATCGTGTGAATTCAAAAATTCTGTTGAATAATTAATTGCTTGACATGTTTCTACAATAATGTAATGTATGTGATTGCTCCACTTTGAATGTTAGACATCATAATATTGTTAACAATAAACCAACTGCGAGTGGTCAAATGACTGCTTCCAATTAAAGTTCCAATGTATTAGTGAAATGTCGGGAGGCTTAGTGTTAAGTTCATAGACGTCTTTTTTTCTTGGCAGCAAGAATGGATCATTCATTCAACTAACTGTCATTCTTATAACTGGTTTGAATATTGGAAAATAATTTTTCTATCAATTCTTCAATGATATCACTAAATTGCAGAAGTTATGAAGAAATGAAATTCACCGAGGTCAGATCAATCGGTACCTTTCTGTTCCTGATTTCCAACAATTGATGCGAGAATACCTCACCTGATTAATCATTTTGAAGCTGGATATGCATATATATATTTATAGATAATTTTCAAACCTTTATGTGTCGTCATAAACTAGAATACTTTAAACAAACATTTATTTCAACTGTTGATGTCGATTGAGGAATTACGGGTAATGTTTTCCTGAAATCTCCTGAAAGCAATATTGATGTATTCCCAAATGGGTCTGAGGAAAATAAAGTTTTTCTCTTTCAAAATGGCAAAATTTTAAAAGGACATAGTTCAGAACCTAAGGATAACTTTTGGAATTTAATGGAAGAAGTAAAGTACCCAAATTTAAAAAAAGTTGCATATCATTTAACATCGTTCTTTAGCTCTATCTATCTGTATGAATCTGCATTTTCAACGATGAACATAATTAAGACAATATATTGTTCCCATCTCACAGACAGTCACTCAGTATCCAGTGCAATATTGGGAGTTAGTAATTATATATAGAGACCTTCAAGATTGGTGGACAATATGCAGATAAAGTCTTCTACTAATTATAACTACGAAAACTAACTTTAGATAAAATGTTTGGAATGTAGTTATGTAGGTAAGTACATATTCCACAATTATTATTAAGTTATAACAAATATTGGTAGACCTTTTTTTTTTTTTTTTTTTTGCTCAATGCACCTGCATTTTACTGGGTGGACCACAACACCTAAACCTTAAAAAAATTAGAAGTAGCCCACACTTTGGAAAAGTCTGCCCACCCCGATATAGAACAAAATAAAAGATTCTTTTCAACTGAAAATTCTTCTCCTTCTTCATTTCATTTTACAAATATATTTTTAAAAAATATATAGTAAATTAAAAGCATCTTACATGCAAAATTCTTTCATTAGGAGTTTCAAGTTTGAAAAATGCATGGATTAGCAAAAATTTAACTACATGAAGACGCCATTCAATATCAGGAACTACAGCATCATGAGAGACTAAGTTTCCAATCTAAAAAAAAAAGGAAAATGAAATTGTTAGAAAAGAATAAAAGCTTGACTTTTCTTGCAGGTTGCATATGCAGAAAATAAACAAATGTTACTTTATTATGTTAATTACCTGAAGAACAGCTTGAAAGCGTCTGTGATTTCTACCTCGTTCCACTTCATCACTACATACAACATAAAAAGATTATTAAAACATCACTATTTAGAAGAGAAATAAAGGAATATCAATATAAACTGCAAGTTCAGTTTAGTTATATTAATATCCCATGTCAGAGCACCATATGGACTATTTTAGGACAGACCTTGTAATTCTGAACTGCTGTTGGATGATGAGGATGAAACCTGAACTGACACCCCACCCCCTCCAAGCTTCCATATTACACTAGTGGGAAAATGCTTAGCCTATATAGATTTAACATGCACCAGACCAGCTTGCGCAGCAGTTCTAAGGTGGATTCAGGCCTCGAGCCTGAATCCCTCCAGTTCCGAAGTCGAGACTTTACCACCAGACCACCACAGCTCCCAAAATAAGCTGCAAAACAGCTTTTGAGGAAAACTGAATGGCATGTGATTTTCAAATATGTACTTTCAGAAATAGTATTAGATGCAATACAGCAAAAATGAAACAAAAAAAAAGATAATAATGACTCAGTGAAAAAAGAGGAAGGCGATGAAATGGTATTAAAACATGAAAAAGTTTTCAAGTCTATATCAATAACTTCATATCCCATTCCAAGGCCAAAAGAACATTAAGAATAGATCACGCACATTTGAATTTTTAAACCAGATGAGAAGACCATATATTGTATTCATTATATATATAAATATATATACATACTATATAAGAGCTACTGGATATATATATATATATATACTAGCCGCCTTTGGCGACCAGCCGGTTCGCCAGTATTACTGCTCGCTACAATTTTCAATTAAATATTTTAAGTAACTGGTCTTTTAATAGATTCCCAAAGAAAACATTTTTAATCTTCATATTTTGATAGTCATACCAAACTTATACTGTTGTTTAGATTGTTTCGCTCAATTTACTATATATATTTTGCTAATTTTTTGTCATTTTCGGTAATACTTCAACTTTAATTTAAAGTGGAAATGATGAAATTGCAATTAATATAAAAATATTTTTTAATAAAACCAAGCGTTTTATTTTATTTATCATCTTTATTGTTATTTATTTATTTATTATTATTATTATTGAATATGTGAATTGCAAACTGAATCACTCGGTATTTAAGTTTTATGTGAACTACAAAATATTTTTCATAATTTATGTAATATCTCAAAGAATAATTCAACAAAAATTTCTCAGATTCAGCATAAAATTCAGTTTTTGTTTTGCTTTCAAAAGGATTGAAATTAAATCAATAATAATATTTTGTTCCGGCCTATAAATATATTAAAAAAATTATGAAGTCTAAATTTAATGCAGTAAGGTATTATATTCTGAGAAATATTCCGGACACACCAAATTTTAAATAAATGAATGAATGTTTCTATTTTCCACGATCAACTAAGACTCATTTATGAAGTTTTAAATGTTAAAAATTTAGAAAAACTCAACATTTTCATAATCTTAGGCCAATTAATCTTGAGAAACCTACGCGCTGATTGGCACATTTTCTTTGAAACAACCGATAGAAGATCTAAAATTATCCTTTTTTTATTGAATAGTAAAATTCAAATTTTCATAAATCAGCCAGTTTAAGTGATTGATTTAGCTGATTGGAAATTAACTCTTTTTATTTAAAATATTAATGTTTCAAGAACATTTTGTTAATCGTGATTTCCACAGCAGAAGCTTTAAATAAAATCAAAAATTCGTTATTTATTAGAGCATTAATTGAATCAAATTACATAAAATATAATAATTTTCCATTTAGACCATTTTAGCACATCTGTGTCTTGCTAAAGGTTTACAAATTAGCTATGTGGCTCTGATTTGAATGGATATCCTGTTCATATTAAACAAAACTTGCCTTAAAATAAAACTGATTTATTGGATTAATAATATATAAAGTATGAAAGATCATAAAATAATTTTTCTTGAATTTATTTTTTAGATAAAATAATATTTTATATTTGTTTCATTTCCTACAAACACATGCCGAAAATTATATTTTTGCAGATTTCATTTCCAAAAAGATTTAATTTATTTTTAATTGGAGCTTTTATCAATGTGATGGCAACACTTTGAAAAAAGCTAATTTTTTCTCATGAATGCGAAACGTGCTCGTGCAGCTTAAATTTTATTTTTATTTGGTACGAAAAAAAGTGTTGAAAAATATAGTTAAAATATTTATTTAAAAATTCATTAAAAATAGAAATTTAATTCTAAGGTTAAAACATTGGTATCATTTAAAAGATAAATTTTTGATCTTTAACGTCATGTAAAAATCTTTTTTGTGCGATAGTATTTTCGGAAGTTAGAGCAGAAAAACGCCAAAATTTCGCTTAATTTTTAAATAAATAAAATTCTAATTAAAAATTCAAAAAAATAATTTTTAATTAGAATAAAATAATCCAAGGTATACACGTGCCAAATTTGGTAGCTGTAGGTTGAATGGTCTGGCCTGTAGAGCACCAACACACACACACACATTGAGCTTTATTATAAGTATAGATATATATGGATGCTGTAATTCTAGTAATTAACATCTACTTATTAGATTTTACATGGATAAGATAAGCAATATCAATTTTTTTTCAGATTATATATATCTTTAGGCATCTTTATTACTATGCTTTTTTAGTACTTGTGCATTTTTTATGCTTATATTTTATTACTATTTTTTTAGTGTTGATATCTGGATTTTTGTTTATTTTCTATATTTGCTCTATTTTGTATGATTTCTGATGTTTTATTTATTTTTCTGCAAAATTGCTCATAATTCTAACAGAATTTCTATAAAACTAAATCTGATAATGAAACTCCATTTAACATCCTTAAATAAAACAATAAATAAGAATATGATATTTTTAAATATATTTTGTAGTTATCTCTTAAAAGTCTTAATGTGTTAATAAAATGTAAATATTCTATAAGTGAATAAACTGAAAAACTTTTTAACTGTAAATAATTAAACACTGATAATCATAATAGACTTGTTCTTTCCTAGCATTTCATACTATGTAATAAAATTATTAATTAATAATAATTTGCTTTGCAATGATTTGTAATTGTCAATCAAAAAACTTTTAAGGAACTCAAAAGCAACAATAATATAAGTAAATAAATTCAAAAACTTCTTCATTGGAAAGAGTTGAAACACTTTTATCAAGATAAAAAATATAATTACATTCCTGACACTGTATGCAATGCTTTTAAAAGGATATAAATTAGACCGTCTTCTACTAGTAAAATTCCAATAACGAAAGTAAATTTATTGTATTAGCATTATTTTATTATAATCCTCAGAGATTTTTTAAAAATCTATCTCTGATATAACAAACTGTATATTACATATGTAATAATGGAACAGACATCTTATTGAATAACGAATTTGTTTATACAAATAACGAATATTATAATATTCGAATTATTAATAACAAATTTGTTTATACAAATTCACAACCGTATTTGATCAATAAAGGGAAAAAATTAATTCATTATCACGTTTCATTTTCCCAGTATGGTTATAAGTAAACAAATGATGTAATAATGCATAAAATTACCTTTCTGTTCTGCCAATTGCAATTGATTTCAAAAGCTCAAAGTAAGCTCTTACTGCCACAGGAGAGAGCTGCAATAGAAAAAATAACAAAGATTCTTAAATAATTTTGATTAGTAATATAAAATGATATCAATTAACTAGTTTAAAAATTAGTCATTGTATCACATACAATTCTAAAGTATAAAAACTCCTCCATTAAAAATTTTTAAAGTTTAAAAATGACTTAAAGCATTCCATAATGAAATTACTTAAATATTTTATTTCTATGCAAAAACTAATAACTTTTAAACACACTTCAAAGAATTATACTGTTGATAATTGATTTCTTTTCATATGATTTCTTTTCATATGTATATGAATTAAAACTGCATAACTTACATGCTGAATAATAGATGTAACTTCTTTTCTTTTGAAAATTTGATCAAGTGGTGCAGAGCTATAAGAACATTTGATTAAAAATTAGTAAAAACCAAAATCAACAAGCAATATTAAGACACTAAAAACTATAAAAATATTACTAATAAGGAACTTACATGTTTAAGAATATTTTCAGAATAATAAATTGGACATCATGATTTTCAAAACTTTCTTTTACAAAACTTGAAAGAAAAGCTGCCTAGAAAATACCATAACATTATAAAAATGAAAAACTATTATAAAAATAAAAATTAATTAATGACTTATTTTCAATAAAAATGTTCCTATTCTTTTTCATTGAATTAAATTTTGTTACTATGAAAGAATGAAATTAGAGAATGTAAACATTCTTTGGTGAATGCTGATTGGTAACAGCTATGTGAATACTAATATTCATTGCAGTTTCAATTGTAATTTCCTTGAAATTGCAATCAAAATTTTTAATGAAAACAAATTAATATATTAAATAAAATTAGAAAACAAAATAAGAATTGATTAAGTAACTAAACGATGAATTAATCATTAAAGTTATGAACAGAAATAAAGAAATAACATACCAAAGAAGTTGCAGCAGGATTCATAGGGTGTTTAGTGTTCAGAAGACTTTTGGTAAACAACATACAGAATTTAGGAGATAACATATATTTTATCTATAAGGAAAATGAGATTACTGAAATTTAAGTATATACATTCAAGCAAATCGTAAGTTCCAAAAAAATATCCAGATTTTAAAATGTTCTAAACAAAAATTTCAATCACAAAAGAAAAAAAAATGCTTCCTAAAATCAGAATGAATTATTTTCAAACCATGGTTTTTAGAATAAATTTGCAATAACCATTATTCAGAGAATTCTTATTTCATATCAAACAATATCAGACAAGATTATAGGAAAAAATAATTTTCTTTCTTCATTTAAAATAAAATCTTTTGCCCTTCTGAATAAACTTCATATTTTATATAATACACTTTAAAAGCAAAGGACTAAAATATTAATTTTAAGAAATAATTTTAAAATTTAAAAAAAAAGTACTTTACATTTTAAAAAATATTATTAAGGTGCTGATTCTAAATATAAGCAAAAAATTTATTTAAAAAACATACACTTGAATGTATTTATTCTTAAAAATTAATTAAATACATAAAATTCAATGCATAATAAAATATAATTTTATATTAATATTCAAATCACTCCAAAAAATTATTCATATACATTCCTTGAGTGAATTTCAATTTATTTTCAATTGGAAAATATAAGCTGAACAGCATTACAGATCCTTTGACCAATTATTTTACAACTGAGTATCTTCATTTGCATAATACTTATTAGCTCAATAGACAATATATAAAAACTGTACTTTTCCATTTCTGATGGCTGTTGGTAACAATTAAATTATTTTCACCAAATTGCGAAAAAAAAAATGCCATTAGTTTAGCGACTTTTTTATAACCCTCAGAAACAGAAAAAACACATTTCACAAATTAGACTGCTATATAACATAAAATAATAATATAACATAAATTTTATTACTTTAATATGATATCTTTCTTAAATGCACATTAATAAAGATCAATGTTTGATAAAATTAAAAGTAACTCACCACTTTTTTCTTATGAATTTCTTGCAAAGCTTTTTTCACCATTTCAAAGCCCACGAAAGCCTTTTCAGTCTGGTCCAATTCAAACAGATTATCTAAACAAACAAAACATTCAATTAAAAGTAATTTTTATTGAATCCTTAAGATAAAAAACATTTACATTAGTACATGAAAATAGAACAGAAAAATTAAAAGTGCAGATGCAATTTAAGTACTAAATTTTACAACAATTCAAATAATCTCAATATATATTTATATATATTTCTCATTTTTATTATATGTTAAAATATATTTCAGTATTCAGGAAAATGGCGAAAATACAATCTATAAAACTACTTTAATAAAGAAATTAATAAAAATATTATCCATAAAATAAATTAGTTGTCCTAATAAGGTTAATTAATATTAACAAAAGATTGTTTAATGACCAATATATTAAACAAATCAATTAAACAATATTTATTTCTCAAACTAGAATTAATTAAAATTGAAATTATATATTTTGTCAATTTACTATACAGATGTACTGACAAAACAATGGGAAATTTACAAGTGATCATCTAATATCATATGATAATCCAATAAAACTTAAATGTATTAGAGCATATCAAATATTTTATACATGAATCTTGAGACAGTTTTAAAAAAAGCGGACAGATAACAAACTTATTTTTAGAACCTACTGGTTGAGAACAAAATATAAGAAATGTGAACTTTTTTTTGACCTTATGTTTTGTAAGCACAATGACAATTTGATTCAATCAAAAATTCACAGAACATTTGAAACATTAAATGAATTTCACAGTTTTTTATTTACCCTCTTCTAGCAATATAAAATATAAATTTAACAAATATAATAATTGAAATTGCATTCTGTATGAAATTATTCTACAAATTCAGCTGAGATATTAAACTATTTAAAAATATATCTTCATAATATAGTATGTAAA
This sequence comes from Argiope aurantia, assembly GCA_026543865.1. NCBI lineage: Eukaryota > Metazoa > Arthropoda > Arachnida > Araneae > Araneidae > Argiope > Argiope aurantia. The sequence continues at coordinate 467,846 of JAPMOR010095258.1, read as the reverse complement.
TTTTTTATACTAAAATTACTTTCAAATATACTATACTTTTATGAATTTGTAAAACTTCTTCTCAGGCCAATTGGGTGCATGGTACAGAAGACAGTTTTATAAAAAGCTCTCATGAACTGAATCAATGACCTCTAATCTTTGGGACAAAATCATAGATTCCAAGAAACAAGATCGTGGTGTAGGTACATTAGGATGTGTGTTATAGTGATCTTTCTAGAGTCATCTTTACCCAGTCATGAAAGGAAACCCAAAGTCATCAAAACCCAAGAGACAAATTTGGAAGTCAGTCAGTAGTAATTACAAATAAGTTGAGTAGCAAGATGGCAATTGAATTCAGCTTAAGCGAGTACTGTGTGTCCACCACGAGAACACTGCGAGTCAAATATCTATATTTATGGCGGGCATTACAGAAACGGGTTTCGGTAGGGAAGATCCATTTCGAACAGGAAGAATCGAAAAGAAGTCTAAGGGTTTCTTTTTTTCTTGGTGCCAATTTGAAAAAACAAAAGAAGCTGTTATAAAGGGGCTTCTCGCTTTAGCCGCAGTGGCAAATGTCTTTATATTTGCTTAGCTTACTTCTTTTATATTTTATTAACTTTTTCTTTGGTTAGTATTAACTGCATTTCATTATTTAATAATTTTTTCTTGTCTCTTAAATTTTAAAATGCCCTTTCAATTTAAAACAGGAGAGACTTTAAAAATTCAAGCAACTAAATGAACATTTTTTTTTTCTTCAAATTCAAAATACTTTTACATATAAACTTTTTGAAGTTAATTATGTTTCAGAAATCTTGTGCATACTGAAAATAGCTTGCTATTGTTGTATGTTAAATTACACAGATCACCTCACAGAGAATTTGATATTAATTACTTACATAAATTTAAAACAAATGAAATGAAGACGATTGATTTTTTTTTGTCATGTATGATTCTGCTTTAGATTTCTTATTTGATTATTTTCTTATTGTGCAATTGTTAGACATACGAATTATTCAGTTCCTGCATTTGATTTGTGTTGCTCTTTGTATTCATATAGCAAAAATATCAAATATTTTCAAAATTCTGAGTATTTAAATAATTTTGAATTTAGTGAATCACTTTTGGAATTTTTTCAAAATTTAAATGCAATAATATAAAATAGTGCCAATTTCGCACTAAATGGGCCAGTGTAAGAAACTTGAATTAATTTCTACCGAAGAGAAATGAACTCTTCCTACAGTAACCAATTTCTTTATTGCCCACCATAGACATTTGGCGGGAAGTGCTCTCTTGGTGGACATACAGGTATTCGGTGGAGAGTAACAGATGATTGAAAGGCATGAAGTATCACGCAAAGTTTCGCTCTTGTGGATTTAATTCTTGGAGAACTTTGAACTATTAAGATTATCTGCTGTTTGCTATAAATGCTGTTTATGTGAGTGCTGTAGTTGAATTTTGTTGTCTGTGTGTTTCTTTTCTTTTCCTTTTTTTTTGTTGTTGTTGTTATTGTTGAATAAAGTATCGTTATTTATTATTGAGCCTATTAAACTTTTTTATTCTTGTTTTTTGCATAAAAATTTTCCATAAGAATATATACTTTAAATATATTTGGATGAAAGTCAATATTATTTAATTAGGAATGCTATTTTATGCAGTTTACCCAAAAAATTGACTTGTCACTGACAAGTGATTGTAAAGGAAACATAAAAATCAGCAATTATTTCTTGATACAAATCATTTTTAGTCACATAAAAATATAAATATAAATGTTATAAAAATGTATATCAATAAAAAAAATTATTGTATTTTGTGAATATGAATTCTTTCCTTACCATCTATTAAAGTTCTCCAAAGTTCCTTCCCATCACTTCGAAGCGGACAGAGATGTAACATCTCGCAACATAAAGGATGTAATATTGGGAGACATGAAGTTGTTTGCTAAAAATAAACAAGTATATTATAACTTCAAAAAAGGAGGATAATACAGAAAATTTCACTCCTTCATTTAAAAACCAGCAGGACTGGTTTCTCCAAAACTTTCTCGCATACTTTCTAATAAACTTCTTGCCAGAGAACCCTTTACACAGCAATGGTGCACAATAATTATGAAATATTCTTTTGCAGTGAATTTAGCATTTTTACTGAATCTATTGTATGATACTTGCCGAGTTATTTAGCAATTAATCCCTGGCATGCGTTAATAATATCTAAAAATTGAAATTGTGTTTGGACTTGTTTTTCTCAACAAACTAAGACAAAGATCTGACTGAAAACTGCACTCATAGTCACAAATTCTCACACCAAATATTTATTCATTGCATTTATGTTATATTTAAGTCATTGCATTTTGAATTATAGCATTTACTTATTTCTGAAAATACAGACCGATAGTCAGTCTACTCATGGTTGGATGACTCAAAATTTGACGGGTGTCTTCTACACTATAGATGTTAAATCTGTGGACCAAATGTTATCTATCTAGCTCTCTTCATTTTGTAATTATCATGTTAACTTATATAGAACAGCCAGACAGATGGATTTCCTCTGAATTGATTTTACTCAACATTTGATAGAAATCTGCAAACTTGGTGTAAAAACCATATACCAAATTGCAACCATCTAGTTCAAAGTGTTTTTGAGTTATCTTTGTCACAGACAGACAGACGGATGGACATTTTCAAACTCTCAAGCTCGAATTTTTTGACAATTACTATACTTTCTTATACGAGAAAATAAAGAGAACAGATGCCAGAATTGGTATCATATAATCAGCATTTGCCAAAAAGTGCTGCCAATTAATTAGACAAATTTAAATACTGAACTTACTCGTAACATCTTTTTAATACAATCATAATTTTCAGAAGAGAATATGTCTTCTGCACCCCACTTCTTCTTTAAAAATTTAGGTGTAACAGCACTCTGTAATTTAAAAACAAATATAATAATTAAAATCAAATCTTATGGCTAAAACATATTATCATGTGGTAAATCAATATAATTTTGAAATTACAAACAGAATATTTTTATTTTAATATTGCTGCATTAATTTCCAATTATATGCATTTAGTTCAATAAAAATTTAAAAAATTTAGCTTAATTTATAATTATAATGCCTATGCAATATAACTGCAGCAATAAGATTCATATTAAAAAATTAACATACAATATTTATTTTTATTTAATGAAGTTTTATTGCCAATATGACAAAAAAAAACAGATTATTGTTCTTTGACCCATTTTTAATATTCCAAAACATATTCAATGAAATTATATTAATTCAGCCATAAAATAAGGGATCAGATTGGGCAGGAATTTTTTAATTTTATTCTTACAATATGCTTTGAATGTTATAGCCAAATTAAAAAAATAAAAGAATTCACATATGGAAAATGATTTAAAAAGAAACTATCCAAATTGTGAATACATGCTCATAAAGAATAAAAAGTTTGTTTTATTCCTTTATTTTAGATATTCATTTTAAAAAATTGAATACAGACTCATTACATTAAAATTAACATAAGCTTTTCCTTTATGAATGTTGGAAAACGAATCTTCCAATCATCACTGCTTAGTTAGTCATTTTTAAAATATGACATAATCAAAGGAGAGACTGTAATAAGGAAACAATTAAATCTTTGCATAATAGATTTACTTGCTTAATATATATATTTGCAATATTTCTTAATCTAATTAATTTCCTAATTTTTATATTAATTTAGTCCATATTAACTTCATTCTAAAATCCTTCCTGATCCAATTCCACTTATTTATTTAATTAATTCAAAATACACTCAATAAAACTGTTGAATTAGCAGATCCTCAAGCTCTGAGCGAAGGGATAAAAATTCTTAACGTTTACCACATTCTTTTAAGATATCTAAATTTCCCTTTCCTAAGACTACATACGTCAAAAGAAATCCCTATCAAAATCTCATAGTAAAACTATCGAAGGAAAGCATTTTGGTCTCTTTTGCTCTGCTCTTGTGTTGGGATGCAGATTGATGTCTCTCTTACCACTTTTTATTTGTATAAATCATACCTCCAGAAGAAACTAAGTTAAAATGACCAAAAGTTTCTATTTAACTGTTAAACATGCTTTACACAAGCACACACACACTAATTAATACTTACTGGAAACATCCTTATAGATAAAAATAAAGGCCATATCAAATCAGCTGAACATTTCTCCCAGCCAAAAGACAGTTTTTCTTTTAAATGTGGCCAAACATTGTTAACAAATATCTCTTCAGAAAGCTGAAATAGAAAATATATTTACAATAGTTTAAAAAAAAAAAACACCTTTAAGCTCAATTATCCAATTTGTAATAATATATTTATTTATTTATTCAAAAATATATTAATCAAAGACAGCTATAAACATACAGATCAGTAAAAAGATTAGCAACTAGATTATCCAAAATAATAAAAACTATTAAATTTATACATTATCATAATTTACATATAAACAATAGATTTTACAAAAAAAAAAAAAACGATTTAGCTTGATTTCTAAATTTTATGATGTGTTTCAAACACTTCCAAGATTAAAAATAAAAGAAAAGCTAATTTCTTTACAGAATAAAGTTTAATTGTTATATATATATTAGCTCTTGTAACATCCAAACTGAATGCTCCATTTTTAAATGTGATATAAATTTTTAGTGGATTTCTAGGAGCAAAAATAATTATTATATGAAATTTACTCTAAATATCTGTCTTTTTTTATTTGAATCATTTATTTAATCCATCATCCATGATAATAATAAACTTTTAAACTTCCAATCAAACATATTTTTAATTTCAATGGATTACAGTTAAAGTACAAAAAATATTATCAACTTATTTATTACTAATTAATTAAGAATCAAGGGAGAAATAAAATATCTACATAACCTCAAAAAGAACGTATTTTTTTTGTACCTCTCTAACCCTCTTGAATTTCCTAACTAATTTACTTAGCAATAATTACTAATATATTTTTCATATCAAAATGTATACTACCAGCTTATACCAGATTTGGAACAGATAATATAGATAAGTAAATTCTCTAGAATTCAAAATAAACAAGTGAAATAAAAAAAAGAACTATGAAATGATAACACAATAGATATAATAAAAGAAACCTACTTGAGAAAACAATTCTGCGAGAATTTCATAACAGGCTTTTAAAATGTAACTTCTTCCATGCCATAAATCTTGCAACATTGTAACAACAAATGAAAGATGACTGTGATGTGCAAGTTTCCCTGATCGCACAATGCTCACACATGCAAACAATTGTCCAAAGACAGCATCTTTTCTTTCCTAAATTAAAAAAAAAAAAAGAGAAAAATTTTGTTAGCATTATCAAGAAACAAGCACAAGCAAAATGAGTAACTCTGATAAAAGTATTTTTTAGGTTTAAAATCATAAACATTATTATAAAAATATGTTTCATATTTCAAAATATAAAATTAATTACAACTTTGAGCAGTACAGCAAAATATATATTGTAATGTTTAAAAATGATAAATTTAACAGTTAAATTACATGTACAGAATGTCATCTGCAATGAAGAAATGGGGAAAAAATTATTTTTTTAATACCTCCGCCCCCCACCAAGGAAAGGAGCTTCTCAGATATGGGAATGAGGAGTTTCAGGTATTGTGTCTGATTTTTGATATCCTAGTAAGCACAGAATGATGTAGTGGTACAGACCAGCCGATAACGGTGCATGGCTTCTACAAGAGGAGCTGTACCGTGACCGGTGATGACACTTAATACTCTACTATTCCTGCATATTCTTTGGCTGCATTTCAATCATTCAAAATTTCTGTGTGTCTTTGAGCAGGTTGGAGTAGTCACAAATGATTATATTTTTATGAGTCATAATGAGATCAGTTCAGTTCAATAGTGTTTTGAGATTTATGCTTGCCATTCAATTGTTTTATCATCATTTTTCTCGACTCTTACTAAGAAATGTTGTGTTGACAAGAAACTTGGAAAATATTATACAAAAACAGATGGCCTCAACTAAACTTAAAAGGACAAAAGGGGGAAAGATAAAGTGGAAAGTTAAAATGATGAAAACCATAACAAAACAAAAAGACAAATAAAGTTTGTCCAAGGAAGTTTAAGGATCAGAAAGTTGCTTAACACTGGGTTTACCAAGGAGTCATTTTGACCCCTCTGACAAAACTTTTCATTAATGTTTTTCAAGAAAATTATTGCCATATTTTATGAGAATATTTTAATAAATTTTTACTTACATTTATAAAACATATCATCTAAATATTATCTTTCTCTTTTTTTAGTTTCAGAGGAATGTATATAGTACACCTATTTTTACTGAGGGAGTCATTCTAACCATTCAAATAAATATTGTTGAGAATATAGACATTTATATTTAAATATGTAACAGCTTGATAGGGGCGCACATAAATATAGGTTATAAATATCGAAATAAGTATGTGTTAGTAAAATGTGTGTATATAAGAAGCAAGAAGATAAAGTGAAACTCAGTCAGATAGAAGCTATTATAGGTGTTAGCAAGAAGTTGTGTTAGTTAATATTTTGGTAGAAGATGATGGCAGAAGAATAGATGATCTTGAAGGCCTAGATTAGAAAATAAACACTTTTTTTTTAGTAAATAAACACAGAGGAGCTGCTTTTTCATTACACCACACCTCAACAAATATATTGAAAATATAAATGGCTTTTTTTTTCCAACTTTAACTTTATAATAGATAGGTCAATTCATATTTTTTCTAACTAAATACCAAAAGAGGTCATTTTGACCCCTTTAGTAGAAATAGGTATATGCTAACTCATGATAAACCTAGTGTTAAGAAATTTGACAATGAAATTTGCTTGCTTTGCTGCATCTTCTGTTAAATCAAAGAGCCAAGAGAAAGAAAGTGGACCAATTCCCTTTCACATCCGAATTTATTCATAGAAACTTAAAACATTTTTTGCAAGGAAATAGAATATGTTCTATATCCTAACAGAACATAGAGAAAGCAGAATAATTGGGTGGATTGTTACAAGCAGGACATTTGGGTGAAATGGTCAAACAATACTTATACAGCTTTTCATGGGATGGAGAGGTTCCAGAATGTCAGCATGAGAGTAAGACACCTTGGAAAGATATTGGTGATGTCTAAGTTTAATGCTTTCCAAGAGAGAAAAAGATTCCCTATAGAACTTTCTTTTCACTGCTTAAATTCTCTCCTAAGAATTTCATTTTTGGTATGCCGGAAGACATCTTAAGGAGATATTTATTCAAAGCTTCAGAAGTTTATACTTTTCGAGTTAAACAATCCATTTGTTCATTTTCTGGAATGCAAGCATGACTTGGGAGTCCAAATAAGTTATAGAGATTTAATTTTATTTTGAGAAACAAATTTTGCTCGATATGTGTAATTAGTTTAGGGGATTTATTAGTAATATTCATAAGAGCTTGTGAAACTAATAAGCTATTTGTGAGTAAGAATAATCATGTATTTCCACACAAAACTGGGAATCTGTGAGGAAAATGTTATGAGATAGGATCTATAATTTCTGTCAACCAAACATTGTTGATTATTCCTTATTACCAATCACTTTAGTTGTTATATAAGAGATAAACAATAGGCAAGGATATAAAAATAATATAGGATGACACACTAAGACAATGGAAATATGAGAATCCTCATCAATTACTAAAACAGCTGCATCATTCTTACAAACAAATGGCAAACTTCTGGTGTAAAACACACACCATCCATTTTGGGAGAATTAACATTCCAAGCTGTTTCACTAACTTTTTCATACTTTCTGTATATATCATTCTGTGTTTAAAACACACTTTAGTCCTTTTCTCATTCCTCCCAGCTTCCATTATGAAATACTTACACAGCAAAGTATATCATACACTATATAAGTAGCAAACAAAATTTATATAATGATACATACCAGTGCAGATGAGACAGAGAGATGTTGTTTCACCAGTTCCAAAATGTCTTCTATTTCCACATCCATATGTTTCAAAATCTAAAATTAATTTTTTAATAACTATATAAATATTATTTCAAATATTAAAACTAGGTAAATTTTATTTAAGCAATAAAAATCTTCATATTTAAAATAAATAATGTTCAAAGATTTTGCATTTTGAAATATGATTATAAATTATAAAATCTGCACCATACCATATTCTATGTCTCAAGAGAAAAATTAACCTATGATTGCAAACTGAAAATTATACAATAAAGAAATTCTTAATCAGAAATAATAGAATATGATTAAAAATAAGGTGCATAAAATCAATGCATTGTGACTAAAAATATATTTCAATATTAATATAATATATAAATAAAAATAATTAAGTACTTTATTATTAAAAGCTAATCTTTTCTTAAATTCACCTTCATACTTTAAAATACATTGCTCTTTACGCAACATAAAAATGCTGTGATGGTTATTTTGGTAGGAGTGTTAATATACCTTAATGATGAGGCTTATTACGGTATAAGTGGATATAGAAAAGATATCAATAATAACATTGATATTGGTGGCACCGCTCACAAGCTAATGGAAAATAATTGGGAATCCTATATTAACAGAGATACAAATTTTTAATTTTTGAACTCTAGTGCAACAGTTTTATATTAGGATAACAATTACTTTGCTATGCTTTTGTGCATTATATATATATATATATATATATATATATATATATATATATATATATATATATGTATGTATTTATTATTACTCAATTTATAATGTATTCACGTTTGATTGTATGATAAAAATAGGGGACATTTATTCAATTAAGAAGCAAGTTTTATTTTAATGATGGGAATAAATTATTTCTCATTAACCTATTTTAACTCTGTTGTTTATTGTTCAGTTTTTTCTTTAAGTATTTACTAATGCCATGAATTTTTAATCACAAAAGAATTGGAAGAGAAAAGGTTCATTTTGATAGTATTGCAAGTCCTTTAATGAAAATAATAATTAAATATCTATTATTCAGAAATCCATTCCAAGCAATAATCAAGCTAAAGAATTGATAGTAACTATTTGGATATGAAGTCTGAATTATCACACTGGCTAACTCTTATCTGTTAATTTGTAGATCTCAGTCAAAATCATATTTAATTCTTTAGCTGCATTTGAAATCTCATCAAAAGAAACTACTTTGAATGTTATTTATATTCTAGAATTCTTAATTATTCTTGAAATTCTAACAAAATATTTTGTTACAATATACTATAAAAATTCTAGTATGTATCATCTATGAGATACTGAATAAAAGATTCTTGTTCAGTGTATCAAAATAAATACAATAAATTATGGCAATTTCACCTCTGTTAACAGGAGCGAGAAGCCCAGTCTTGCTGAATCTCGAGATGAAGCTAAGCCTCTAACAAGTCTCTCAAGACAATATTGGAGATCTTTAGTTGGCTCTCTAAAATTTTCTGCCTGCAAGAAATTAAGAAAAATTTTAATTAAAAAAAGCAAGTAAAAATTAATTACATCAATCATGATGAATATTATTTTATACACTTGGCAAATATTTCAAAAAAGAAAATTATTTTTATCACTAAAAAAAGTTTTAAAAAATTCTATCTAAATATTATCAGCAAAATTATGAGAACATGAAAACTGAACTCAGAACAGATGAATAAAGTCTTTAAAATAAAAGCAACAATATTCATAATAAAAATTCCATAGAAAATTCAAACATATTAGAGATGGATTTAAATGTTAAATCTTTCATATTCCTAAAAATTCCCATTGTCACAATTTTTTTTCTTTAATTAGTGCAAATGAATAAATTAAATAGTGAAATCACCAGTTATTAGTCAATTCTGAAATTAAAATCTGTCCTTCTACTCAAGGTAGATGTAAGAATACTTGGTAGGTCTCGTGAACTAGTATTCTGACTGTAAAACCAGCTTTGCACTTTCTTTACAATGTCATTATTTTTATTTTTCAAAGAGTTAATATATGCGAGATTGAATTTATAAGCAACTATAACTACAAAATTTACTTTTCTCAATTAAAAAAAAACTTTTCAATTCATAACCCAAAGACAATAACCATATTGAAATCCTTAATTCAGTTTTGTGAAGTCATGGAGAGGTGAACTAAATTTCAGCTTCAAATTTCAGAGCAATTGACATTTATCTTGAATCATTTATGAAAAATGTCAGTGTAAGTAATATTTCTTACTACAAAAATTGGAATAAGGCAATAGATAGGGGAAAATCTGAGTTTGAAAACTATATTTTCTCTCTTTCAAACTATTTGATTCGAAATTCGTTTTCTAAAAAAACTTTTCTGCAACCACATGGAATAACCTTTGATCTTACCTTCAAATTTGACCTGTTTGAACATGCTCAAGATCTACTTGGAGTTAGAGATATCATATATTACAAAACGTATATTTACAATAAAAAGATAGAAAAAAATCCAAAACAACAAGAATGCAAAATCTATAAAAGTACGGTGAAAATAATTTTATAAACAGAAAAATTACTTCATCTTGTTTCCTTCGCAAGATACGCAAAATATCCGAACATGCCTCAGTTCGGCTTTTAGTTTTATTATCTGTTAACTTCCATAATAAGTCAAAAATATTTTTATCAATATTTTTCGGAGCTTTTTCCAGACCATCAGGAACTGGTAATTGCATGGTTGTAGTAAATTCAAGAAATCTTTAGCAATTAATCGTTTTTGAAATTTCTCCAAATCAAATGCAGCACGCGTGCAAATGTAAACAGTTAACCACATGTATGTATTGAAAGTTGAAGTTATTGAAAGTTGAAGTATTGAGAAATACTTCAACTTTCAATACATTTCAAACAGAAATTAAATTTGTAACAATTTCGACCAGAAAAATATTATTGTTTAAAATTTATTCTTATTTGAATTCTTCTAGAATTATAAAACTTCGATATGAATTTTTTTAGTTCTTACAAAAATTATTAATTTTTTTTCATATATTAAATATAACACACTGTTTTGGACCATATTTTCTAAGAAATGTTAGGCAATGCTGAAATGACGTAGTTCTGTTCTTTTATTTTGAAAACAGACGGAAACTGGAAATGTTTATGTCGATACATGCTTATGGTAAAATTACTGAAGCTGTCAAATAAAAATTCTTACTGTATTAATTTTAAAATTCACGTTCTTTTTTATAGAAAGGATAAATATGAAATAAAAGGTCAGGAATTGCTGTGAAGGAACTTATTGTTGTGATGTCTATTTCGCATTATCGCAATGATAACCCTTCTAGCAATTACAAATAGTGAGGCAATTTTATTATATAGAACAAAAAAAATGTTGTCATCTTGCGCAATGTAGGAAGTTTAATGATTTCAACACATCGAACATGTTAAAAGGACAGAAACGATTGAGGCAAATTAACATCAAAGAGAGCTTTGCCCTAAGTAAGAAGCCAAATATTGGATGTAAGTTTTATTTGTAGCTTTCCTGTAGTTGAAGCAGACTAAAATGATTGTTTTCTTATTTTAATTAATATAAAATACGAAATATTCAATTTTGTCTTATTGAGAAAAAAATGTGAAAAAATTTATTATTGCATTTTACTAAAAAAAAAGCTTGTAAATTTCATTGCAGATAGTTTTTTTTTTTTAAATTTATTTTAGAGAATTCTAATGAAATACCAACAAACTGAATGCTCGACGTTCAGGAAATATTTTTTATATAATTTATTAAATAATAATATTTTGTATTCTGTTTCTGAGGTAATAAAATTCATGCAGGTTATTTCAGAATATTATTAAAAAGTCATACATTTCATGTACGACTTTCTATTTAGACATATTTCTCTTATTGAGGAAATATAAACGCAGCTTAAATTTCCTAACTTTTTACTATCCAAACAATTACAATATTACTGCAGATTCTCAACTTTATAGAGAAACGATGGATTCTGTTTCCTTTAGGGGAAGCTTTAGGGAAATGTTTATTCCATATACTACTTTGTTGAATGGATAAATTATTTTTTTAGTTATATTGCAACCATTGACATCAAATCTACCTGTGTTTTGATCATTAGATTAACAAAAATAAATTGCTAATGAGTCTTATAATCTTCCTTTCCAATATCATCTTTAATTTTAAAAATATAACATGTGCATATTATATGCACACTTCATATAAGACCCTCTCTAAGTCTGAAGTCATTCTATAGAACTGAATAAGTAAGTCATTCTCTAAGACTGAATCTAGGATATTATAATTAGGGATGAATACATTCTGTTGAATTTCTCTCATTCTATTTAGCCATCTTATTATTTGTTACTGGCAAAGTATGAAATCCATTATTCTATAGAATGCCTGCACATTATATATAATGCCTAAAAGTAGCCAGCAATGTATGGAACAATTATAGGCATTTTATAGAATGCCAACTGAGAAACCAGCAAAGTATGGAATGCATCTCCGATTGAAAAAATTTTTCACTGCTTCTTTGGAACCTACTGTGCGAGTTCCTATTCCTGACGTTAGCAAGGAAATATATTGTCTTGGATTCACCAATATCTTGGTAGCTGTAATTGGTGTAACAAGGGATGGTATCTACTGACTTGGAACTTCTGAAAGAATTTTAAACAAGTGTATGTTAAATCACAATTCTTTTTATGCCCTAAGAACTTGCTTAGAATTGAAGATATTCTTGATCACAAAATTCCTCTCTGGTCAGTTGCAGTTGCTCAATCTAGTGAAAGTGGCCAAAGGTAACTTAAATGTGTGGGTAAAATTAAGTGCAAAAATATAAAATGTCTTGAAAAATGTCATTCAAGCCTACCATGTTGCAACAAATAGGTTAATTGTAATTTCTTATTTTTTATATAATTTTTTTTCTTAATAAAAAAGGCATACATTTTGTTTTATACAACTTCCATTTTTCTTTACATATTTTGAATAAATTTTTTAATGGCACTTTCATCGTTTTTTCAGAATAAAATCTGTATTTTTGAGGAATGCACATTATTTATATAATCGCCTTATTAGGACCTTTTTTCATATTTTGCCTAAATAGTATTTGTCATTCTACAGATAATTAGAGAAAATGTGTAATAATTCTCGTATTTCAAACTTTGCCTAAAAGTGTCTGGTATTATATACAATGCTATTGTTTCATACTTTGCTTCTAATATATTCATATTTAATTATTTTTGTAACATTGAATAAAATTATCAGCTGTAAGCATGACATAGGAATTGTCTTTTTTGGAGGGAGTATAACTTACTGTAGCCAAATGTAAAATGAAATGATCCACTTTGATAGATTTCTAAATAAAGCATTTACTCTTATGGTTTCAGTTTGGATTAAGGTTCCAGGTATGGTCATCAATTGCAGGTGTTTTGGATTTTACAATAGATAATTAATTTTGGATCAGCTTTGATATGCAGTCATTTTTGCCAAAAAAATAGTTTATTGCCAAATTTTAGTGAACTGGCCGTATGTGTCGTGAACAGCAAAAGCACCACCGAAAAATTGTCAACGCAAGGCGCCAAATGATTGTATATCAAAGCTAAGCCTTAATATTTTTTTTGAATTATATAATCCATTCTGGATAAGGCTTATGATAATCAAGTATATTTCTAGATAAACAATTAAAAATAGTCATAATGGCATTATGAGCTTATAATGATAATTTTCCAGTACATCAAATTTTCTTAATTATTTTTATATTTGAAATAAAAAGTAATTTTGAAAAACTTTCTTTAAATTACTGAATAATAATTCATAAGAGTAAAATTCTTTAAATGCTAATCAAATGAATGAAGAAAAAAAATGTTTTCATAAAAATTGCTTTTTTAATAAAAAGGAGAATCGTATTTAAGAGAATAGTGAATGACTGGCATTGATTGAGGAGAGGAGTTGAGTTTTTTGAAAATATGATACCAAAGGAACGTAAATAGTGAAAAAAAAATAGGAAATAAATAAAATAAAGGTTAGATTTTGAGTGTTTTGTTGTCAGAAAGCACTTTATCATAAGAAATAGTAATTTAATAATTTTAATTTTTTATCAGTTAATAATCTTTTAATATTATATAGTTTTTTTTTCAAATAATTCTTTTTTATCAGTAACTTCAGATATGGACCCAATTCTTCGAAATAAGATGGCAGCTGCTGCTGAAAAGAGGTATTTGCTTTCTGTTTTATATATATTTATTATTCTCTCATCGCTTTGTTTCCTAAAGTTATAAAAGTGCCAAAAATCATGTGAAATTAATTTATTGAAACTTTGATATGTTTTGATCAACTTGTATTGTAGTCAATAATAAGTTCTATTGGCAATACATTTGCTGGTTATATACCAGGTCCAGTATCCTTGAATACAATCTTTAAGTAATTAAAAGTAAATAATAAATTTATGTAGAATCTTAAATATCAATAATGACTTTCCTATTTATTTAAAAAAAAAAAAAAAAGTAGGGTACTTTTCTATTAGCCGGGCGCAAATGGCGCCAATTGTGAACCAAATGCGAATTTGGCATAAGAAATTTAGCGGAATTCTTTATTATTTGGTGATTTTTTGCTTGCTTGTGGCTAACGGATTGTGAATCAAACGCTAATTTTGCGTAAGAAATTTGGTGGCATTCTACATTATTTGGCCATTTTTCGCTTGCGCCCGGTTAACGGAAAAATACCAAAAGTTGTTTAATTTTCAGAAATTTTTTTTCTGTGATGCATAGACATATTCTTTTTGCATTATGTAAACTTTTGATCTCAATATACCATTTTAATCTTATTTTAACAGTATTTTGTTTTGCATACAAATTAATACATCAAAGCACAATGTTGTCTGATATAGTGTTCAAAGATTAAAAGTATGGCAAATAATATCTTTTTATTCTTTTCTTCTAAATATAAGCTACTTAATTTTTTTTTCTCTACTACCATCAAAATAACTTCAGAAAAATGAATACATTTTCTAGTACATTTTTTTAAAATTTCCAGATATATATATACACATATTGCCAAATATGTTTGAATGTGTTAAATTAGTTTAATCTTTTTCATTTTTCCAGTTAGTTATTTTTATTTGATTTATTCATGTAGCACAATAATGATATGTTTATTGAATTGATTCGTATATAATTATATGTTTACTGAATTGATTCAAATATGAAATTATGTGTATTCCAAATCGATCCAAACAATACAAGTGTTTATTATTGCTGATAAATCTAATTTTGTAAAAATGATAATCGTGTTCTCTTCACAATTTGCATATAGGAATTAACTTTTTTTAAATTAAAAAAATTCTAAAAGTCTGTAGTTTTAATATCTTTAGCAGTTGTTTTTGTAACCATTTAATGCTTTTTTTTTACTGCAGTATAGTATTTAAATTATTTTCTTTCCCAAAATTATCATGTTCACATTTTTTCAAAGTGCCTGTTCTTAATTAATTTGTTTTTTATATTTAGATTAGCCGCCAGAAATTCTGAAACTTCATCTAATAATTCCGGTGTGTATTAATAATTTTTAATAATGTCAGATTTTCCATATATCATTTATGTATTTCTTAATGCTGTGTTACAATATTGCCACAATAACTCTGTACAAGACATTTTTTTGTCATAAAAACATGATTTACTAATGATTCATTGCAAAATATTCTTATTCTGTGAATGGGTGAAAAGTCTAGTAAAAATCTGATTCAAAGCTTTTCCTAATTAGCTGACTAATTTTCTAACTGGCAACTGACCCAGACTGCTTGTGTCCTGAATATCCCAACCTTGTCCAGCTTGTGTACCCTGAACTTGTTACTTGCCCCCTTTTACTAAAAATAAATTTGGCAATTTTATTATTGTTAGGGGAAATTGCATCAATAAGGTTCAGGCTTATATGCAAATGATTCTTCTTTTTAAAATCATATTGTAAGATATTCCTCATGCAGTCTACCCATTTTGTAAGGCAGTAAATTTTTAAAAATTAATTTAATCATCATATTTTCTGCCAGAGTATTCAGATTTAAGAATCGGATGTGTTTTTTGATATTTTTTAATAATACAAATATTACTGCTTCCCAAATATCTGTGAACAATGACAAGCACTCTATTTTTTCCTATTTATTGTTTGGTTTTTGCAAAAAATCATTAAAAAATCTGAGTTAAAAAAATAGTAATCCTAGTTTTATGTTTAAGGGTCTGTTTAATCTAATTTTATTCAAAATTAAGCTTTCTGGAGTTAGCTAGCTTAATAGATTCTTAGAATTTTTCATTGCTTGTCAAATGCCATGCTGTGCAATATTTATGGCAATCACAAACTTATGATTCCTGATGGGAAAATATATTCAGGTTTCTTAGTGTATCTGAAATATTTGTTTTAATCCTTGTAAGCTAAAAACTTGTGCTGCTGCTAAGTTTTTATAATTTTTTTTTTTAGATATGCACTGCAAAGAATCATTTTTTTATCAAGTTTTTCAAACTTAAAGGCTGACAAGGCCAACTACACAGTTTTTATATAGTTTACCTGCAGGGGAAAAGAAGATATGCCAATAATGTCAAATTTTACTTACATTTTTTTTCTTCATAAATGAAAATGATATAACTTTGCATTTCATCCCTGAAATTTTTTAATATTTCTTAAGTCAAATTTAAAATTTCATAGTATGTTACATAAAATACATGTTTCTGAAAGTCTTAAACAGAAAACAAATTTAATGTGTGTTTTTTTCAGTAATTTTTGACATATGAAATTAATGATCTCTTAAAATATTTAGTATAAGGCAAAAATTGACAAACTTAATATTTAAAAAATAATTATTAGAAATATAAAAAACTCTAAAATTAGTTATAACATATAAAGTGCTGAAATCTATTTCAAACAGATCTAAGTGATAGAGCTTATATTCCAACTGAAGCCAGATAATAACATATGTTTTCGGGACTAACTAACTAAACTAGAGTATGTCTGAAATTTATGCAATTTAACTTTATTGAAAAGTGTCTTAAAATTGGACCATGTGATAAGGAGAGATCGTGTTGAAGTTACTGAACATTTAAAAATGCTATTTTGTGAAAAACTACTAGTTAAATACTGTATATGCATACTTGTAAAAAATGCAATTGCTCTATACAAACTTGAGCCAAAAAATTATGTATTAAAGGTTTTATATGTGTCTTGAATATGAAATACTTGTTATTGACTGCCTAGTGAAATTTCATTAGAAACTACTTTCATTATAAGGTTATATATATCTTTCAGACTTGCAGCTTTCAAGCAAAATTTCTGATGGTGGTGGTACTTCTACAAATCATGTGCTGGAAACTGAGAATGTGCAAGTTCCAGATTCTCAAGAAAGTTGTTTACCTAGTTCAGCAGATCTCTTTCCTAGTTCATCTGAAAACTGTCCTGAATCACCTGTTGTGGAACAGTTCAGCAGCCAAGAAACAATATATTTAGATAAAATTGATTCTCCTGCAACTCCTATTAATCCTGAAGAGTATGTTCATTTTTATTAGATTTGAAACAATTCATATTGTGTTATATATTTATAAACTCTTCTTTAATTTTTTTGTCTTTTAAGACTGAAAATGCAAATAAATTATTGAGAAGTTAATATAACATTTAATTGATGGCTGTTTAATTAATATTCCTTATACCCTTATAGGAACTGTATATCTGATATTGATTCTGACATAGAGCATGACTCTGAAGATGAAGAGGTAGGTTCACATAGTTATTTTATTTCTAATGAAATGTATATGATTTACTAAAACTTTGTAAAGCACTAATTTGGTAAGAAATCTTAGTTGCAATAATAGCTTGTTCGTCATAATCACAGAATTAATGTAATCTATCCTACATTGTGCAGTGCTGTCTTTCAGCATAACCTAAATTTAGCTTATTTTATTTATTTTTAATAATATTGTTACGAAATTTTCTTTACCGGGGTTCGTTTGGATAGTGGGAGTGATACGATGTAAAGAACGCTCAATCAGCAGGCAGAAGTAGAATAAAAACAACGACGTTTATTTACACGAAGACACACAGGACAGCACAAAAGCGTCAACTATATACAGCACAGAAGACGATTATCTTCCCCCGAGACATGTAGCATACACAGCAGC
This sequence comes from Argiope aurantia, assembly GCA_026543865.1. NCBI lineage: Eukaryota > Metazoa > Arthropoda > Arachnida > Araneae > Araneidae > Argiope > Argiope aurantia. The sequence continues at coordinate 449,781 of JAPMOR010095258.1, read as the reverse complement.
ATACAACCAGAATCTACTGCAGACAGTAGCGCACAGCTCAGTTCAGCACGAGCTTGACTCAGTCGCTTCTACTTCTCCAACTCTGGCTCGGATTACTGACTTCACTTCTCAGATGATGGAAAACTTTCTGGAGCACCCGCCTTGCAGAGCAAAGCTATCTCCAAGATCCTGGTGTTTACGCCCTGGCGTAATAAGATGCCCTGGTCTTATGGGCCTACTGGCAGAGGAAGTGGCACGTCGGTACTGGTCAAGAGGCAGGGAGAAAAGGAAGAGTGGCAAGAAGCGTCTTCTTATGTAGTATTGGCGGCGGACGAATGGGGAGCCTTGATGTTTCAGGAATGGCCAATCAGGAAGCTGGGGTGTTGTAGCGGAGAGTTCGATGCTTTTTGCTAGACTTAGCCGATCAGGGCATTCAAGATGATCATCATTTTCTCTTCTTTGCTGTTAGTTTTCTTGGATTGTTTTACTGCTTCTATTAATTTGGGGAATTCTTTGAGTACTTCTCTTAGCTCCTTTAGGATTTCCAGGGTTTCAATTGCCGAGGGTAATTCTTCATTGACTTTTAAGGTGGGCTTATCGAATTGTTTTCTAGGTGTGGGGGCGGGTTGAGCATCTTGATTTCTTGGATTTTTCCTTATTATTTCAGCATAGGTGGGTCTTCCTCTTACTGATGTCAGCTTGGGGTATTTGGAACATCCTTTCCAGGCGGCTGTGTGCCCTGTTTCACTGCAATTGACGCATACTGGGTCTGGAATTTTATCCTTGATATTGCAGACTTCACTTCTCTGGCAGTGCAGCCGTTTTTATAGGTCCCAGGAGGCGGGGCTAGAAGCCTCTAAACCAATCAGGAACGTTCGAGGCGTATCTCGGTTCCTACTGGACGGATCGGGAAAATTCTCGAAGTTTCGGGTATAATCTATTTTGGCGCCAAAGTCGCCAAATTGGTCGCCAAGCTCTGGGACCCCCGACACGACGCCCAGACTCTGTTCCATAGAGATGACTGTAAAACATTCTTTCCAATGATGGAACGAACTATGCTGGGAAGCAGCATTACGGATTCGTAACAATATAATGTATTTCACCTGCGATAAATAAATTTTAGCAAAGAAACTCTAATTAAATAGACTAATTTTTAATTCATTGTAACTGAAAATTAAACATTTAAATGTTTCAATTACTTATCTTGCATTCATTGCTTTCATTTACAATAATTTAATGAGCTGTTAAAAATCGACAACCTGCTAGGTAAAATTAATATGCTACTCATGAAAACGTCAAGTGAAAATATAAATATTAATTTTTGTATTAATTTAATACTGAAATACTTTAAATTATTTTTAATTTATAAATAATTTAATTTATAATATATAATAATTATTTTTAATTTATATAATAATTTATCTACATTTTAATATATATATATATATACATAGTCAGATTTATGAAATTTTTTTAAATACCTAATATTTGTAGAAGGGGATTGTATTATTAATAACATCTTGCATCTTTAGCAAATAATGAAATGTGTGCCCAATTGCAGAATTAGGCAGCATTCTTCTTTTCGGTAACTGCAATGGTACAAATTCACTTTATTATTGCAGCCATTAAAAATTATTGCTTTTCTGCATTTTAATGTGTTTGGAGGAAATCGTATCATTTTATCCTGCATTTCCCCTGAATATTTAATGTTTTAAAAGAAATGTTATTATATTGTTGATGGATTTAGATACTGCATCAAAATTAAATACATTAATGATCGATTTTATACACAGTAACAAGTTGAAGATGTTACCGTTCAGCACCATACATAAACAACCCTCTGCTATAAACGTATCATATGTACCAGCAATTAGTTAACTTAATGGTTATGGTAATGGTTTTAATTTTTTTAAATAAATTTAATTACCTACATTTTAATGCTTAAAATTTTTTAGGCATGGTTTTCTTTCCTTTTTTTAATAAACAACTTGCATGTTTTAACTTATTTTTAATAGAAAATTCCTTTTCGTATTTTTATGCAAAACTGAATTGTTTAATTTTCTGCATTTCTGGATAGAGCTAGTATTTTTTTAGAAAAATATTTCTGCAAAAGTTGTAATGAATCTTAAAAAATACATAAAGAAATTTAGAATTAAATCAGGTAATTAATTAATCAGTTAAGCACCTAGTTTACATATGTGTGTATTTTTTAGCATTCTTAATACAATATTATTTTCAGTAATGATTGCATTTTCAAATTAATTATTTCTTCAAATATTTTTTGATACTGAATAGACATTCACAAATGTTATGATGATGTTATGCAAATGTTATGATGAATATATACTATAAAATAAAATACCTAAATTCCATATTAAAGTTTTAAGATTTCTTATTCTATATATTATTTCTGTACCTTTTTCTCTTCTCAACTAATACAAAGCCTTCAGTGAAAAATTCAGTATGAAATTTTTTTGCTGACTTCTAAAATGGCATATTTAATTTATATTGAAACACAGTGTTAAATTAAAGAAATCCGCACATCATAGACATTGTGACATCATGAATGGGTAACTCTATTAGCTCTTTTTTCTCTCTCTCTTTTATTTAATATAAAAATCATAACCTAAAAGCCACCCAAAACATTTGAAAAGAAGGGGGAAATTAGAAATAATACAAGAATTTTGTTTGTTGAATGATAAAGATTTTTCTTTAGAAAAAAACCCTGATATATCAGTTTATATTATAAAGTTTTATATACTATATTAATAATCAGTTAAGTATCATCAAGCTGTTTTTCTGTATTCTGCCTTTCTAGATAAAGATGTCTTTTGAAACTTGCAATATATGTTGATATGAAAGTAAATTTACTTACTAAACTTTTCATATTATTTTGAATACGACTTTTTTTTTTTTTAGATGCAGCTGAAATTTTTAAATAGAACACCTAATTGCAATATTCCATTGCCAAAGCTAGAACCATCTGGAAATCATTCTATAATGTTTTCAGTAAGTATTTTTCTGAAACATAAACATTCCAAATGTGAATTTTTGTTTTTTCAAATTATGTTGTTTGGACTCTTTGTTTTGATTTTATCATAAAAACTAATGTGAAATTTATTTGTGTTAGTGTGCAGTATGTGTATTTTCTGTTTGCATTAATTCTGATAAAATTATCATACTATTATGCCAAGAAGACTAATAACTTCAAGATTAAACGTTTGTTGCATGGAATCTTAGAACCTAAAATGTATAAAACACTTTATTTGTTATAAAATGCATTAATAATGAAATTATTTTTTGATAAAATCTGTGTATATTACATATATCCAAATGGCAACTGTCAAATTTAAACAAATCACTATACCAACATTTCACAATACTTCATTGAACATTGTTACAGCTTCTCTTAATTCTACACTTCACTAATTAGTAAGCTAAAAACTATTATTAGAAAGTGCTGGATAAGACTCACCCAAAACTGTATTCGCTCCGATGAATAAAATATAAAAGAAATCAAGAAATAAGCATCAAAGTTTAATTAGGTCTGAAAACAGGTTTAACCATTTCCACATGGATAATCGCTGTGGCTTACATATGGAAATCGATGATCATATCTTTTAAAATTCTCGTGAAAATAAATTTTGCATCATCTTAAAACTAAAAAAAAAACAAAAAAAACTTTTTTTTTAATTTTAATTTCATTTCTGTACAATGGTTTAATTATTTTTAATGGTTTTTAAATGTAATATTCAATTTGTAAAAATTTTACTGTTATGGAATTCAAACTCATTCATCAAAACATTCAATCACATGCCTTTTGTCTATGGTGATTTGGGCATAGTAATCCTTAAAAAGGGAAAATCTAGCTTACATCTTCCCTATCTGAGGGGATTTCAGTCAGTCTAGATAAAGGCATGGCTGATTAAGTTCAAAATTGGTAGCTAGTCAGTAATAATCATTTAAATGACTGGAATTATTACCCATACGTTTTGATATTCCTACATATTGAATCTATGTTATCTAGTATTCGTAAAATGTGTGTAATGTAATAAATAAAGTGCAAAAGGATTGATTATTTGGAATACACAAAAAAGGAATGTGTATTTGGTGCATTGCCAATGTTAAAATTAAGACTAAAAAAGTGCCTACTTAGGAAGTTAATTCTGCAAAAGGATTTTCACTTCTGTTTTTATTTTGGAGTATGTACACTTTTTAATTTGTATGCATTATTATTTGTTTTGATTTATTTAATTAATCTTTTTTTTATTTATTTAGTCTTATCAAATAACAAGGTGAAATTTTAAAACTATACATTTTACATTAACAGCCCAAAAAAGTTAATAACCTCGGCAAACATGTTAGTCACCAAAGGCAGCTAGTTCAAAACTGAGTTACACTTCTCACATTCAACAAAAGGGGAAAAAATAGTAATTTTTTAACTTTATTAATAATCTAATAAATAAAGTTTTAAGAAATCATAGATGTGTTGAATTGGCAGTTCAGCAATAAATGAACCTAAGGATATGAGACTGTTGTAGACATGCACATTGACAAGCATTTAGTTTTACATTTTCTAAGCTCAGCAATAGCTTTAATTTGTTTTGGAATGAATGTAGCAGTTGTGCATTGTGTTTTGTCTATTAATGATATTTTAAAAATTAATGCTTTTTATAATTTTTTTTTTGTGTGTGTGTGTATTTCATGAAAAAGTTTCCTGTTTCATTTGCATCAATACAGTAGAGGTCATAAATGCCACAACCTCTTAACTTTTTATTATTAAATGAAGCAATATTTTTGTATCTGTTTCTGAGAATAACAAAAAAAAATTGCATTCTGATATCAAATATTTATATAGGTACATATTATAAATATATTCATATCAATAAAATGTTTTTGCTGTTTTGTGTGTAATATTTTGTTGTATTGCTAAATTTCAATAACTCGATAAAAGAGTCCATTATTGGAAAAGGCAACAATGGAGTATGTGACATTCAAAACAAATTTATTAGTAGTTTTTAATATATTTGTAGCAATTTTATGTATTTTTTTAGAAAACTTCTATAGTTGATCTTGAGAAAATGCACACTGTTTTTTTAATTAATGTCTGAGATTAAAAATTAATTATTTTACAATAATTCAATAAACTTTTTTGTATTTTGAGGTTGCTACAATATTAATTACATTAATTTCAAAATTAAATTCATTTGCTTGTAATTAAAAAAAATTTATGTAAATTTAATTTCATTTTAGCCTCACATCATTCCTGGCCGTGCTCCTCGTCCATATCCTCCCTCTTATAGGGACTTATGGGATTCTAATCATGTTCGAATGCCTTGTGCCTCACAGAATAAATATCCAGTTGAAGATTTGGTACATTTTTGCTTTTTACTACAAGCTTCTTTCTTGATTCATTATTTTGCCATCCTGGAAATAAAAATAGCTGTACTTCATTATACAACATGGCACAGATATAATATATCACATGTAATCAGATTGAAATTTGAAAATAAAGTATTTGAAAGTTGTGCTTTTAGTAATATACTAAAAAGTCATTTTTTAATCAAAAATTTGATAATGAAATTTAAAATGTTAAAGTATGAATTAGCAGTTCATACTTTAACAAATTAAATACTTTAAGAATTAAAACACTTAACTAAGTTGTTTTAATTTAATTTATAATGGATTTTACATTTTTAATGAATGTTTAATATTTGTCTTTCTTATGCTATTTGATTAAAAAAAAAACCTTAATGTATTAGTTTTCAACACCCAGAATTTTAATAAATAAAATTATCTCTTTAAAGATATTCAATTGTTTTATACTTTTTAATCATTAATATGTATTAATATAAATATTATTTAATCTTGTAATCAATATTTTCTGAAAATTACTTCTTTATTGTACTATTCATATAGAATTCATATTTAATTGTATTTAATTGGTATTAATGACTTATATAAATTGAATTAACTCATAAATAAGTTCTAAAAATATTTATTTAATGTATAGTCATTAAATATATACATTAGTGCAAAATGTCAGGATTCTAGCATTCCGAGAAATAAATGAAAAATGTATTGCTTGATATAATCTATAGGAACATGAAACAGCTCCAATAAAATTAGATAACAGTGTTTTTTAATACTTCATAATATTTATTTTTATGTTTTTGACTCATAGAAATTTTTGATAAATATTGATAATTATCATTGATAAATGTGATTTGATGCTTTATCCAGGGAATTTGAATAATATCTGATCTTTCTCACTGTTTTGCTGTTTAAGAAAATGATAATAATTCACAGTAAAACTGTCAAGGCTTGATTTTATAAATGTGAATGAAATATTGATTGTAATATGCTATTGAATTTGATTCTAAGAGAGTGTTAACCATTTCTCTTCCCCCCCCCCCCCTCCAAAAAAAAGTCATGTTTTAAAATCAACAATTATGATTTTTTTCTTTTACAGTGTCATAACCTTTACTGATAATTTTTAGTTCAGGCTATTGCCATATAGTGTTCAATCAAAGTTTGTCATTCTTCATTCTTACCTAAAAAACCTTGTTTGTCAGTCCGTTTTTGACTTTTCCTCTCCCTCTTTCCTCTCCCTCTTCCTCGTTAATATTTCCTTCCTCTCCTCTTCCTCCTCCTCTTTTCATTGGAAATTAAGGAACTGCAATTGAAGATACTGTCTGTTAAATCCAATGTTTCGTTAATATCAGAATTTCTGAATTTTATTTGTTTGTTGCTTAATGTTTGTCAATTGTTTATTCATTGCTATTTTTATGCCTTTCATTAAATAGTTCAATTTGTTAATATTTTTTATTTCAACAATTTATTTATAGAATGGTGAGAAACAAATTAGAAGTAGATGGGATCTAATATGCACAAGTTTGAGGAGAAATATACTATGTTCTGAAGATCTTGAAGTAAGAATATTTATTACTTAGAAGTGTCATTATATATTATGTACTATTTGTATTATATATTATGTACCTATTTGCATTCTGTTCATGAAATGAGACCTGTTGTAAGAACACTCTTAACAATTTTTACTTTTTAAAGAATTATAAAAACATTAATGGAATAGTTAATTCATTTTATTAACAAAATTAGCATACTTAAAAATACAAATCAATGAACATTTTATTAGCTTTAATTAGTAGCCAGCAGGCAATTCTGAAATTTTTATATCCATGAATAATTAAAATTACATTATCTCAGTTATAAAAGACTGCTTTAACTTGCAGTGTTTAGATTTTCATTAATTTTTATGGCAATTGGAAGAATGTTTGCAGCAGAACAAAGATTAAGTATCTGCCCATTTGCGAATTATGACTTTAATTAACTTCATTTTATGACCCCATATTACTAGATTATTTTTAGATATCTGACACTAACTAAAATTGCCTTGATATATATTTTTAACATTAGCTTTTGGAAAATTATACAGTCCTAAATTAGTAAATCTCATTAGTAAGTCTCAGTAAATTAAAATTAGTAAATCTCAGTCAGTGCTGTAATAGTTAAAAGTTTCCAAAAATAAAGCATTAGGTATAACTTTAAGCTTGGATAAAATAAAAGATTTTAAGTTTCTTTTATATTTTGTGTTAATGAAATAAAATGTATTATACATTACACTCTTTAATTAGTTGATCTATAAATTTATATTTTAAGATATGATATTTTCTTTTACAGAAGGCTATACTACAGTATAACAGTCAATACAGGGGGAAGTGGAACTTCAATGGACTGCATACTTTTTTTGAAACAGTAAGAATTTTGAATTATTTTGTTAAAATGTGCTCGAATTTATTCTCTTAAATTTATTATGTGATTCTTTTTCTCAAAAGCATGTGATGATTTTGTTAATAAATCAGTGTTTTTTTTTTAATTTATTATATTTGTTATCTGGTTTTAAAAAAGGAAACATTTTATAATATTTTTAATGGTTTTTATTGAAATCAAACAGTTGATTGAATACTTATTAAAAAGAAAAATTTTCTTGAAAAATCTACTCTTATTGTGGGTAAAGACACTGTTTTTGTATTAATATTTCATTTTTGCATTTAATTAAACTAAACTAAATGGAATTTCAAGATTATCGGCTTAGATTTTCTTATCTTAGTTCCTTTCCTTTCATTAAATTTATTTTAAATACTCATACATATGTATAAAGAATTATTTTGTTGAAATAGAAAATTCTAAAAAATATAGAGAATTATGTTACATTTTATAGAATTAAATGTCATTAAAAAAAAAAAGACAAGGAATGTGAAATAAACCTTTTTCAAACTTTGTAATTCAAATATTTCAACAGTTCAAATTGTTGATATTGCATTAACTTTTGATTTTCTAAAATAAATAAATGAAATATTTTTATCAGCAACCTACTTAAAACCTTCTATTTGAATCGTATTTTTCTTAGATAATTTTCATACTATGCCTACCCCCACATTAAATTTCTTTTTTATCACGTAATGAAAAATTTTTTAATGAAACAAATTTCTAAATTAAAGAATACAGTTATATAGCAAAAGTGTGTACAAAATAAAATGATATATTTCTGGAAATCAATGTTTATTTCATAGATTATTATTATTATTATATCATTTCTGAAGAAAATGATTTCTTTTGTAGTGTTTCACAGATGATGAAAGAAGTTATTTTTTTGAAGAAACTCTTCCAAAGATGATAAATATTACATTGGATTTGCCAAATATCTGTACACAGGTGAGGAAGTGCAATTACTATTACAGTTGTTTTTATATTATAGAAAATTGTTATAATATTGTTCATATTGTAGTGCTTTTTTTATTAAAAATTAATTTAAATTTTGAAATAATATGTATTGAATATTATGCTTGTTCAAAAAAAAGTTATTAGAAAATATATTCTTTACAAATTTTTAAATCTGTCATTAAATTGCAAATTTTAATGGTAATATTGAAATTTAGAATTAAACAATTTTTATCCCCTTTTAAAAAACAGATATGCTGTTGTAATAATTTAATTATATATATACATTTGAAAAAAAAATTAAGTATCTTTGAAAGATGAGAGAAATGTATAATTTTATGCAAGAAGAATGGTATGCATACTAGTACATCAAGGGTGGTTCTGTATATATCTTGTAATACCCATTGCAAGCATGCAGTTAACTTGGATTTGTTTATTTAATAGTAAAAAAAATTACTGAATATTGCGATGAAAAAAACAATCTTGCTTTTGGCATTATATTGGGATTATTTTTTATTTTTTTTCATTTTATTTATTTATTTTCATATTCGTTACATTCTTTTTAATCATTCTAGTAAATTGTTGAATAATAAAAATTTTATTTTTTAATCTAGCCTATCCCATTGTTGAAAAGGGGCAAAAATCATTATATCACCATGTCTCAAAAACAAATTGGATGCCTTTTACTTAATGCTTTTTTTTGCACATTTCCTCGTAGAAGCTATCTATCGCCCAATCCAAAATTTAGGTGGAAAAATGAATATGCTACTTATCCAGATATCAATTTTTACAGGTAAAGATATATATTATGATTTTCTTAATAACAAAAATGTTTTACTTTTTATTGTTACTATTAACATTAAAATATACATATTGAAGGCTAAATTTGATATCGTAATATTAATAATGTAATTGTGTAATTAATAATTCATTTTCATTTAATAACAGTTTTAATGTTGCTCGATATCATTAATAGAATTATCCATATTATATGCATAAGGAATGTGTTTTTACTATATTTTATATCTGAAAAATATATATAATTTCATTTTTATCTACACAAATAAAGGAATAACAAAAAATGCTGCTCTTATTTGAAAAATGCTAAAAATAAAAGTTAATATCATAAGAGGAAACATTTGACAACATCTATATTTTAATAAACTTTAAAGAAACACAGAAAACATTTTTATTTATGTTAGTATAAGTTTCATTTATGTAATAATATGTTTGATTGTTAAAAGAATATTTCTTGATGTCCCTATTTTTTAAAATAAATTCCATGTTATTTTGTTTTTTAAAAAAAGTTATTCAGTATTATTTTTTTTATTTAAAATATTAAAAAAGGAAACATGTCATCAATATTCTGTTAATCTTAAAATGATATGAAGACAAATTTACAGTTAAATATATTTCACATCAAAATGATTAAATGGGGGTGTTTAACATAATTAAATATTTTCCATATAATTTAGGTATCTTAAATTTTTTTCCCTGTAATTATTTTTGAAATTAAAGCTATTTTATTCAGACTTCATTTTTGTATGTTTGCTATATATATATATATATATATATATAGTACTTTGAAAACCATTTATAAATTTTATTTTATCTGGAAAAATCTCTTTTATGTCTAATGTGAATTTAATGCTACCAAGACTTGAAATGCACCTTTACAGTGTTCCCTTTATTTTAGCAGAGACAAAATCTAGATTTAACAATTATTGATTTAATAAAATAGTCTCTAAAATAAAGGTGAATATTATTATTTGAATCTAAGATTTTTTAGTGCTTTAAAATTATTATTTTTTCTTTCCATTTATGAAATACAGTAAGTAATCAAGAAAAATATTGTATTGTACCAGAATAAAACTCAAATATGTAGTTTTATTCTGGTATAAATTCTTTTGAGAGTAGTTTATTTTGTATAAAAATTGTATTTTTCTTCTAAATTAATGCACTAACATACAATATATATAATATAGTTTGCGATTATCTAATACAATTCTGAAATAAATTCTTTTCAGGCTTTTTTATGGTATAAAAAATCGAACTTCTATAAGAACAGAAAAACTGAAGTGTCTGTTTAATTATTTTAGAAGAATTACCACAAAAGGTGAGTATTTTACTTTAAAAAAAAAAATTTAGAAATTAGTCTTTGTTTTGTTTCACTCATTTTTTTTAAATCTATAAACATTTTTATTATGTTATGTGCTCTATTTCTATGTAAATTTATTTAGTCAAGTATTATTATTATTTTAATGAAAAATTATAAATATTCTATTTATGGTTAAGTTGTACTTATTTTTGTTAATTTTTAAGAATATGTTAAAAGGAATAATTTATATAAAAAAAAAGAAACTAAATATTTTTTAAATTTTGGGGGGTGAGGAAATTGTACAAAATACAGTTATTATTTAAAGCAATAAAGGTTTTAATAAAAAAGTTCTAGCAAAAGGAAAGATAGAAAGCAATAGATTGGTATTCCTAATTGAAAGACCTAAAATTTTGGAAACTGCTTTGTTGATGCATAGATATTTGAAGTAGCTTTGCTTTAAAAAAAATTATTTTATACTGGTTTATGTATTTCAATATTTAAATAATATTATCTAGTATAATATTTAATGCAAACCTTTTAAACTATTAAATCTATTCTTCATTTTATAGCAATATTGTTCATTTAATTTTCCTAATATTTTAGAGCCTAGTGGTACTGTAACCTTTCATCGTCAGAGTCTTCAAAATTTGCCAAATTGGGGTGAATCTAAAAAAGGTGTCAGAATTGCAGTAATTAAGGATGATGGTCTGATAGAAACTGATGGGCATGGTATGCTTCAAGTATGTTATTTCATAAAATTCTATTGAATGCCTCATTTTAAGAAACTTTAACATGTAGAACAATTTTAATACTTCAGCCCTACATAATATTATAAAAATTCATTGAATTCTAACAGAAATGAATCAAGAGCTGAGCACATGTAAGTATAAAAATAACTATGAAACATAAACAGGTATTGTCTGATAAATTGAAATCCTAGTTAGTGTTTGAAGCATTTTCATACTGTAGTGTAGTCCTGTGGCAGATTTCTGAACAGGTAGGTGTTATTCTGAGAGGGGGCTGCAATAAGGTCAATTAAAATACATTCAAATTATATGAATTATAATATGATAAGATAATATTAAACTTCAAATATAATTGGTAAGGCCTTTAAGTATCTCATTAATTTCACTTAGTTAGTAGAATATATAGTTACTCCAAACATCTGTTTCATTAATACTATATTTAAATTTGGAGTGATAATAGATTTTTTTAGAAATGTATTTTTATAAACATAATAAAATAAAGAATTAAGATAAATCGTAGTGTGTTGAAATTATGATGAAATGTGAAATTAAAATGACCAATTAAAAATACTTAAATCCTCTGCTATTAAAAAAAAGCATTTGATTAAAAGGCAAAATAAGATATTTATAATATAAGAAACCATTATCCAGATTTAAAATCTTATTCCATCTTAAAGGGTTCCTCTTGAGTTTCATAAACTTCATTATGCTGTAATTAATTTTGTCTTTGTTCTAAGAAATATTCATGCCTAATTTTTAATTTCTGAGAGTAACAATTTCCAAGTTCTCACTTTCCATTTCTAAAAAGGTTTCTGCTACAACACCTTCTGCAAGATTGAAAGTGTAATGCAGCTTTTACTGATAAATTGAAAGAATTTTTATGCTATAATAAATGAGAATTTTCTGTCTTAAATAGCTTCTCAATTATAATTGGCAATAACTCCTTTGCCCCTTTTTAAAAAAATCCATTTTAGTGTTTGGCAACCTTTTAATGTCATTAGTTTGACAGAGTTAATGAGAATCATGATTGAATTTAATTTATTGGGAAAATGTCATCTGCACTTGTTTTTTAATAATTTGGCAATTAGTTTTGATTAATTATGTAATATTTTATGTAGCTTCTAAAAAATGACATTAATTATTTAATTTTTCCTGAGTGTATATTATCTTATAACTTTTTTATTCTTCTAAGAGATATTAAGAGGCTATTAATCATGAATTAGCATTTCGTTTCAAGTGTGATATTCTTATTTGTATGAACATCTGGGGTAGAAAAATATATTTGCTTTTAAAATTTGACTACAAGTGAAAAAATGCTAGAAGATTTACTAGATAGGTTAGAATATATTACAAATACTATGAAAATTAATGCCAAAAGATTTAGCAAAACACATTAAACTATGTATGGGATGAAAAAAAATTATTTATATTGCACATATTAATGTCTTGTTTCATAGTTTATAATTATTAACATTTCTTGAGTCTCAGTTGATTTTAAAATCTTAAAATATATTCCTATAAAGAATATTTATAAAAACATAAATTTAAGTGTATTAAAACTTTTAATACAACTTTTTGCTGGTTATTAATGGAGAAAAATGTAATGTAAAATTTTTTGAATTCATTATTTAGGTTGATTTTGCTAACAAATTTGTCGGTGGTGGTGTTTTGGGTGAAGGATGTGTTCAGGAAGAAATACGTTTCCTCATCTGTCCTGAATTGATAGTTTCACGCCTTTTTGTAGAATGCTTAGGTCCTACGGAAGCTCTCACAATAAGAGGTATTGCATATTTGTCTTTATATATAGAGAGATACAAGTAAAAGTGGAACTGTGGTTTTATTTCAGGTGATAGAATTTTGAGATTTCTGAGCATATTAGAAGAAATTAAGTTCAAGACAGTTTGAAATTATATGCCATTGAATGAAACAGAAACATTAAAACAATTAATGTCATGCCATGATTTTTTCCAAAAGGGCTGACCTTGCCTGCAATTCAATTTTTATCTGCTGAAAATTCAATATAATTGACATTTGCTGTTGGAAAAAGGATATGTGATACTTATTAAAGTTTTTCAGAGCAGTGTAATCATGGACATATGGCTACATGTGGCATATTGTAAAGAAATTGAATCATATATAATCAGTGGAAGATTTCTATATTAAAAGTTATTGCACTCAGTAACAACCCTCTACACATTCATTTGTAAATGTCATTTCCTCTAATATCTTTTGCTGATGAAAATTGGATTTCTGAAAGTTGATTCTATCAGAAAGAATCCATGATACATCTGACTAGCTGTGTCATTTCTGTTTCATTCAACAACACAAATTCCTGTTGTTTACAGTCATATCAGAGAAGTCTTAAAGTTTTACACTGTAAAATAATGGCACTAGAACCACTTTCTTTATAACAATACATATTACAATTTAAATTTATGAAACTTGTGGTTATTTGGAAATTTTACATTAAAAATATTTTCTATTTGCTAATTAAGCTGATTGCCTTTATTTTTTTAATCATAACATATATCATTAATCCTTCTGTATTATATAGAAATATGTATTTATATATGTAATTAAAATTTGCTCTAAGAATTATGTCTATTATTTCAGTGATAGAAGTTTGTTGGATTGTAATTACCATACTCTTTTTAGGTGTTGAACAGTATAATAAATACAGTGGTTACAGTCATGGATTCAAATGGGAAGGAAATTTTGAAGATAAAACACCTCAGTAGGAATGAAATAATATACCTTCCCTCCCCCCTAAAAATTGGTTTTCAGTTTTATTAAATTTATTAGTTTTAGTTATCATATTAAAAACTTTTATATTTAAAATAATATTATCAATATATATATATATATATGTATAATAAAGCGTACGTCTTAAAATATAATATATATTAATTCTTTTTAATATTTGTATTGGTTAGTTTTAAGTTCTTTGAAACTAGTTTTTAAAAGTGATAAATTTTACTTTTTTTATATGCATTCAAAAAAATTAAAGATAATTTTTGTTAAAAATTTTAAAGTTTTGATTTAGATATCATCATTATCATATGGAAATAAAATATATTCATTAGCCTGATATGGTTTTATAGTATTATTCAATTGCAATTATTTATTATGTTTGAATTCTAAATAATAAATTAAAGTTTTGGATGAAATATTTCCCATTGTTATGTTTGTCTAAAGTGTATCCATAGGAATTCATGCTGATTTTATTTTCTTAGAGATGCTTGGGGTCGCATGTACACACAACTTGTGGCAATTGATGCAACTCATTTTGGAAATTCTGCTGATCAGTTCAAATTGCCTTCTATTGAGCGGGAACTAAATAAAGTGAGATACTTTTTTTTATTTTGCTTCAATCTAATCTAAAAACATATTCAAGACTGCACGCATTCAGATAAGAGAGAGTATGTATAAATCACCAACTAGTTATGCCATCACATCATCTGTTGCAGGAATTTTGTGATGACCAAATTTGGTACCAAATGCTTGTTTGAGAATGTTGAAATCTCAAGACATGGCAAAGTTTAGTTCTCAAAATATAAAAAATGTTTGTGAAAGTTTAATCCCTCACTGAGTCAGGTTATTAAAGGAAAAAAAATTGCTTCGGAATTCTGCTTCATTTTTTACTACACAACTAAATGTACAAAAGTCTAGCATTGTGATATTTACAATTTTTTCTGTTATATAGTTTTAGTTTCTGCTCTTTTGTGATTGAGCTACATAAGCATAAATTTTACATTTGAATTTGTGACTTTTTACCAAAATTAAATTCTTTTAATTCAAGGATCTGCATCATCATTTGGTCTAATTCGATTAGTAATAGATAGTATGCAGTACAATATTATTTTTCTGTTGAGAATCTGAATGTATGGTGTCATTAGAGGAATCAATTGAAAAAATTATAAATTAACTTGTCTTTATGGAAAACCTGAAAAAATCTATTTTCGCCAATAGCTCTATTATAGTAAAAGCTATGACTTTATTGCATTTTCATCAACATCTAATTTTAAAAAATGATTATTTTAGAAAATTTACCCCATTTTTTTAAATAATGAATTAGGTTAGTCATAATATAAATGTTAATTCAGAAAAGAAAATTTTAACTTTCCAAACTTTCTGTTATTGAATAAACTTGTGGTTTCAGTTTTCTTTCTTTTAATGCATCAATATTTTAAATCTCACTGCAAAATCTATGTTGAAAGTAAAAAAAAATAGATTTAAACTTATAAATATATAAATTGATTCTTTTCATTTTCTTTCTTTTGAACTTTAAGTTGACAGTATGTAAAAAGCTATAAGAGGTCAGTGCATCAAAAGTAAGTCACAAAATTCATGTTTCTGTACATCTTAAGATTGTAGAAAGAATTCCATTAAATTAACAGCTTTCTGTTACTAGATAGTTTTACTACGCAAAACATTTTTTCTTAAATTACGAAATTTTTCCTTTATGACATTTATCTTAAAATACTTATCGAGGCATTTTGATTATGAGTTGTGATAAAATATTTAAATTTCTTTGTACTATCAGCTTAAAATGTTACTGGCTATATCAGCTCTTGGATATGATGGCATTCTTTTAAAAATATGCAATATAAATTCTTGATAATTTAACTATATAGTGCCAGAATGTTGTTTACAAACTTCAAGAGTTGGTTAAACATACAGAAACCACGCATTACTAAAATATTACTACAAGGTAATTTATAAACTTTAAGAATAAATAAAGTTTATATACAGAATCTAGACATTTCTACAACTGGAAATTAAATTACATATACAAAGGACAGCTGTTACATGAGGCACAATTTGTTAATATATGAGGTGAAAGAAAAGGATCAGGTTTAAATTAGTAAATTTTTCCCTATACCAGATAAAATATACAATACAGATTTCATTCTGTATTCCACTAAACCGAAATTGTAATACTGCCTGGTTATTTTTTTTTCTTTTACTTAATATGCTAACCTGCATGCAACTGCCAAATTATGTATTTGTAATTATCTGTTCTACTTTAAAAATGACTTGTTTTCATGTACCTGCTCTACCCTTAAATTTCATAAATGACCTTTTGTAACATTCTGCATAAATATGATAATCATTACCCTGTTTTATACATATATAACTAATGTAATTACTTTATTTATTTTTAGGCTTACTGTGGATTTTTTGAAGATGCTTCTCCCATAAATTTGTCAGCTATAGCATCAGGTAATTGGGGATGTGGGGCATTTAAAGGAGATCCCAGGCTGAAGTTCTTGATTCAGTTAATGGCTGCTTCCCATGCCGGTAGAGATCTCTTATATTTTACTTTTGGGAACAGGCAGTTGAAAAAAGAATTGAAGGAAATCTATAAATATATAGCCGAGAAAAATCTGTTTGTTGGTAAGTACAAATAATATATTCTGAGTCAGACTAATAAAAATGGTATAAAAATCAGTACTGTTGTGTAAAATTTATATTTTGAACAAAAAAGAGAAAAAAGAATGTAAACAAGTTATAAAAATACAAAATATATTTGCTCTGCTTTTTAGAATATTTATAATACAATAAAATCTGTAGCAATGAATGAAGAAAAAATTCTCTAGTAAAGCACAATCCAGTTAACATGATTTGGCCATAGTCTTGATGCATATTAATTATAAATTGCAAATAATATGGGAATGAAGCATTTGTTAAAATTGTCATAAACATCCAAATGGTAATTTTAGGTATATAAATGAGAAAAAATTATGTAAGTATTTTTACACTATAACAATCCTAACTAATTGATAGACTTCCATTAATTTTGATATAAATATTATAAACCACAAGAAGATTTCATTGAAGTTTTTATAACATTAATCTTTTGGTTTAGATTTGCTTGGATTATTTTGGCACAAGAGCCATGGTACGAAACAATAAATAAAATCTATCTATGTAAAATAGATTACAAAGAAAATTTTAAATATATTCTAAAATGTTAACAAAATTTTAATGAGTGGATAAAACTGTTTGAAAAAATTGCTAGTGCAGGTCATTTAACTTTTTAAATATTCTTTTTTGGAAAAAGTGAATTTTTGTTGTTAAATTTTCAAATGTTATTGCATTTAAATCTAATTTCCATACTGTTTATAACAAGAAAATCCAAACTCCTTAGAAAGATTGTCTAAATAATGCTTGTTAAGATTAATAAAATATAGATAAATATTTTTAATTACATATTTAGTTGTCTAGTTAATAAATTAGACAAGAAGGCCTTTGGCTCTACTGTAATATTTAATAGAAGATGCAATAGTTCACAGTTTTGAAAATGGAAAATTTGAATCTCAATTGCCAGATAAGATATGTCTAATAAATAAAGGGGTATGCATTAGTTCAATTTATCCACGTGCATTTTAAACAATCACTTCTATCTACCAGGTGTTATAAAACTTATGAATGTATATAACTATCATTTTGATTAGATGAAAAGTATGGGTATCTTTTAGTTATATAGCTGGAAATGTATCTTGAACTAATTTTATATCAATAATTCAATCAAGAATCAACTTTTACAATATTTTCAAAGAGAAAATTGCCTACTCTTGTAACTTGTACTTAATTTGCAACTAATAATCTCAGGCAACTGGCTGGTTCACCGAAAATTTTAATTATATTTGTTTTCGGATGAATCATTGAGACATAACGTTACAGTGTTTGTTATTTTATCTTAGTTCTATTTCATTCCTATTAACTTTGATGTTTATATTATATATAATATAAATTTTTTTATATTATATATATATTAAATAAAATATCCCTGTGTCCTGTGAAATAGGAATAGCCAAATTATTATTATATAACTAAACGTTTCCTTAATTTTGCCTGAAGAGTGTGTTAATTATGGATTTGTGGACAGAATGGGAAAGTTAGAGGCAGTAATATGGGATATATAGATGACGGTGTTCTTGAACACAATGAAAAAATCATTCCAACAATTTTTCAGAATTAATAAGACTTGAAAATATTTAAGATATACTTTGTTTATTGTCATGGCACTGATGGAAAAGCTTTTAATATGATATTCTATTCATAGTAATGTAATTTAATTCAAAATTAAATGCTGAAGGAATAAAATGTAGTATTTTTTATCATAAAATTATACTATATTGTATGCCTTCCTAAAGCATTATAAAATATCTTCTCATAAACCCCATAGAAGAAAACTATATATGTATGGTTATTCAAAATGGATAATCTTAATGTAAATAAAAGTCATTGTGGCTGTGTATGCATGTTTCACATTTACTTCTAAACAACTCAACCAATTTCAAAATCATTTTTCTTTTGGACAACAACAAAAATTGATTGCATATTCAATTAGAAATTAACGGAAAATTTGCAGGAACTACAGAACAAATCTTTTTATTAAAAATAACTTAATACTATCTTAAAATTCAAAATGTTACTCGCTTCCTTTTGTGCAATTTTTGTTAATTCTTTTAAAATTTAATACGGACAATTTTGAACTACAATAACAGCAAGACTCAGATCTACACTATTTTTATTTTTAGAGGGTTTTCTTTAATGTTTAAAAATAGTTATTTAATGGTGTCTAAAAAAAGCTGATGAAAAGAATTGGAATATCCTTCATTTTCAAATCATTAGAGGTAACTAAGACTTAAGGGCAGTTCATCAAATGGTGTTGTATATTAAATTAATATACATAAAAGTATTTAAATTCTCTGAAATGCATAGTATATATATGAATGAACTATAATATTGATTATTACTATAGGTCCAATAGTCGTAATACATATATGTACCATGACAATCATTTAATGTTAAATTTTAAGAATTATCTGATATAATTGTGAAAGTAAATATTGTCATTATATCATATGGCTAAAGTAGTTTATTAACTATTAACTCATTGGCAACTATTCAATACTTGAAACTCCCTAAAATGTCAATGCTTGAGTATAAAAAGAATGACTTTCTATATTCCAGGTGGTTGAAGGGTTAAAGATATTTCACTATGTATTACTTTAAAATTTCTTATATCTTTTCAGGAGACTTATGGAGAATATTGGTAGACTTTTGTGATACTGTGAACAGGACAAATGATAAAGATCCAAAATTATATGATTTTCTTTGCTCAATATTTACTGGTAAAACTCCAGTAGAAAATGCTGATTCAACGAAGAAAACACTTGATCCAGAAATAATGGACAGTGATAAGAATGCCATGTTAAAATTAATCGAAGCTGTTGGTGATGACAGTAATACCGATATAGAAGATAATGATCCTGGATAATTTATTAATTTAAAAGTTTATTTTTTTATTATTTTTAAAATGTTGTGACAAATGAGTTCTTACAATAAAAATTTTATTTATGAAACTTCAATGAAGTTTTTTTTGTGCAATAAATAGACATCCAAAAATTTAAAAGATATTTATAAAAAAGTTGAAATTTTTTTTTGACGATATGGTTATATTGCATCTAACCGTAGCTTTCCTTTATTTTCAGTGAAAAATAACAGATCAGTCATTGCTTGTTCAATAGTTGCTTCATGAGCTAGTTCGCATATCTGCAAAAAAAAATTAGATTATAAATATTTTATAAAAGTCTATATATTAAGAATTTATGAATATTTCTAAAGCATACTACAAAATTCTTTCTTAGGGCCTTTAATTAGGGCCTCTTTACCTGTGATTTCTAAAATACTTCTGCCAGATAAAAAAAATAATATTGATTCAAAATACTATTTTAACTATTTTCAATCCTGTTATTATATTTTATATGCCATGGGGTAATTATTTAAAATTTTATTCGAAACTTTTAATAATCATCCCAAATTAACAAATTTAAGAAGCTCTACTATAAATCATTATCTCAGAAAGGTATACTTACAGGTTTGTACTTTTCAGTAGGTGGATGCTTAAATACTGGACCAAAGTTCAGGGTGACCTAAAATGTGCATTAATATTAATTTACATTAGAATTATGTATTATACAGTATCAAAACAATGAATAAATTTCATAGTACCTAATTTAAATAATAAGTATTGACTTATGTACTCATCTGAATTTTAATGAAGTTCTAACAAGTTAAACCAGGCTAAATTGCTTCTCTACAACTGAAAAATTTGCAGTTTTTATGTAACCGTATATAAAAAGGTTTCTATAAAAATATTTTACATTTATAAAATGTAATTTAAATCTTATTTGTAAATTGTATACTTCTCTACTACATGCAACCAGTTATTGCCTTTTTTGTTGTGGTTAATATTTTTATAACATTGTATCGCTAGTCCATATTAGCTTTTTGAACATCTTTTACGCAATCACATTTTAGTCTTGGTTTTAATCTAATCAATCCATAATGACCCACCTACCCAAAAAGATTACCTTGAAAGTTATTGGATAGAGAACTATTATTTATTCATTGAAAAGCTTACAAGCATTGCCAGAACATGGGCATATATCATATTATTCTTGATTAAAATGAAATTATTTCATAAACAAGCCTATTCTGGAGTCAAGAAATATAAATTAAAAACTTGCATTAAAAAGCAGAAAACATGTATAAATATAAGAATAGAATTATAATGTCCAACAGATAGAATACATAATATATTGTACATGTTTGCCTAGTATTACATTCTAGATATCTATTTGGAATGCATTAGTGAAGCTACTAGATTCTGTCCCTGCTACTAATGAAACTATATAGCATTCTTCCTGTTGCCTATTCAAGTACATGTACAAAAAGAAAACCAGCATGTCTTAAACAATGCAGACACAATTGTGTTTGGCATTTCAAATGAACACTCAAAAGAATGTTTTAAATTTTAAAAAACATTCTTTGGATTTGCAAGCAGAGAGAGCAGAAATCTAGTAACTGCAATAGCACATTGATATTAAAGATTATTAATGCAATCCTATTGTCCTGAGGCAAAGTTTCCCAGTTTGATGCCAAAAATATGTGATATGCATACAATAGGAAAATTCTTAAATCAGTTATATCAAACTAAATGATTAAAGCATCCTCAAGATTAAAAGATTAAGGCATTGATGCCAAAATTCAATGATGCACATATAATGCTTAAATCAGCTACATCTAACTATTTTAAAATAAGAGGTATCTCAAAGAAATTAACATCAGAAAAATATAGCATGAATAAATTTTCAGTTTTTACATTATACTTTAAAATATAATTGAAACTTACTGTACAATTTTTGTATAAAGATACAGCTGGATAGTATGTTCCTACATTAATGTTCTCAAAAGCTGAACCCAAATTTTTACCATTTTTGTAGAAAACAATCTAAAACAAAAGAGGAAATAAATTGTTGGAATTATATTTTAGTAATTTTATTTCAAAACTTCATTAAAGAAAGAAATTAACTTACTTTACTACCAGGCAGAGGTTTCATATTTTTTAATTCTAACTGTACTTCATCTTTTTCTTCATAATATAGATAGCTTTTAAATTTTACAAGTGGCTAGAAAGAAGAGGGGAAATATATCAAATATAGTCTTTTTATATGTATCAGTTTAGATGTAGATAAAATATTTATTTCACTGTATAGGAGAATTCTAATATATTTTGCAAAGGAAAGTACAAGAAATCAAAATAGACAAATTTTGTAATAATATAATATAGCACAGTGGTTTGGGTGCATTTATATGTTTGAATACTACAACCAAAATATGTTTTTCCAGTGCAAAGGAGTACCATCTCAGTACAAAAATCATTTTAGACCTTTATTTTGATGAATTACTTCTGTGTAAATGTGGGGAAAGAGGGGTGCACTAAAAATATTTTTGATAAAATAACATTGAGTCCAATAAACTTCTCTTTACTAGTGTATGCCAATCCATATGAATTTTGTATAATATTTGGCGCTTTTACTTTCACCTATCATAAAAAAAAATCATTTAAATATTTTTTTTTTTTTTTTGGTCTGCATTATATTTTTCTTATAACATGTTTGAATACTAAAAACAAATTTCAGACTATGCAGCTGTCTAGGCCAAGGTCATGCTGCATTACGGTAGATTAAAAATGTTAATAGCCTAGTTCAAAAACAAACAAATTTATAAAAAACAGATTCTAGGGATTATATGTATACATACTAAAATAAACTAAAGACTTCCTATTTGTTCCATATGTTTCACTTTGTAATAATAATATTTATTAATATTGAGCATCTCCTTAAATAATGTTTATACAAATAAGGATGCTCTATAGTTATAAATCAAAACAAAAATGTAAGCATTATCACAAAATTATTAAAATAAAAAATATCTAAAATAAATCATTAACATGAATTTCAGTTAAAAGTGCTCTGAAATGTGGGAGTGAATTGGCATGATTATTAAAAGAAGGGCATCATAGTTTGCAGTGCCTAGGGCCATAAAATGCTTCAATCTACCACTATTTCATAGTCATTAATTTACAAAATTTGTTTAATTTAGCCTCTATTACTTAATTACATTTTTTACCATATATTTTAAAATCAACCCATATGAAATTACCTATTATAAGGTATCCTAAATTTATATTCCAAATGACAGATTGTAAATAATATTTTAGGCACTATTTTTATTCAAATAGATTTTTAAAAAATTAAATATAAACATGCAATCTGTCTATCCATAATTATAAGATATATATATATATTAATTCTAATTTCAATTTAACCAAATTAATTTCCAAGATTTTATCTTAATTTAAAAAATATGTAAATATTTCTATTTGCAGCAGAATGCAGGTTCAAAGCAGTGATGAGACATTGTATCTTTAACCCTTAACTGGGGACGTGCGGTCTGTGAGACCGCTAACGATGGATTTTCTGTCACCCCTATTCTATTTTTAACTTAATTGAATGGATTGACCCTGTAGCTTCCTCTTATGACCTTGAGTACACATGCACTTTTTCAACCGATTTCCGCAGATGCTTTTTAAAATAATTCAGTTATTTCTTTGAGCGCAGTCTCTAAAACCGCATCTCCCTGTTAGTGTCCCAGTGATAAACAAGGCTTAGCAGATGGGGCTAAAACTTAGGCCCCAAAATATCATCCAGTTTACTGATCCTATTATGAAGCAGTGCTCCAGACACTTTTAAACGAAGAATAAAGTGATTTTAGTGATAAGAATAATAGTATAGAAGAGTTTTTCGATGAAAGTTCGCATTCAACTGATTTTGATATGTATGTTCAAACATAATTAATTTTTCTAGTGATAATGTATTTTGAAAAATTTATAAAATATATTATTATACCAAGAAATATATATACAGTCTTTATAAGTTGATTTTTATACTAGTTCTTAACCTGTATATTTAAAATGCCCTAGAAAACCATTCTATGAAAGTCACACAAGCCAATAAAAAAAAGGGCCAATTTTACCCATTGTCATTTTTTTAAATTTTTCATATAATTGTTGAATTTTACATTATATTGTCTTCTATATACCTTTATATACTATAAAAATGATTTTAAAAGTAATAGGCTTTTTCAAGAATATTATTTATTGCAACATGTAATTTGAGAAGAAAATGCATGTTCCAATGCATTTACTTTTTTCAATGATAATATATTTTGGAAAATTACTAAAACATATCTATATGTCAAGAAAAATATCTGCAAAATATATTTTCAGTTTTTCATACTAATACATTCATTGGAAAATTTAATTTGAGTGTAAATGAAATGCAGTCTCGTAGACCGCACCTCCCCAGTTAAGTCCTAAAATTTCACCTCCCCAGTTAAGGGTTGATTTCATTTTATTCTCTCCCGGGAGACAAACATGATTATTTTACAAGAAGGTGCAGAGTGGCACAACACAACAGTGCGAAACAAAAGCAGAACCTTGGCAAGGGCACCGAAGGGATCACTTTCATTTGATATGTAGATTGATTGCAGTAATTTTTACACAGCTTCATACATGGAATGGGATCAAGAAATAAGAGAATGAAATTACTATGGACTAAATTAAGATAAAATCTTGGAAATTAATTTGGTTAAATTGAAATTAGAATTAAATTATCATTATATATATATATATATATATATATATATATATATATATATATATATATATATATATATATATATAATGTAAACAAAATACAACTTAAAATTGTGTTTTATTTTGAAATTTATTTTTTATAGTCATATGTTAAGGAGAAATTATATTTAAAATATCATATACCTTATCTTTATAAATTGGTGGTAAAGGTATTTTATCCCCTTTTTGTGGGAGATGAATAAAAAAACCAAGAGTGTCTCCTTGACCATAACCATCTGAATAATGGTAACCTCTGCTTTCATGAAATTTTGTTCCTTTTCTTGACCTCCAAGAATAGCTAAATTTGTCATATCCCAATGGACCTTGTAGATTAGCTGTGGAAAATAAAAATTATTTCAACATAAAATTCAAGAATTATTGCAATGGAAACAATGAAATTGCAGATTACAAATACAGAAGGAAAAAAAAGTTGCCATAATTTTGCATTATAACTTTTAAGATAACAAATCCTGCGATAAATGTTTCCTTCTAAAGTTATGAGGGGCTATTTTTTTTATTTAGACTATGAAATTTTGTATCACAGTCAGATGATGAGGATGAAACCTGATTATTTGATGAAACCAGTACTTCCCCAAAATTCCACACCAACTAATAGTGGTAAAAAAATTGACTGCAGCACTAGAATTTACTACAGAAATGCTCAAGGCCTCAAATATAATGGATTTTTTTTAGTGTTGACAAATATATTATTTTCAATGTATTTAACATGTTTTAGTTTATGCATGTAATTTGTTACTTTCAAATTTAAAAAAACACATTTTAAGCATATTGATATTTAAGAAATTAAAGAAAAACAAGGTTATATAGTTACAAAATCAGGATTGTAATTTCAATAATGATAATAGCACTTAGACTGCCTGTTATCACATAAAAATATTTAAGATTATTTTTTAATTGGGGTTTTGCATACCAAAATCTGCTTAGTCATCAATTTCTATCAGTAATTTTTGTTTAAAAAAATAGTATTTTCATAATTACTATTTATGATGTAGCTCATCTTTTGACTTACTTTAAAAGAAATGAACAAAAATTAACCTTAAAGAAGAATATTTTGCTATTTATATACAAAATATGCTGAATATTTATTAAAAATGTTAACTAATCCTTACAAAATCTCTTAAAATATGAACCTGTTTTAATGTTTAATTTAAAAAATAAGTAATACTTTGAAAAATTAAATCAAATCTATAACATATAATTTATGAAAAAATAGAGATATTCAAATTAATTATATAGACATTAGAAGATATGCCTGTCTAGAAGGGCTGTTAATTTCTTAATATCTCAGATTGATTATAGTAGATTAACTAATAAAAGTTGTAATAGAAAATCTCATGCAAATTTGCAAATTGCTTACTAAATAAAATATTCTTTGCAGTACATTTTAGACATAAATGCATAATAACTTTTTTTTTTTTTGTTATTGATGTTGCTTTCCTTGCAATGTGATTTCATTTATCAATGATGCTCACGAACACTCAAATCAAAATTAATCACAAAAATTAGATTGAGACAAATAGTGATCCACTTATTGAAAAAAAAAATGCAATGCTAAAATCAAAATTATTAAGAAGAAGAAAAAAAAAAAAAAAAAAACAGTGTAAGAAAATATTAGAAATAACTTCCAATTTGGTCCATGAAGGGACAATATAATGAATCCACATAAATAATTAGATTATTCACATTTTGGTTTATTAGTACGATAAATCGACCAATTTAAACATAAAAAATAGAAGTTAGGATCTGCACATTTGATAATGATATATTTAAAAGGAACAGAATTACCATTAAACACTGCCTAACATTAGAGGCAGTTATGGATTATATATTGATTTAATAAACTTTTGAACTCAATCACAATCATGCGAATCTTTGAAGACTTTTTTTTATCCTTCAGATGTTTTCAGATAATTAAGACCATTCCCTCAACTTCAAAAAAACATTTGTCATGCTTTATGCTTTAACTTTTACTTACCTAAAGGCTGGGACCATCCAAGACGAGCAGCTGCTCCATCTGGTACATCATCCATAGTTATTTCAAAATACCAAGTACCTTTAGTAACACCTGAAACAGTGATTAGGCATAGTTTCAATTTACAAGATGGCATGATATAATTTTACTACAAAATCTGAAATCATTTCAAGTATTTTTAAATTACCATGTGTAGCTCGAGCCATACAATATCCTTTTTCTCCTGTGACAGTCAATCTATCATCAGATATCTTCAACTGAGGAGCTACAGCAAAATATATGATAAGTTAAACTTAAATACATTACATTCCAATACATAAAAAATTAAATTAATAATTTTTAAAAGTTTTAACTTCAAAAATATTAAGTGCAAATAAAATGACTTGATTAATGCTAATTTAAATTTTTGTAACTAATATAAATATTTGTAATGCTATAAATAATATTTATAACAGTTACTGAAGTACTAAAAATTTTAGATCCATTTAATAATACATACATATTTTACAACCAGAAATATTAGAATAGATATAGAGACAATGACCTATCCTAAAAATAAATAATCAAAAATTTAATAAAATTGTAAATTAAAAACATGTAACAGTTGTCACACATACTAAATGCAAGTTATCAGAAGCAAGCAAAAATTATTCAAACAATTTAATAGCACCGAATATAACTGAAAATACAAACCAGGAAAACTTTCCAAAAAAGCTGTAGAGAAAATCTGATCATTAAAGTACAAATATTTCATAAATTACTGAAGTATTATAGTTTAAAATTTATTCCACAGTTTTATATTTTATATAATTAATTAATGCATTTTCTATAACATTAAAATCAATGGCAATTCAAGTAGGGAAAAATGGGATAAGATAAACAAAGCATTAAACCAATTAAATATTGACGGTTCATAATGCATATAAAAGTAACTGATATTTAAAGTAATTAAACTCTGCTTTTTTTTTAATTTTTAATATTGTTTGCAGTTTTTAATTATATGTTTGAGTTGTCACTTTCTGTAACATTGTAAATTTTAATAATTAAATCCCACATAAATTAGGTTAGTATAGTAGCCTAGGTTAGTTTTTATTAAAAAAGTGTTTATTATGCTTTTTTTAAAAAAATATAAAAAACAACTATATTTTTTTAAAGCATAAGACAGAAATAAAATTTTTAAAAATTGAATCCTATACAAATAAAATTGTTTGGCCACATTATTTTATGAATGAAACTAACCTCTCTAATAAGAGGCCTAAAATATGATTTGGATATAATAACGTGAACTTGAAATATCACTTGCTGAAACATTATAAAAAGTAAATAAAACCATAGGAAGTGATTTCCCTAAATATTCTTACATACTCTGTAATAAATATATCGATGTATTATTAACTACATGCTAACAAAAGGTGGAATAGAAAACAATAATGTTTGGAGAAGAAGATATGACTTTGAGTTATATAAAATCTATAGAGAGCCAGAAAGTTCATAAAAATAAATCGGATGAACTGGGCAGCTTATATATTTAGAATGGGTGATGATTCCATATTAAAAAAAATTCTTTCACATAAACCTTTAACAAGTAAGAAAAGAGGTAGACCCAAAATGAGATGGATGGAGTCAGTGGAGACATACTTCCTGGCTATCCAGAAAAGAAAGACTTCCTGGCTATCCAGAAAAGAAAGTGGCACACAAGTGTCAAAAATAGAATATGGTGGAACAGAATTCAAAGGAAGGCACTGGCCCACCCTAGGCTGTCTAGCTAAATATGATGATGATGATGATGCTAACAAAAGTTAAGAGAATTTTATATGCATCTTTTTCTGACCAATTAAAATTAAAAATTGACTACTTTTGACTTTACTACAAAACTACTTTTGTAATTGCAAATTTACATATCAAATTCAATTTATAGACTCAATTGAAAAATTTGGTTTCATATTTGATGTTAAAATGGTTTCACTTTAGATGCTAAATCTGTATATCTCTATTCATCTAGTCCATTTTGTAATTAGTGTATTAATTAATATTCAGACAAGATAGATGCATTTCTTCTCAAGAGATTTCATTCAAAATTTGACAGAAATCTACAAAATAAAAGAAGTAACCATATATTTATAACAATTTCATCAGTCTAGTTCAAAGTATTTTTGAGTTATCAGGTTCACAGGTGGACACATATGCACAAACAAAAACAAAAACAAATCAAAAAAATTGGCAAAATTCCAAAAATGTATTTTTTTTTTTTTTTTTTTTCAGATTTAGAGAGAACTGAAACTGAGATTCATCAAACGTCATTCTCAATACCCAACTTTAAATTTTTTGACAATTATACTACTTTGCATTTGAATATTTTACTTATAAGAAAGTAAAAATTCACTAATAAACAAATAAATTGTTAGCTCAAATAATTTCCTGAATGAAATCAATAATTCTCATCATAACCTAATAAATCTCTTTTTTCCCTTGAAAATATACAATTTTTAATTTGAACACTGAATTAAATTTAATCAAAAATTTAATACATATTAAAACAGAATTTTAAAAAATGTATTACCTCGATCATGTAAGGCGATTAATACATTGCTAGGAGTCAACTTTCTATACAGCCATCCTGGAATTGGCTTACCAGCCCAGTCTTGACTTTCATCGAATTCTTGTCGAAATGGAGCATGGGGATCAGGTTCAGCAAGGATGTACCGATAACCATCTTTGTTAAATGGATGCTCAAGTGGATAGCCATTTGGTGGCAGTTTTGGCATTACTAAATCACTGCAAAAATTACAAGTTAATCTAGGTTTATATAAGTAAAATAAATTAAACTTAAGGAAATTAAGTGATTTCTTGTCATATGCTTTATCTTTCAAAAAGTTTCTTCACACAATATTTTTGTTCAAATCAATTATGTAATGCGGAGCAAATTTGATAAATTAAATTCTGTTTGAAAAATGAATAACTTCTCTATTTCTTTCTAAAAATGTGCAATTACATAAAATTCAAAACAACTGGATAGAAAATTGGTAGGGTTTTTTTTCTTTCTTTCTTTCTTTTTTATTTAAAAAGAGGAAAAAATTAATCACAATTTTAATTTACAATTCAATAAACAAATTTAATTTAGTTCTATAAGATAAATATTTTATCTTCAAATAACACAAGGAGTATTTTAAGACATGCATTACAATCCTGGACCATGGTCAGCAGTTTAAACCCACTATATAAACCCACTTCCATACTATAAATGTAAAGATATTTCACCACTACTTTATGCAAACTACTACACTGAATTATTTTAATTTTAAATTCTTTAACTTATTTTAATTTTCTCTTATTATGTTTTGTTTTTTTAATTTTTTAAAACTTTGACAACTATTAAAACTATCATCTTTCTCTGCACTACATTATTATTCTCTGCACTACATGCTATGCTATTTTGCAATAGATCTTCTTACGGAATGGAGATTACAGGCTGATTGCCCAGGCTCTCCTTCCAAATTCACTTATTTAAGATATTTCATTCATTACAAGCACTTTAACATACCTATGTGCATAAAAGATGTTTCAAAGAAACACATCTCAAATTTTGAAACACTTTGATTCTAAGAAAGAAAAAAAAAAGGAGACTTGATCATCAGATCCTTTTAATCATGAATATAATGAAAACATATTGAACTGAATCAAATTTTACAAAGAAATTAATCTTTGAAATTGAATATTCTAAGATAGATGTACTGGAAGGAGATGTAAGGAAGATGTACTTCCTACTGTACAAAAATATGTATTATTATTTGGATCAATAGTGTAATTCATGCAAAAGAAATTTAATAATTTAAAACAATTAACTTAAACTAATATTTTTAGCAAAAAAAAAAAAATAGTAGCTAATTTTAATTATGTGATATGAAAATAATAGGAACCTTTTTTTTTTTATGATCAGCATCCTTTATCTTTTATGAATTTTTTTTATGATCAAAGCTAGCAGATGTTTTGATACTTATGGTAGCATTATTTTAAATATAATGCACACATGTAAAACAGAAAAAAGAAAATGTGTTTAGGATTTTTCAAAATCATTATATTATATATATATGTAGGAAATATAAGGAAGAAATTCAAGATTACCTTTTCACTTTCTTTCCTGTTCCAGACATCTGATTATCAAAAAATTTCCTTTTACTGCTGCGTCCTTTATTAAAAGCTACATATTAGATGAGAATAAAATTAATGAAACTTTTGTCATAATTGCTGATACTTTCAAAGTAAAATAATTAAGCAACATTAAAATAGTTTAAATACAATAGAATCAGTATGAATTGGCAACAATGCCACTTCACAAATTTTGGGAAACAAACTTTGCTGAGTAAAGGGATATATGTTTTCAAAGTTATATCTTCATGTTTAGTGATGCCATCTGAAGAAATTGTAGCATATGAAGTCCATTGTTCCATTTTTTTTATTATTATTTAATGGTCAAAATCAAATAAAGAATATTGAAAATGTACATATTATTTCATATTAAAATGCATTATTACACAAATACACACATACAATTTAATACACTAATAGTATAATAGAATGCATCTTATGTGTGATTTTGTATGACTTGGAATGTTTCTCTAATTACAAGATTGTTGTCAAAGTTTAAAGAATTCTCTCTCTTCAGTATGGAGGGTGGTTTTATACTGAGCAGAGTATAAAGCTTCTGAATATAGATAGACTCTAGACTGAATATAGATGAAGAGTATTGTGTCTGAATATAGATGGACACTGCTGAACAAATAAAAATTAATGGATTTAATTTAAAGATTCTTTCACATAACTTACATATATGTTTGTCCTCTTTATTCTCTTCTTTCTCCTCCTCCTCATCATTTCTCTGCTTTTCAGTTGTCATTGTTTTTGAACCCAGGTGGTGTAGCTGCGGTATAGCTATCATGGTATAGGTGGTATAGCTACCATGAAACCAAAGATCTCTAAAAAGTCCCAAAACAATAGTGGATCCTTTAAAATCTCAAAAATCCCAAAATTTAAGAATATGATTGGGGGAGGCTTGATCTGCCTTGCACCAAGGACATTCAACAAAGATCCTCCGTCCCTGTTGGAAGGTGAGGGATTTGTTGTGTCCACTCACAAAAACAAGAGAGAGCCATTTGCTGTTTTCTAGAGATATTCAGGTGGTGACACTAACTGGGACTCTTACCAAAGTACCAAGAGTGATCAGGTGGGACTCTCCAAACTGCACTCGATTCCATCTTTTTGATAGAGGAGATTTCAGAATAAATTAGTGTAGCATCACCATGAAATATGTCAGCTGAGGCAGTCTCAGCTAAGTTATCCACTATCTCATTACCATGTGAGGATCCATTGAAAGTGTATACAGTGATAAGTGGAGAGCCTGGCAATAAGGTCTAAGATATTCATGCTAATCTTGTCCTCCACTTTCATCCAATGAGAAAGGTGCTGTATAAAGGCACAACTGTCTGTTCAAATGTCTCTGAAGACAATTTCAGAGGATGTGTATATATATTATTGAAGTCTCTTATAAATTGCAATAAGTTCGGACCTGAATACAGAACAGTTGACAGGACTACTAAACAAAATATCAGTAGCTCCTTCAGGAGTCTCAATGTGCACGCCACTACTAGAAATGCTACCATCTCCTTTTCTGCCATTAGTGTACAGTTTCAGAGTCGAAGATGGAATGCTATGAATTATTTCCAGAGACATTCTAGTAAATTCAGGTAACTCAGACTTTTTGCTAATCTTGGTCAAGAGATCAGTATGGAAATGAATTCGATCAGGGTCAGACTGAAAATTCTAATAAGGCTTTAAGGAACGTGGTTCCACATCTCCAGAAGGTAGACCCATCTCTTTTGTGAAGGAAAAAGGGCTGTGTTTCTTTAAACACTTATTATTATGCCATGAATGAAGAAAAGAAGAAGTTCTGTGCTGATCATTGTAGCTAAAGAGTTTGTTGTAATAATTTGAAAGATAGTGACTTCCTCTCAGAGAAAGAGGTGGTAGATCACTCTCGTACAGCACAATATCATTAGGGCAGCTATTACGAAGGCCAGTAATTGTTCTTGAAGCATTTAATTGCACTCTTTCAAGTTTGTCTAAGTTAGCTTTTGAGGCATGAAAGTAAATTTGAAAACCATACAGAATTGGTCTGATCAGAGAGATGTAGGTGGTTCTCAGTGTATTAGCATCTGCACCCCAATCTCGTCCAGAAATATATTTAAGTATGTAGAGTCTTTTCCTACATGTATTTACAAGAGCCTCTATATGTCTGTTGCTCAATATCTCATTTTTTGCATAATTTAATTGACAGCCATTCATAAAAACACTTGGTTGGTAGTTATAAAGTCGTCTGTTGGTAGTAAAGAAAGTAACCAAGGACTTTGAGGTATTGAAAATCAGTTTATGTGTTTCAGCAAAAGCGCATACCTCAGTAAGTGCAGAGTTGAGGTTAGATTCAATTATCTCTATGTTGTCCCTCAGAGGCAAAATGCCACAAGATGATCTCTCTCTCTCCTTTTCTAGTATACGTTTGATTGAACATATACTCGAAAAGGATTGTATAAATTTCTATGTTTCATTAAAGGTATGTATACTAGAAAAGGAGAGAAATTATGAGGAGGAAGAGGAGAATAAAGAAGACATGCAGATAAGTAAATTATGAGAAGGAATCTTTTAAATTTAATCCTTAAAATTTTATTTGTCCAGCAGTTTCCATCTATATTCAGACACAAGATTATATTATAATTTTTACCTTTGATATTATAAACAGAAAATGTGACGTGAACAGAATGGCTAATATCCACTTTAGCCTGCATCTTAAAATATTTTTAAAGGCTTAAAATTCATATTTTAAGTCATATCTTCCAAAAAAACTTTATTTTGACATGATTGGTTTATTGGTTATGAATTATAACCAATATAACTATATGCAAATTGATAGACGATTACTGAAATATTTACCTCCTTGAGATGAAGATGAATCAATATTTATTTTCTGAGGCCCTCTGGATGAATTATCATAGTTAGGACCAATTTTAACCAAATCCTGTAAAAAATTTATTTAATTATACTAGACATAGTCTTATTTATACAAAAAAAAAATTAAAGCTTATTTAAATATTAATTTAAAATTTCATACAGAAAAGTCTTTACCTGATTTACTAAACCAAACATAGGGCCCCCATCAAATCCATTTTCATCGCAAATGAAAACATCTGAATCTTTCAACTAAAATAACGAAACTCCAAAATTAATAAATAAAAATAATTATAAGAGTATATTTAATTATCTATATAATAATCATATTTATATAAAAAAATTATCAGAATTCATTAATTTCAAAAATTAAATAAAAATACTCACCATGGTTTTATGTACTGTATTATGCCATGTTTGTTTTATTCTCCTCTGCATAGTTGTTAAGTATTCCCAATTTTCTACAATGTAGGGTATAACTTCCTGTAATATATAATCATATTTTCAAAAATGTTTTGATAAAAAGAATGAAATTAAACAAATATTACAATATTGGAACTCATATTCCAAAGAAAAAATGTAGGAAACAATGAAACACTTTAACTAAATTCATTTTAAATAAATGCGATTCTCATTACCTTATCTTTGGAAAACATTGTTCTTGGTTTCCCATCAGAATTACATTGCTGCATTAAGTTAGCAAGGGCTGTTCCACACATCTGACTAAAATCTGTAGGGGGGAAAAAATGATAGCCTCATGTAAAAAAAAATAATTCTATTAATCACCAACACATGATCTTAAGATAATGAAATTTCTGGAAGACAGCACTAGAAATGCTGAGTGATGCATCACTATGTCTGGATCAATACAACCAAACATGGTTCCATATATTTAAAAATATAGTAGATATCTATTTATTTATAGCAGAATTATAGAATTTATAAAAAATCAATAATGGTAGCATAGTCGGTGACCTTACACTACTGTTCCCAGCCAAAGGAAGTAAGAATTAGCATAAAACTTTGCACATATGTATGACATTGTTCTTATATAATCTGAATATTTATGAATATAATGAAGCCTCATGCATAATTTAATTTGCGTTTTCTTTTTTTCCATATAAATATTTGAATATTTAGTTTTCTATAAGCTTTAAATTTAATTCCGTAAATTAAAGTAACAATTTTTTATGTATAATATTTTTTCTACTTAAATTTTTTAGTTTCATCCAATCCTTCGAATCATCACAAACCTCAATTAATCTGAATAATTAGAGTTCTACTATAATAAAAATATATGGAAAAAAATTTGGAGTAATTAATATATATAAATACTATTAAAAAATATTATGAATATTATTTAAAATGGCAGCTGATTGATGTTACAAAATGTTGTCTATAAAATGCAGAATTATATTATACCCAGAGCATTATCACAGTAATATAGCTTCCCATAGCTTTCTGCATATTAAAAGTTTTAAAAAAATCACTGACTTTAAAAAATATAATTTTATTCAATAAAACTATAAGCTTACTTGGCTGTTTCTTGGAAAATGACTCTACTCCAGATGAATTACAATGTTTACAGAAGAATGAATAATAAGTCATGAATGGAAGGCATTTTCTAAAAATATAAGATAAAAAGTCATGTGATTAACTAAAGACACATTTGTTTTATATTTTATAACTTTGAACATGCAATTCAACCCATACTCTAATAAATTGAATAATTTCAAAAGATATTGCATTACTTTTAATCATAATGATATTTGAAAATAAACTGCTTCATATTTTTTTACACAGTTTCCAAAAATCAATTTTTTTTTTTTTTTTTTTGTATTGTTACTCAGATATTTTCCATAATTCTTAGAGTAATGTTAATTTAACTACCAGGATTTATTCGAGACATTTAAAACAAAACAAGTTAATGAAATATATAAAATGATTTATTTCATAAAAAAAAAAGATGAAAAATATTTCATCAAATATAAAACAATCTTTTATGATAAATATTAATTATTTTTAAAATGTAGAGATTGAAAAATGTCTATTCATTTTAAAAATCATTTTTTAATTTTTTTCCATTTAAAAGAAATACTTATTTAATTGCATAAAATAATGACACTGACTAAAAATTGATAATTATTTATATTGATTCAATTGCTCTATAGTTGGATAAATGAATAAACTTTTGATGCAATAACTATGTCTTATATCTTAATGCGATAAATTCATATCAATTAGAGGTGGTGTTACTTTAAATCATTAGATAACAACCAATAATTTTAATTTCATATAATTGATGCTAAAAATGATGAACTGAAAAATAAGAAATATATCAAATAAAATAATAAGAAAAATCTATTAATACATTCAAATTGTTATAAAATGTCACCTCTTTAACAAAAACCTGTATATTAATAAACAGGCTTGATGCGTAATGCTAAAATGCTTAAACAAATGACATGATTTCTTTTCTCTTACAGAGCGGATATTAAAAAACTTTTATACATTAACTCTGTTATTATTATTTGACTCGGTTACATTTAGCAATATACCGATAGAAAAATTTATATTATTTATTGAAGTGTTTATATATTAAATTAATACACTTATTATCAAATAAATAAATGTGCTCCACATCTTTAAACAAAATTACAAAATTTTAAATATTTGTCAAATTGTCTAATAATTCTTAAACAATTTCAGCAATTTTTCAATCCATTTTAATTTTTCAGTTTAACAAAAAAAAATTGTATTAATATTTGTCACTATCGTTTGATGTTTACTAAAGAATTTTTTAAAAGTCCAATGTATTTCTTTAATACTAAAATCAAATTGCATGTAAATTTTCAATTGACAATATTTTGTTTTAAAATATAAATTTAAAAAAACACTTTCTGACTTATTTATGGCATAATATAAAAATAATTATAAACTTATTTTATGATATAATTTGATATATTCAATAATTCTGTCTTCTTTTCCACCATATGTTGTCCTGCTCGTTTATCTATACTATCACAATCTGTAAAAACTACTTATTTAAATGTTTAACATTCAGATCTATAGCTTAATAATGAACTGATACTATTCAGCTAATGAAATATAAATGAATTGGAAGAGTATACTAATAAAAAGTAAAATTATGCACAATTTTAAGAACCTATCTAAAAAAAACAATTTGAATGTGGAAAGACAACTATATATTAATCATTATGAGAAAATTTCAACATGTATTTTTATTTATATAAAAGACATTGTATTCTTTTTTCATATTAATGACTATAATTTATGATAAAATTATTTTTAAAATATGTGTGCATACATAAAATTAGTTATTAAAGCAGTTTCAAATACGATAAATTACTGCTATGATACACAAAAGTGATAATTTAATATGAATTGTCTTAAACCTTAAAATGTGCTTAAAAGCATAAAAATGAAAGCAACACTGAATAAAATGAAGAAAAGATTACCACCCATTTATAATCAATACACAAGACAAAAAAAACATGCATATGAAAAACCGCACATAAATATGTAAAAAAGAATCATAAATGTAAATAGATCTTTCGTTAAATACAAAACCCATACCATAATTTCACCTACTACTGCATATCTCAATACATTAAAATATGGCAAATAAATGTCTATATTAATCACTAGATGAACTAAACTAGCATTATAATCATTTCAATAAATTTAATAAAAGGTTAAATGAAGCATAAGCAGCTTAAAATTAATAATAATTTTATCTTTAGATTATTTACAACTCGTTTAGATATAAGAGCTTATATTTTCATCTCTCTAATAATTACTTTATAATTATTATTTTATATTATAATGGATATCATAATACAATAAAATTGAAAATTAAACCATATATGATCTTGGTTACACAAAGGCAACAGCTGACTATAAAAGATGGTATAGTCATCCCAACAAAATCCAACAAATATAGTCTAAAGTGACCCTATAGATAATGTTATTCTTTTATATCATAATCATGATGCATTAGAATAATATTGTCTATAGAGTGAATGGTGTCTAAGCACAATATTATCAGGATTGAAACAAATGTTGATGGTTTAATGAAACAATATATGTATTAAATATTAACAACAGTATAAAAAAAACTGGTGTACTTTCTATGTCATTTATAAAGAAAAAGTTCAAATTATCAATAATTATAGTCATAAAAATGAATACTCTTTATTATAAAATATAGTATATAATTTATAAAATTTTAAATGTAAATTCAATGTAATATTATACCCTATTGGTATGTTTAAACAGTGTTCATGAAACCATTTGGAACAGCCACCACATTGTAGCTCCACTATGTTCAAATTTCTTTCTTTACCGCTGAAATGGAAAATAAATCATCTTTCAGGCACATCTTTCACCTAACATAGCAATTTTAATAATAATATTTACATTTATAAAACTTCCTCAAAATTACCAATAACAATTCTCAATTTGAACATCTTGTGACCGGTCATCCACAGAATACTGGCTTTCTTCATTTCCATTAGATTCAAGAAAATCTGGTTTCTTTTTACTTACTTCCTCCTGAATATTATTATTTGCTTCTTTGTTATTTTGTTCATTCATTTGTTTATTCATTTGAAAATTTTCAGGAATTGTTTTATCCTCGGTATCCATCTGATCTATGTTTTTTTGCGCTGCTGAAGAAGATATTTCTGTTTTTTCTTCCAGTGTTGATCTACCATTGTTTAACTCTTTGATGCTTTCAGATAGATTTATATTTCCATCCATGTTGAGACTTTCAGTGCAATCCATCTTTTCCTCTGATTCAGATCTAAAATTTACTTCAGTGACCTCATTCTTTGATTCACTGTTACTTGGGCCATTATCCACTTCACTGCAAATTAAAAAAAAAATCAAAATGTTACTCAAAAAGATAAGGCTTAATTAAAAAGAATAAAAGATAATGATTTGCTTCACTACAAATTAGTCCTTAGATAGCAACTAAAATCTCCTATTAAGATGAAGATTTTAGTAAAGTAATAAGAGAGTTTTTTTTCCCATTTCTCAATGACTGAAAGATAACAATCCCTTCCACATACCTGAAAGTACCACATATAAATTTACTTATTCATCCTACATCTCAACCATTTAATCTGCACAAGTCATAATTCAACAATGAAAAAATGATAAGTAAATTGTTAGATTAGGAACCAGAAAGAAGAATCTTAATGACTTGGTGGCATCATATTTATATTGACATATAAGCAGAAGTAAGAAATCAACTGATTCACTTTGCAAATCAATGTTTTAGCAAATCCATACTTTACTTTTAGACGAAGATGTTAGTAAAGTAATAGGAGTCTTTTCCCATTTCTCAATCACTAAAAGATAAGAATCCCTCCAAGGTACCTATAAAGTTAATTATTCCTCCTACACCTCAACCAATTTTTCATCAATTCATAATTCAACAGGACAATGAAGAAATGATAAGTAAGTCATTAGATTAGTAACTGAAAAGGATTGAAATTTTAATGGCTTGGTGACATCATATTTATACTGCTTTGTAAGCAAAGATAAGAAATCTATGGGCACAATATCTGAGAAAATTGTTTCAATTTTAATGCCTCTTAAAAAAATCTTTATTTCTTAGATTTAAAAAGAATTTTTAAAAATGTGAATTTTGATGAAACGCTCTTTTTACAAAATCCACAGAATTATATTTTTTTCAAAAAATATAATTCTGTGGATCAATTATATATATTTTTTTAATCTATTCAAAAATTAAAGAAATATTTCAAACTTTTTAAGATTTTAATTTTAAAAAGATCTAAATGGCATCTTTGCTTTGAAAAAAGAAAAACATAACCTTTTTTAAGTGTAAAATAAGTCATATTTCTGTTAAGTTTAAAATAAGCCAATTTATTAAAAAATGAAATATGCAATAAGTACAAACTTGTACTATTTTTTTTAAATATCTTTATTTTTAATTTTTTTTAAAAAAAATTGTACTACTAATCATTTTTGGGAGAAAAAATCTTTTTACAGAACCATATGAATAATAAAGAAGAAAATACATTCCAGAACAAATTTGGCAACTGAATAACATTAAAAAGGATATTAATAAATTTATTTATTATCCAGTAAGATATTAAATTACAGTTGAGATTTATTAAGATCAATATTCTAATCAATTTGTTATTAGTGTCATGTGAAAGCTGAAAATTTCATTAAGCCATTGCAATATTAGAAAAGTTTATTGCATTTCTATAATTAAACTTGATACATCATTCAAATAGCTGCCATTCTTTATTTAGAATCACCTTATATAAACTCCAAGTGAAAAATAAAAT
Source organism: Argiope aurantia (assembly GCA_026543865.1). Classification (NCBI taxonomy): domain Eukaryota; kingdom Metazoa; phylum Arthropoda; class Arachnida; order Araneae; family Araneidae; genus Argiope; species Argiope aurantia. The sequence goes on along the minus strand of JAPMOR010095258.1, from coordinate 409,829 downwards.
AAGAAAATAAAAAATTAGAACTAGAGTTGCAATTACAAGTCAAAATACAAATTGGTATTAAAATATCCATTTCAACAATATTTAAAGAAAATTAAATTATATTCTAAATCATAAATAATAACATCCTTATAACTAATTGATATCAGAACCATTTTGATTGGAATATAAAAATTCTATAAAATTCAAAAAGGAAAACTGCACATATATTTTAAATGAATGTTTTATATACCACTTCTTTCTCATATAAAAATAATTAATATACAATTCTAATCAAGGCTATTTGATATTTTCACATTTTACTTTCATCTAATGAAAAAAATCAAAGCACTCTCAGTCAAAATTAATTAGAAAGCTTCAAAAATTAATAGTTCAAATGCTTTCATTTTGTGTAATAAATAACTTAATTTAAAGTCAACGGAAATACCGGTTCTATAAACACCTGCCGAAAGAAAGATAAGCATATTACTATTCTCAAATTAAATCAAACAAGCCTTGGTCAAAAACATTAAAACTCAGTTTACAAACAATCAGCAAAATCTGTCAATCATGTGCGGGAAAATTTAAACTTACGTTTTCCCGTCATCCATTGTTTTGGCTTCTGTATCAGCCATTATTTGTTTACATCTCTATAGTTACAGTAACAGTTAATTAATATATCACTAATTATGATAAGGCGAATCCATTTCCTGTTTGATAAGTAGACAAAAAAGTTCTGAAGAATTATTAAAGAACATTTTATTTTAATATTATTTCACAGCCAATAACGTTATCTTACGTCATACTTATATTTTTTCTTTCTTCTTTTGCGACAACTGTTTATGGCCATTGCACCACGCAATGTCTGTCCAACACCAAACGTAAGTAATGGGCTTCTTCCTGAGATTGAACTGAAAGATCTGATTTTGCTTTTGCGGGGGCTGTTATGCTGGACGTACGCAAATGAAAGAAACTGTGAACATTAAAATATATAATAATGAAAATTATGCTTAAAATTTCTTCATGATTGTATGCCAATCCTGTTACTACGCTATCAAATTATTTGTTTAGTTAATTATGCCTTGGTTGTTTTCGACCCAAAACATCTGTAATAATTTGTTTATCGAAAGGAAACTATTCTGGTCAACTTTTGTGATCGTAACGTAAGTCAGTTTTCATTTTCTCTGTAAATATTAAAATTAAGATTCTTCTTATTTATTATATAAGCAACATGATTAATATTTTACTTTAATTCTTTGTTATTAATCGACTTAAAAATATATTATTACGGATCAATTTTGATAACTGTTAAAAATTTTATCTTTATCTACTTATTAATATTTTCTTTACTACGCATTTTACTTTCTTGTCATTCGTTAATATATTTTAAAATTGTATGAATTGACAACTGTATACAAGATGTGTTTCGTTTTGTGATCTAAAATTCCTTAATTTTAAAGCACAGTAATTTCATTTTGTTTACATTTGTACCGTTTGAATAAAGTTAAGATTAGTTTTGGTATTCTAGGTTATGTAATTAAAGTAAAAGTTTTAGTTTGGGCATTTGACTCATCAACATGAAGAAATTGTTTTCGAGATTTGATGCCCGTGGGGACCAGTCAAGCAAGGAACCCAACACCTTTATTGGGAAAGTGTTTACAGTAGGGAGATTTTGTGTTACAGTTGAAGATATCATAGCTGAAGGTAAAAATCATTTTAAAATTTTGTTGTTTTTTTTTAACTGTCATAACATTTATTTAATTTGTTATGATTTCTGGAAATATGTTATTTAACTGTTTGATTGCTTTAACTTTTTGTAAGGAATTAAATAATTTAACCTTCATTTATAGTTGTTACTTTCTTTCTTTTTCTATCAAGGAGAGAGGCGTCAAAATTGTGATATTTATTTGACAGACAAAATTATAGAAATAATATTACAATCATTATATATCTGTCAAATTATAGCTAGTTTAGATTAACTCTTGCTATTGACTTGTGGACATTTTTATTTAGTTAAAGAAAATATGTAAACATATATTTATTAAATGTAAAGACATTTAGAATTTTCTTAATAAGTTATATTTTACAATATATAATTTTTTGTTTTATTGATATATAAATTATAATATTTTTATTATGTTTTTATAAATTATTATTTGCTAATAAGAGTCAATAAAAAAGGAAAAATTGTTATTTTTCATAATCAAATAAGAAAGTTTTCTTCTGTATATGTAAATAGAGATGAGTAATTGGTGCATAAAAAAATAATATTTAAATGCTATATATAATTTACCTAACCCCATTTATCATTTTCATCAATGTTATTCTTTACAGTATTTTTTTTATTTTTCTGTAGAATTTTTAATAAATTTTTAAGTTTAGTACTGCATTTTTTTATTATAACCTAGTCCTTAAAGATTATTGTACAGACCTAAAAAAACTTACATTTATAGACTTGATTGGTCAGTAAATGTAAGTTTTGCAAAGAATTTTTTTTTTTTAACTTTGAAGAGGAAAGTACTTTATCAGCCCTCTGATTATATGGATTTAATTTTTTCATAGCCAAATAATTTTTTTAAAAATTGTCTGTTTCAAAAACATTTAAATTTATTATCTAATGAGTTACTTACATATAATCTTTTTTATTGTTTTATTTTGAAATTGCTTTGATTTTTTATTTATTTATTGATTGATTGATTACAAATCTCTTGAATTCTTGAAGTTATATTTTTCATTTTATTTTTCCATAAAAATTCAAAAATGAGACATTTTGATGTATATATGACCTACATGCTCAATAATTAATGTTAAATAGCAGTTTCAATTTAATACATCATTGAGCTGAATTCCTCTTTGTAGTTAAATTGAATTACTTTAATTTAAAAAAGTATTTTATTTTATGAATATTTTTTTTATTTCTTGGTTTCACCATTTCTTTTGTTTTGAACTTTTATTTTTTATAGGTGGCTTTGCAATTGTGTTCCTTGTGAAAGCTACTAATAATGTGAGGTATGCTTTGAAACGAATGTTTGTGAATAATGATCATGACCTCAATGTTTGCAAGAGAGAAATAACTATTGCTGTAAGATATATTTTTATCAATACTACATATCTAATCTATATTTTGCTTCCTGTCCTATTTATGTTTTTTGGTTATATTCATGCATTGGTTATATTCATGCAAATTGTTGATAATGGTTTAATTTCATTGATGATTTAATTTTTACTTATGCATTTTAGTGGGCTATTTATCAGTACTTTTATATCATTTTTATTTAAAATGTGGATTTAAATTATTTTATATAAATTTGTTTTATCTTTCATTTTATTGTGAAAATTCTTTTTGATGAGTTAGACATTTTAGAATTTTTTTCCCCATCTTTTAAAGTGCTTAATGCATTAAAATGTTTTACTTTTTATGAAATTGTCTTTTACTGTTAGTTATGAGAAGCCTTTTGAAGCTTATTGTTTGTTGATTGAAAGAGTAAAATTGATTGTTGATTGAAAGAGTAAAATTGATTGTTGTCTGTATGCAAGTTACTTCTAAAAAAAAGATATGTTAGTTTTTAAAAAGTTAAGAGACTTAATTTTTTTATTTTCAGAGTAGTTTAAAAGGTCATAAGAACATCATAGGGTTTCTAGATTCCAGTATTAATCCTGCAGGTGGTGGTGTTTATGAAGTTCTTATGCTTATGCATTACTATAGAGGTATGTCATAACATATTATGCCTGCATATTTGATTCTTATTTGTGAGATTATTTTACTGCATTGTCTAAATATTATACTGTTTATAAAACTTTTTTTTTCATAATCAAGTAATATTTAGTTATTTTTTTTATTTTAGTTTTAATATCAAATTGATATAATAAGAAACTACTATATAAATAGTATGTGTTAAAGTTAGATTTATTTTATTGTTGTGATGTTGAGGTGTCAAAATTGTTCTTCATTCTCATATATTTTAACTTATCTTAGTTTATTCCCCCCCCCCCTCCCCCTCTTAATTACAAATAGTAGAGCATGTGAATTTTCGTATAGTTGCTGACTTTAAAATAGAAACTACTGTCTTAAATCTAAACCAAAGTTTATATATATCTCTACTAATAATAAAGATTATGTATGTTGGTGCTTTGTCAGACATACCATTTAACGTGGAATCATTAAATTTGGTACTGATATACTTTATAGAGTAGAAATGTCTCTCTCAAAACATTTTGTTTTAAATTAGAATTTTAACTAATTAAAAATTATTAGGGCATTTAGCTTCCAAAATAACTTTAAAAAATATTATTATACAGCATTAATTATTACATCATTGCAGAATTTAGAATATTTTTTAACTATAAATTTCATTAATGCTTTGCAGTTCAAACCATTTTCCCTTATTTCTTCAAATATTATAATTTTCTTCTATTGGTCTAGAAAAAGATTTTGCTCAGTATTTAAGTAGTTCCCATAAAGAAAAGGAAAGAAAATTGCAGTACATTAAAGTTTAAAAAATAAATATCACCAGATGGTTACATTTTTTATAGCAATATGATATTATAGGGCTTAATGTCATTAGGAAGGTTCATGCCCACAGTCAGTAAAACATGTGTATGATTGTTAAAATAACACAACTTTATTGTCTGTGTAATTTGATACTTAATAATGGTTTATTGATGGAGTCATGAACCAGAAATTGTTTCTAAGAAATTTAATTGAATGCATATAACCAATATTCTTGGTAATGAGGTAATTGCCAATGATATCTTGTATATAATAGGACCAAAGAAGACTTAAACACTAAATGCAGTAGTTTCTTTCCAGATGTGAAAGAGATTTAAAAAAAAACCCATAACTCAAAATTATTAAAATTCTAAAAATTATTTTATTTATTAATTTTCTAAATCTGAAAGAAAAATAATGAAAAAGTGGAACCAACATAGTGAATATGCCAGCAATTCAACTCTCACAGATTCACAGATATTAAATATTCGCAGATTATTTATAAATAAATAAAAAAATTAGAATTTAAAAAATTATTTGGGTAGTAATAGCATCCAAGATTTTCCAGATTAAACCTGGATAAATGCCCATTTTTAGTTTCCTGCAAAAGCTAAGGTAAAGTTTTTTTTTTTTAATTGTGCCTTCCCCCCAGATATTAAAATGTATGAAACAAACAAAAGCAAAAACTATTGTAAAACTCATTTAAATAATTAAAAAAAATTTTAATTCATGATTCCCCCCCCCCCTAATGGAGCATTTACCAATTTTTACCTGTAAATCCACTCAGATGGGTGTTTCGCACATTTTTATGGCAGTTAGTACTTAAATGTAGCCAGGCTGAGAACCAATCACCACAGAGGCATGAAGATCAACAGAGAGGGCAGGAGAGTCCAGAGGAACTGTGATAACTGTCCAGATAAGCAGCTGACACCATGCCTCATCTTTGAGTGTCCAGCTATGAGTGTTAATCTGAGAGAAATGAGATTCTTGCCATCATTGATAGACCTGTATGACGATAACATCAAGCAAATTGCAGAAGCAGTAGACAGGACTCATGGATACATTTGATTCAACTATGTCATAGACACAACAAAAAAAAATTAAATGTAAATTAAATAATTTTTTTGAGATATGCTAACTATAGTCACAGAAATAAAAACATGAGAATGTGTGAAAAACCTTCACAGTTTGACTTACCTGGTAGAGTGTATTGAATGTTTTTCATTTTCTAATTTTTAACCTGCAGAATTTCGTTCTTTTGACTAACTGATTTTAAAAAAAGTGCTTTATAATGTTTTTTATTATTATTTTTATTGTTATTACTATTGACATTCTCTTTTCATTTATGTTTCCTTTGTATCAGAGTTTGGGATAAAGATTAATTGCTGCAAAAAGTACTGAAAAGGGGCAAATTTTCTTTCATATTTTTTATATTAAAAAGCTATCCAAATGTTATTATTTATTGTGTTTTTATTCCAAAAAGGTTTCATTTAATTACATACAATTATTGTTTGCTAATAAATTCTGAAATCTTCTGTGCTTTTGTGCATACGTCAGGTTGGGTTTTGAATCAGCAAAATAGGGGGGAGAAAAAGGGAAATGTTTACATTTAAAAATAAAGTAAATTTTGGAAATGCGTTCATCCTTTTGGATGTCGTCCCTTCATGAGATAGAATTGTCGAAAAATGGTTGTTTCAGAATACTGAAACAAACAGTATTTATGAATATACATATGATATATTGCTCTACCCTTAGCTTATTTCTTTTGACTCTCAGGTCAAGAAGTTTTTACATGATATTAAAATAAAGGATATTTTAAAATGAATACATTGATTATTCTGTCACTTCTATTTATAATAGAACATAATTTCATTTTATTTGTACCTGCCCCCCCCCCCTGCAAGAGTTTGGTGGATCAGTTGTTGTCATCTGAATACGGTTTAAAATTGTTATAACTGTTTAAAAAATCTTGCTAAATAGAACAATAATATAATTTAATTAAATGCTGAAAATTATCATGTCAATAATATTGACTATTGAAGGACTCAATAAAGAATTTTGTTTTAAAATATTATTAGCTATTTTATATTAGACTGTTTAAAATGTTATTAGTTGACAAAAAATAAATATATGTCATGAAAATTTTTTTGCCAGAGAAATTCTGTATAAAGGAATATTAACTTCTTCCATTCTTGATGTTGCAATTATTTATCTGTTTGGATATCAACTTCTAAATGCTGAAACAAAACAAAAATTAAAACAGGAGATTATTTAATTGATAAATTTCTAATTTAGGTCATGTGTTGCAACTTATGAATGAGAGATTACAGTCTGGATTTTCTGAAGCAGAAGTTCTCCAAATATTCTGTGATGTGTGTGAAGCTGTGTCACGTCTACATCACTGTCAAACGCCTATCATTCATAGAGATCTTAAAGTATGTTACAGGAATATAATTATTTTGATTTTAGTATGTTTTTCTGCATTCATGTAATTGGAATATTTTTAATTATAATCCTTAAAATCTAGAAAGGCTGCAAAAACTAACTGCTTTTGTGCAATGGATAAAAATCAGCATATATATAATAATAAAAATATTTTTATAGCATATTTAACAAAAATTATGATGAATATAACTGTGATTTTGTATGTGTATAACCTAGATAAAACTATGTTGATTTTTGGATATAATCAGTTGAAAGGAACACATTCAAAATAATACTCAGTTCACTTCCTTATGTTACAAAGTATAAAACACTTATTGTGTCATTCAATCATAGCAGACTAAGAATCGTGACTCAACTCCAGTTTCTTTGTTTTATAGCATAGTATTATTTTACCTGAGGGGCAACCTTGTGAGAATTATAGTTTAATGCAATAGTAAAGGTACAATACAATAATAAAGATTTTGTATGTTTGCATTTTAAAAAAATTCACATAGAAAGAACTCAAAATCTTACTGCGTATTTAGAAATTGCTTTGTTTTATAGCATAGTATTAATTTACCTGAGGGGCAACCTTGTGGGAATTATAGTTTAATGGGAACAATAGTAAAAGTACAATACAATAATAAAGATTGTGTATGTTTGCATTTAAAAAAAATTCACATAGAAAGAACTCAAGATCTCGCTGCGTATTTAGAAATTGCTTTTTAAACCAGATAAATTAGTTTATGAATAGGAATTGTAATTATACGGAGAAATACTGTTATTATGCCCTACATAACATATAAATTGATACTTGCAAGTAAAGCTGAAATTAAACTGAAAATAGTGCATGATAAAATGTATTCTGACAATGCACAGTAAAAGTAAAATAGCAGTTGCCAATTATTACATGCCAAAATGTCATAACTTTCATTTTAGTTTGGCATATTTCCAATCTTTGAACATGTAACCTTCATTGTATTTAATTTTCCCTTTTTTTTATATGACATTGTAAAATTATTTATTGCTATTCTCTTCTCTTTAAGGTATCTAATGAAATTTGGTTTATTAGTAGTTAATTACATAAATATTAATGTTACTTTCTTAATGTTACTCAATTTTATATTGATAGCCTGTTACTCCAAATGTAAAATAAAAAGGAAAAAAATTTTAAAACTTTAAAAAAAGATCTATATGCTGATATCACTAAAAGATTAGAAAAAGATTACAGAAAGATTTTTTTACTTAAACTCTTTCTTAAGAAAAGGTAAAATTAAATATCATATAAAATGTTTATTTTTAATTATTCTATTCTTATGTTATAAATTCATTGAATATAGTAAACAATATTGAGGTAAATGAAATCTAAAAAATGGATTTAAGATGATCCCAAAGAAATAATGAGACTTGAGGTGACTAAAGGAAAATACTTTTGTTCTTTTCAGGTTGAAAATATACTTCTTAGTGATAGTGGCAATTATGTTTTATGTGATTTTGGAAGTGCTACTGCTAAAGTTATAAATCCACAGACGTATGGTGTAACTCAAGCAGAAGAAGAAATCAAAAAGTTAGTACAGTTTTGGTACCTATAACTGTTATATTTTCTTTATGATGTAAACACATGCTAGTTCTTAAGTATAATTTATTAATAATGCTACATATTTATGTTTATGGAAACTGTCTTTCAACTACTTGCGAAAAATGTTTGTTTCCTGCAACATGAAATATGCTATTACTCATTGTCAACTAACACTTAATATGCACATCTACTGGGTTGTGTATGGAGTCGTGGATATCTTAATGTGAACTTATTGATTAGCATAACTGGAGTCAGATCGTTGAAGGAGTGAATGCAGATGTCAAAAGCGAATCAGATGGAAGCAGTCATGTCAAACCATTATGGTGCATTTTGGATATTTTTGATTCTGCTTAGGTGAAGAGATTTCTTCTGCTTACTATGAGAAGATTCATATAGAATGGAGTGAAGGGTAATTTGCATCATCCAATGGGATTGATTGAAATGCTTCATGAGAAAGTTTAAATGTAAAGGAATAATGATATGGGTATTAAAGGATTCATTTTGTTTTGTTTTTCAAAGGGTTAAGAGTTAATAAAATTCTTAAAGGAGAATAAGTCTTGAATCTTTTGATATTAGGATTTGTGGTATATTTTTTAATTTCTTATTGGTCTTATTATCTAGAAATTCAAGATTTTTTTAGAATTTTCTGATATTCTTTTGAAGGTAAAATTTAGAGCATGACCAATGTGTTACTCACAAATAACTTTGCTTTTGTAATTTGTCTAAAGATAATATTTTCACTTCTATTGATTTTGGTTTTAGTTTTATATTCCTAATCTGGACATACTGAGCTCAGGACACGTCTTAACATAGAACTTTATTTTCCTCAGACATTTTGAAATTCCAAGCAAATGTGGGATTTAATTTGCTCAAATTATCTCAGAATTTTTTCTTCACACATTTTATAGTTTCAAGTTAAAGCTTTATCTAAAATGATGCCAAGATATTTGGTACCCTAGGACCAGGGAATTGTGGTATTATTTATTTTAACTTTGAATTTATGCTTTTTCTTTCTTTTGAGGCAAAAAATTATTTCATATTCTGTTGTGTTTATAGCAATTTTCCTTTCAAAAAGCTAGCTTATGCAGAATTTTATAATAATGTTAATTTATAAAATAGATAGGAATTCCTTTTTTTTTTAAATATGGATTGTCACCTGTTTTTTAATTTTTATTATATTTTTTTCATGGAGTAGAAATATCTTGTTATCTCTTTCCCTCCATGAATGCTAAATTTGATAAAAGTGTATTTTATAGGGTTTCCCCCCCCCCCCTCAAAATGAGAGCTTTCTTATCTGAAAAAATATCTGAAATACATTTTGTTATAATCAGAGCCCTTCATTCAATTTAATTTATATAAGTATTTAAATGAATTTGCATACATGAATCACCCCCTTTCAAATTAGTATTTGGGAATATATATTGTGCACTCTTTATTTTAAACAAATTTATGAAAAATTGTTCTGAATTCATTTAATAAATAAAGTATGTCTGTTATATTTTGGAAAGTGGAAATTAATTTCTGAATTTTACCAGCAATATTTCAATTCTTAAGTTTTATACATTATGACTTGATAAGTATTGTAAAATATATAATCTGTTAGAAAAAGGGAATTATAAGCTGCTCTATTTTTAATTATTAAAGTATAATTCTGCATAACTATGTTAATCCCTTTTATTCTTACTAGGTATACAACTCTGTCGTATAGAGCACCAGAAATGATAGATTTATATTGTGGTAAACCTATCACAACAAAAGTAGATATATGGGTATGTGCTTTTCTCTGATTATTTATTTTTGAGGCAGCATTCTTTTTTTTTTCTTTTAATCTTCTTTCTTACAGTTCTTTTATTATTTTTTCCAGTAATAAAATCTTTTGTATATTAAAATTGTTATTTAATGTTGCTATGCTTTGTATAAATTCAGTACTCTTTAAAAAAAATTATTTTGCATTTGATTTTAATTTGAATTACAGGCTCTTGGATGTCTGTTGTATAAACTGTGCTTTTTCACTTTGCCTTTTGGAGAAAGTGCTTTAGCAATTCAAGGTGGCAGTTTTAGCATTCCAGATAATTCCCGTTATTCTAAAAATATTCATTCCTTAATCAGTAAGTTAATTAAGTCTTGTATTTTGAGCTTTCAATTTGTTTATTGTTTTTTCCATAAATAATGTATGCTTAATTTCTTGTCTCAGGGTATATGTTAGAAATAGAACCTGATAAAAGACCAGATATATTTCAAGTTTCCTATGTAGCTTTCAAATTAGCTGGTAAAGAATGTCCTGTACTAAATTTAAAAGTATGTATTAATATTCTTTTGTATATAATTGATAATGAATCAAATTTCTAAATTTGTAAATGTTTGTATAAATTATTCATGATATGGTCTTTTTCAGAATTCACCCATTCCAGAAATAGATAAATTACCATCACCTCAAACTGAAACTGAGGCAAAAAAAGCAATTGCCAAACAACAAAGGTACATTTTCTCCAAATTTAAGTAAAGTTTAAATTTTTGGTAAATTATTTAAGAATTATTAGTCAGATTTAAATATTGTTTAAGGTATTTTGTTGTTGTGATACTACAGAGTAGTTTCTTTGTTATCAAATTCAACATTGTCAACATATGTATGCATAAAGAAAAATATTTATTAATTTCTCTAGTTGGGGAAAATGAGTAATTTTTGCTGTTCTATGGCAGAATGTTGAGGATGTAATTCAAATTTGGCACTTTGATTCTAAAATGTATTACGAAATATATTTAAATTTTTCTCTGGGAGGCAGTGAACCTAAAAAGAAAATTTATTGATTGTTAATTTCTTGTATCCCCCCCCAAAAAAAATTGCAAATTGTAAAATAGAGTATAAAAGATAGTAGCAGTCATTGTTTTCTAGAAATTTATGACTGTTATTAGAGTTTTAATGTTTTCATAATTTTTTTTCCAATAGTTTTCATTCAGAGCATGTGGTTAATTGTAAATTGGTCTGTTTTTTAATCTCTTATCAGTTTTATTTTGGGAAACTTTGCACTTCTTAAGTCCATTTAAACAATTTGTATTAATTTTCTGTTAACTTTTAGAAATTGATTCTTATTAATTTTATTTAAAAAATTAAAAATTTATTTCGTATTGTATTTTAAAACAAAGTATTAAAATATTTTTTAATAGTACAAAACCTGATTTTAAATCTCTAATGTATAATTTTTAACTTCAAAATAACATACTTTCTGAAAAAACGCAATTTGTTGTTTAATAGAAATTAAATTGTTTTCAGAAAATGCTTGATATTTAAAAAGTACATGATTTATTTAGGCCAGCATCTACTCCTGTGGTGGAAGGCACCTCAGTTGCTCCCCGCCAAAGACCAAAGGGTTCACAAGCTCCTCCCCCTGGTGTAGGTAGTCTGACTCTCCTACCCCAAGCCACTCCTAATTCTACGAAAAGAATAACTCCTACTACACCTCATGGTAGGAAAATACATTCACTGTTCTATAATTTTGCATCTTTTATAAAGTAGTCTTTAGTTTGTTTGTCTCTATCATTCTTTTTACTGAAGTAAAGGAAAAATTTGTTACCTTATATGAATAAAAGATGATGCCCTGGGTCTAAAAAGGAATGTTACTATATATGTTATAACATATTGTTACTTTGTTTTGCAGACTTCATAGTTTTCCTTTTATTAAACTTTTATTCTTCAATAATATTAATTTAAAAATTGTTTATTTTTTTAAAAAAATTACCCAAGTCAAATGTCTCATTTTCATACTCTTATGTTGCCGCAATAATTTATTGTTTAAATACAGAGTTATACCCATGAATTCATGAATAATTTATCATAAAAAATAAGTTGCAAAATACTGTTAATCATTTTTTTTGTATATAAAATTGTTTATTATTATTGTACTAAGAAAATAGGTAATGTAGAATTGATGTACAAATAACTTCATTTTTAAATGTACGCATTTGCTGGCTTTTTACTTTCCAGTTTTCAATAAAATGATGAATTTAAATGAAAATTTTGATTAATTTATGAAAGAAAAAAAGTTCCAAAAAATTAATATGACTCTTTCCTGGAATTTTTATGGACATGTATCACTTTAAGCACTTTTAACTTGTTAAACTGTACTTCCTTTTATATTATAACTAGCAGTACCCGTACAGCATTGCCCATGGTATAACATCTAAGAGGAAAAATTAGCTCTAGACTTAAGTCTGACCTCCACCCGATATGACATGGGAATATCATGCAGGATCAAAATATTATTTAGAAATCATCAAAAATAACTACAAAACAATTTTTTCATAGCACATATTCAGAAATATTTAGGGCTAAGCTTGATATACAGTCATTTGGCACCTTGCAAAGTTGGCAATTTTTCGGTGTCACTGTTTGGCGATACATTATTTTTTGGCAAAAATGACTGTATTTCAAAGCTGTTTCTAAAGCTAAACAATATGGACAGACTATAGACATTATTCCTACTGAAACTGAGGAATCATTTCTGTAATCCATGCATGGATCGAAATTCAGGGCTGAGTACTCCTTTTCAGACCAAATATCAGGAACGTTTGTTCTTTCACTTCTTCTCCTGTGTCTCAAACTTAAATGTCTTTCTCTGTCGGCAAACAGGCAAGATTCATTCTGTCTGTAATTCAATTGCAGTGTGATTTAAAGAGAGACGGAAGACTCTCCTTTGAAGAAAGTGTGGACATTCTTTCTCTGATATTCGCTAATCTAACATTTCTTTACATTTCCATTATCACGCAACAAATGAAGTGTTTTGACATTTAATATGCTCCGGCCAAAGTTAAATTTCCTTCTTTCGGGGATAATGAGATTTGAATCGCTGTTTAAAATCATATGTAAACAAAGAAATGTATCACATATGAATTCCACAGCTCTTGCTATTTGCACATGTGAAGTTAGAGATTTCCGCTAACGCATGGATAAGTGTAAAGCGCAGATACTGCTGCTTTTACGCATAAAGAAAAATTATAGTAGGAAAATGATTAAAATCACAATTATAAAACTCCTTTTTTTTATTTTGATATGACTTCAATAAGCTAAAACCTTCCCCAATAAATGCCCTACAAAATGGTACAAATATTTCCAAAATTAGTTAAGTATTTCTCAAGTTTTTAGGGTTTCAACATACAGATGCTTTCAGGAGACTTCATTTTATATTATATATAGATATTGGTGTAGTTAATTGTTCTTTCTGTTTACTGTATTTGTTTTTTTTTTAATTATCAAATTACATCTGAATATATTTTTAGTACTATAACAAATTTTTATTTCTTAGATTTAAGTTTTAATTTTTCCTAAGACTTTTCTTGTAAATAATTAATAAATGTTTAATTTTTTCTAGATTATATTTTTTGTACCTTTTATTTTAGTTAAAAAGGACTGATAATGAACAGCTATTTGGCTTTCTTGTTAATTAAAATTATTTGTTATGGTTGATACGATATTTTATATTTGAACTGAAATCATTATTTTAGCTAAGGAATCAGAAAATAAAAATATTTATCTTTTGCTTGATAAACTAATGAATGAATCTACTTTTATATAAAAATTTTATAGAGGAAAATTTGGCATGTTTTTATATATTGTGTATAATAGTTTTTCTGCAAAGAAAAATCATTCATTTATTCAACAATTAATATTTTTTTTATTTAGCTTAATTTGCATATCCAGTCATGTTGCTTGTGATTCTTACCTTGCACCTTAGATAGTATTTTCGAATTATTCTTTACCTACACTTAAGCATTTTGAAATATATATATATATTGAAATATGATTCAATTGAAATATGCATGTATTCTTCAATTGCATGTATTTCAGTTGAAGAATAGAATGATGCTTTTTCAAAAGTATTTTTGTATGAAATGATAATATTCTATATTTTTAGGAGTTTTTATAAATCCTTAGTTTTGAAATCATTAATAGATTTTTTTTAGGTTGAATTTTTATTCTGTTTTATGAACAATCATTATTTCTTATCCCAAATGTGCATTTGATCCTATTAAATAAATTTCATTCAAATATTTTTTTATAAAAGGAGTTTTATTCTTGCGAATAACTTTAACCCTTTCGGAACGGGAGGCCTCTATCGAAGACGCAAACACGAGACGGAGCATATGTGAAAGGAATCCTCCCATTGGAAGGGGGTTTTATGTTGCTAAGCCTATGAAAAAAAATCACAAAAAATAAAGTTTTAGTCTTAACGTCTTCGTTTTTACTACCTTTTAAATTATAGTTCATTCATAATATAAATACATTCTTTTAGATTATTAGTTCAGCATAATGCGAGTACATTCTTTTAGATTATCAGTTCATCCATAATACGAGGACATTGTTTTAGATTATTAGTTCATTCATAATATAATCACATTTTCTTGCCAAAATAAGACGAAATCAAGGCTTTCCATAATAAAAAGAGAAGTGTGTGAAATATATCCTAAAATTATGTGAAATAAACAGAACTGAGGGTAAAACCTGAAAAGACTACAGGTATACAGTAATAACAAAAAAAGAAGAAACACAAATGATTCTATCTAGTGGAAAGTTATACAACCCAACTCTGTTTATTTATATTGCTATTACTCCCCTCCCTTGCAACAGCTGATGTGTAAAATACGAAAGTCAGGTTGAATATGAGCAAACTGAAAGTCAGGATACTAAAACTATATTTATTTCAAAAGTAATGGACACAGGGTGCTATCTAGTGGCAATTAAGATGCACATATGTATCATCGTCTTATGAGTTCGATTTCCAGAAATGCACTTGTGGTATGCCTGGCTGCGAGAGACATTCGTAATTTATGCATATATGACACACCCATCGTGAAAGGGTTAATCTTTCAAGACCAGCCTGTAGAGAACAAAGCGCTCTCAGAGGACCGAACGCTTTGAAGTGGAGCGTCAGTACAGGCCTACACAGCTTTTGCATTTAAACCTAATTCTACAAAAAAAAAAAAAAAATTCATATAAAATTGTTATTTTAATATAATGACTTCAATTTTACTATATACTTCAACTTAATATGTATTCATATAAAGAGTATATTAATAGAAATGAATGAAATAAGCAAAACACTCAATTTTTAACTACACCTATGAAACAAAAGTTATAAATATAAACATTCTATTTCATTCTCACCTACAGCAACAGTCATCTGAGCACATATTTCCATGTTCTCCTAGCGAAAAAAAAAAACCCCAAAGGAATCAACAAGAATGCTGCATTCCCTTTAAATCACTCTGCACTTTTTTGTTTTACAAAAAAAATTGTTTGTTTATGCCAATAAATCTATCAAATATAGAAACCCATAACAGAAACCAATGCCTTCCTGCAAATAAAGATCAAATGCCACACAATTGGGCTGCTAAGAGCTTCACTTTTTTCCAAATGAGAGACAAAATAGAACTGATCAAAACATACAAAATAGTATGTAGCGATCCCGAAACTGCAAACGACAAATCTATTCCTGCTACATAAATCAATAAACATTCCATCCTTTCCCCAATTAGTCAAAATATAAACAGAAAGGCAGAGCAAAATAAATCATGGCCCTTTAAATTTCCAATCCTCTTAAAAGAGCCGAATGCATGCAATTGCTTAGTGTTTAAATACCCCAGATCAAATAAAACGAAAAGCTACCGAAAGCTTATATTGAAGATATACTTCAAAGTTATAACAGAATTCAACCGCCATCTAGTGCCATTTAAATTAGACGTTCCAAATTGAAATCTTATATGTGATTGTTGGCTCCTGGAGTGAGAAAGACTCGTCACATATACGTACGATACCATGGATCCTGAAAGGAGACTTGCATGATCACATATACATTATTGTGGTCCTGAATGTGTTAAAAAAAATATCTTTTTTAGCCATTTATCCTAAATATTGGTATTGCATGGTGACTGAATCTTTACTCTAATCAATGATTTTTTTATATTTATTCATCCGTCTTCTTACTAAACCAAAAGCCTGTATTCAAGCATTTTTTTCAAAATTTCTCCTTTTTACCTTTGCATAACCTCGTATCAATGTTTTCCCAAATTTGGCTAACTCTGTATAGATATGTTTTGTGTGCTTCTCGTTTTATTACAGAAAGCCTTAATTTCAGTTTATTATGGCAAGAAAATGCTATTTCTGAGAGGAAGAGTGTGCTTGTATTATAAATGAACTTATAATCTAAAAAAATAGCAAAAATAACGTTGGACTTTTTTTTTCCCCCTATAGTTAGGCTTAGTGACACATAACTCCCGTTCTTTGGGATGATTCCTTTCGTGTAAACTTTGTCCTGTGTGTACGTCTAGGATAAATACCTCCTGTCCCAAAAGAGTTAAATAATTCCATGCAAATATTTCATATAAAATGATTTTAATTCTTACTAATAACATTAAAAATGTTCTATTTATCCTTTGACCTTAAACTAACTTTGACATTGCATGTGGTGACTTTGAATACTCTGAAGAATGATCTTTTTATATATATTTATCCATTTTCTTACTAAACCAAAAGCCTGTATTCAAACATTTTTTCAAATATCTCCATTTCTCCTCTCAACCTTAGCATAACCTCATATCAATGTTTTTCCAGATTTGGCTAACTCTCCAGCATTACTTCTACCCCCTTCTGCTTGTCAATCTAACATATCTACTCCAGTAACTCCTCTTGGCTCGTCGTCCCAAACCTTTCTCCCTCTCAACCAATGCCTCACTCCGACAACCCCCCAAACCACTGTGTCTGCTCCATCTCTCATCAGCCCCTTTACCCAAAAAACTTTCCTTGTGCCTTCACCGTCTTCTGTCTCTACTGCAGCAGCGGTGCTATCGTCCCCGGAATCCACACAACTAGTCACTCAACGTAAATCCTCCACTACAGATGTAGAAGCAACTGTAGCTGTAGCACCCCCTCCTCAGTCAACGGCCGAGGAGCCACGGAGTTACCTGGCAGCTGCGTCCATTCCGGAGATTTCACCTCATAATTTGGTGTCTGTGACTCCACCTCCTTCTCCTACACCCAGTCAACATAGCCACCACAGGAGAAATGCTAGTGATACTTCTGCTTTTGATAAGTGAGTTTATTGTTTTATGTTTGTAGTTGGTTTTCAATTTATAATAGAACTTCAGCTTTCTCATGTAATAGATTTTTAAGTACCAAACATGTTTCTGTGCTCTTTCAATCATCCGTGGTATCGGATTTCTTTGAAATACTGACAATCAGAGGTCTATTGATAAGACTGTATGCATTTAGATGCTTTATTTTGTAATCTTCATATTGAAATTTAACAAGAATATAATTTGCTATTAATGACTAATGCAGCCAGAATAGTAGTTATATTTTCGATCAATAGTAAGTGATATGGCCTAAACAAAAGCTACCAAATCTGAAATTTTGAATGAAGATAGAAACAAAATATATATATATAATATACAAAAGTATTAAAATCACGTTAATTGGAAAATCGAATAAATCAAATAAAAAAAATAAAAATTCTTTTTTTATTTGGTTTATTTGATTTTCCAATTAACTTGATTTTAATACTTTTGTATCAATTCATCTGTGTTTTAGAAATAGCTGCATTTGTGCTCTCTAAATACTATGGAGTTTTTCCTGTTCCATTTTTTGGTTTTAGTTTGAATAAGAAATAATTTTTAGTTGCGATTCCGAAATTATTTCGTTTTGTTTTCATTTTTGTTTTGTTTTCAAAATACTTCTTACTTTAGATTGGTTACTTATATATATATATATATACATATAATACTGTCAATTACAAATGACTGATGCAGTCCAAACAGGAATCTCAGTCAGTGACAGGGCATTTAACATGTTAACAAATGAAAAAAAGGATTGAACTCTTTGGCTAAGTATCAAGGTAAATATTGTAAAATAATTGTTAACAGCAGTATCTTTGACATTTTTTCTTTATAGAGAAAGATGTCAATAAATAACAAATGGTTGTCAGTGTCAGTATAGTGGTTTGTGCAGCTTCCAAAAATGTTCAAGCAATTAAGTCCTTAATGGAATTTTCCAAAAAGATATATTAAAAATTGCAATCCATCAGAAGAAAAAAGATCTATAACTTTGAAATCATAAGCATTTACTAAGAAATAAGTAATGATAAATGAAAAAAAAATCATTTTAAATTATTTAACAAAATTTTCTAAAGTATTTAAAATTGATTATTTTCTGAATTGAATTTACTTGCAAATTTTAAAGAAGTTATGTAAATTTTTGTGACCTCAATATATATTTATGCCACCTCAAAGATAACTGCATATAATTGAAGAAGAATATTAATCAGTTTACTGCTATTTACAATTTTTCAAATTTTTTTATTAATATTCTAATGAATAGTGCCTTTTTTTCCCGCCCTTCTTTCCGCAGAAATGTTGCTAAAGAGATAACTCAGTTTTTGACTCCTTATGAGACTTCTCAAAATCATGCAGTTATAGCTAATGAAGCACCATCTACTGCAGCCTCTCAGCAAAAGCATTTAAGTGATTTGTCCCAGTGGAATCCTTTTATCAACCCAAATACTGCGCCAGATCTGGCTGAAGATCAAGCATTTGGCCAAGAGTTTGATAAAATTCGTCGAGGGTCCCAAAGTAGTGAGTTGAATTTTTTGCTTTCGATATAATTTTTATCAATTGCTTTTATTATTAGAATCAGTAATTTCTCAAAATTAACATACAAAATATGTTTGTTAGAATACAGGCGATTTTATTGTGTTCAGGAATATTATTGAATTCAGCAAGAATTTCTGTTTAAAATACAGTTTTATGATATAAAATCTTATCATCTCAAGTGAAGTTACTCTTACATTTAAAAAAAAAAAATTATCCAATTCATGCTTCTGTTGCATTCTCTTTTTTTTTTTTTTTTTTTTTTTTTTACTTGGTCTTTCAAATTTTGAATTTTAAATGCGAGATCTGAAAAAAATTCAATATTAACTGTTCTTCATCGTGTTAAATAAATGGATACAACCTGATTTCTACGGCTACTGTGATAAACCACCAAATCATGTAAAGAAAAGAACCAAAAATAGCCAGACTAAAAGCAACCATACATACTTTCACTTTGGAAAAGATATGAAAGCCACAAACTAAATGCAAGTAATCCTAGCTTGGTGCCCTTTTAATTGCAGTTATCATGGAAATCAAGATGTACAAATAAATAAATAATACAATTTATTAAAATTTCTTTTCGTTTATTCTATTCTCAAAATGTATAACTTTTAGATTATAATTCTCACTATTTTTTGGAGTGGGTGGGTTCTTTTTTAATTTTATAGTTTACACTTTAATAATATCTGTGTGTTACGTAAATTATTTTTTGTCATTCATCACCTCTTAATTGTTTTTAAAGAAAACAAGGAATATTAGCTTTATAATACATTATGCAACAAATTATTTCTTTTAATGTTTGAATTTATTAATCCTTAGGTATTTCTAATGTAAAAAGTCGAGAAAGTCTAGTCATGAGTGCATCAGATTTAACTGAACCTGATCCATTTGGTGCTGCTCCATTCAACTTAAGTGGTAAGTTTTCAATTTATGATAAGCTATTTTTAGTGTTAAATTTAATTATTAATCATTTGAAAAAGATGTTAAGAATACAAATTTGAAATGTATTCTGTAGCTTATTATATGCACCAAGATATTCAGAATTTTTATTGAAAAAGAATTATTTTAATCTGGGAAGAAACTTGGCTCAGATATAGAGTGCTCAATATAGGAAGGTTACAGTATTATTTAATCCAATTATCTCAATACGAAATATTAATTTGTTCAAATTGATTCTTAGTTTATTATAGAATACAGATTATCTATCAGTCTTGCTTCCTAAAAATTGAAGACTTTTAATTTCATTTTGTTATTTAATACAGTAATTACTTTGTGGGTATTCTCTAAATATTTATTTTAATGAACAATGGAAGTATTTGTTCTCTGACTTAATGTAGCCATTTTGTTGGAACCATATTTAGCAAAGAAATAATAGGACAACAGCAAAAAGAAAGGCAAATGAATTAAGGTCAAAGTAAGCATTATAGCAAGTACCCCTAGACATTACTTATCAATGTGTGCATTGTATTGTTATTTTTTCATCATGTCACGTAAAATAAATTTAAGTCCCTCACATTATACCCTTTCATTTTTAACAATTGTACCTTCATGTTTAAGTTGATGTACAATTAAATCTTTATGCTATCTAAAATTTGTAGATTCCTGCAAAATAAAAATTCAGTATACAGAAATTTATATTTTAAATTTTTCATCATTTTCTTACTAAAAACAATAATGTTTTAGTTTATATTTTTGGGTTTCAAAAAAAGATTTTTAAAAGTTAAACTAGCAAAGGTATTTATTTTTGAAAATGTGCAAATAACATTTTTTTTAATTGTAGATATCAATTTTAAAAAATAAGAAATTTTTTATTTTCTTCAGTTCTTTATCCCACTTTCTACATCTTTTGTTATGATGATTTTCTCTTTACTATCTCGTAATCACTATAAAAAAATTAAGGTTAAAATGAATTTTCGATAAGAATCTTGACATAATTTATCGAAGGTTATAAAATGAGAACTAAAATTAGTGTGATGCATTGGCAATAGAGTATTTTCATAAACATTGTTTAAGAATTTCTATCACAATAAGAATCTCTGAAGCAGCTTCCCCCCCCCCCCCAAATGGTTGAATTTATATTTCTTCATATGAATGAAATCTAGGGTTATTTATTATTGTAATTGAGTATTTGTGTGCATGTAAAATATTTTAACTTTGATTTATTTCACTGCCAGAGTCATGTATGTACAGAGAAAAAGCCATAAGAGTCTACATTGCGATATAAGAGCAGTCTACATTAGTCTACATTGCAATATAAGAGCAAAGTGACAGAAATTTTTCCCTTCGGTGATTTTACTATGGTGTTCTGATAGGGATTTGTTTGCCACATATTGATTTTGGTAAAAGAATCTTGGGTATCTTTAAAAGGTTGTTGTAAGCGTTAGTGATTTTTATCCTTTCATTCTGAGTGTGGGAAATACAAAAATGTTCAGTTTTCTAAAGTTTGTGTAGAATTAATTAAATAAAAAAAAATGGGAATTGGATCAGAAAATGAGAGCATTTTGGAATGAAATTAGTATGGGTAAGCTATATAAGATAAAAATTAAGAAATTAATTAGAATTTAAATTAAGAGATATTACATATATAAATAGCAAGATTTTGAGCAAACATTTTCCAATATATAGAAATTTTTTTATATATGATATATTTTTAAAAAATTGCCTAAATAGGCATATGGCAGAGAAAAATTTGTCACTTTGCTATATCGCGATGTAGACTGAAGCATCTCTTTATCACTTTTTCTCTATACATAAGATAGCTCCCGTGATGAAATAAATTAAGTTAAATTTCCAAATGTTTCATCTTTTCAGCCACGCACTTTTAATATATATATATATATATATATAATATTAAATATTTATGTGTATCAAAAAGAAGTTCGATTCATAGTAATTTTTGACTGAATAATATGTGTAATATTGCATTGTATAATAAATTTGCACTTCTTTTAGGCCCTCCTAAGGCAAATAAAGGAGCTTGTCCACCTCGACCCAATCAACTGCCTTTAGCATCTTCTGGTAAGAATGATAAAAAAGACTCTGCCACACGCTATTCATAAGGCCTCTCTGTTACTGTGTTGCTGTCACTGTACCTCTAGGTGTGTCCATTTCATGGAATTAACATTTTACGACTAATTTTCTATCTTGCTCTCTGCATCAAATGTTTCTGTTAACACTTCCTTAACACTAAAGGAAGATATTTCTAATTTTTATATACTTACCTAAAGTGGAAAAAAATACCTCCCTACCCGTTTGTGAATATTGTGTAGGCAATTTATCTTTTTACTATTCTATATGTATAATGCATGCATTTTTATGTAGCCCATTGGGTTTAATGGAATTTTTGTGTATAACCTTAACATTTAAACTTTTCTTTGTGTTTTGTTTTGTTTACTTTTTGCCAAATTTGTGTTTTGTTTTGTGCTTTTTATAAATGTTTAACTGTTTGTTAAATTGATATTTTATATACAAAATAAAATATTTTTGATGTATTTTAAATAAAGCATTTCAAAATAATTTGATCATTTCTAAAAGTGCATCTTGAAATTATTTAATTGATGGTTGAAAAAATTTATGTGAATGTGAAAGAATATTTAATAGTTTATTATATATCAGTTTATCATGTATAACAAAATAAAATACTATAATCAACAACAAATGTATAGCAAAATAAATAGTATCAAAATAATAACAAAATAAAATACTTTAAAATGCATCAATACACAAGGCCTTTGCAGTAATATCCCAAAATGTGAAATTCTGCCCTTTCTTCAAAAGTAATTTGCATCCATTACTGAAAATTCAAGGCTAATTAATACCAGTAGAGGTCTTATGGAATGCTTTTTCTTAGTTAACCTCAAATATTCCTGTTGCACTATCCCATTAGTAATAATCCCTATAGTAGTACACACAAAGGCCGTTAAAAACTAACTTCCCTATTTGCAAACCTCTATTAGCCTTAGAGATAATTTTCCTTTTATACTCTCAAGGTAATAAATTTGATTTGTCATGAAAAATTCTTTAGCAAAATTACTTATCTGGTCAAATAGTTCTATAATTTTTTAATTTCTAAAATCTTATGTTATTGCTTTTATCCCAAAAGCAATCATTTTGTCCCTCTTTCCCTAAAAATTTAATTGCTATAGAGGTTCATATAGGGGAAGATATTTTTTACTCCTATTCTCTGTAGTTATCCTTACAAGATTTTTAATTGTGTTTTATGAATTTGAAGCTGCAAAAAAGTTTGATTATAAAATAACTGTATAGTAAAACCTCTCTTAATGAGTATAATATGTTCTCGAATCTAGTTCATAACACAAGACACTCGTTAAACGAAAGAATTATTTCCCTGGGAATCTATTTTAATAATATGTTCCTGTCCGAAAAAATACTCATATGAATAATTATGGAATTTATTATTTCTATGCTTCATATATCTTTAGCTGTGTTTCAAAATTACACAAAGTATTATTGTTCTGTTAGCATCTCTCTCATTTCACTGGAAGGTTGTTGTTCTATTGAGTCTGTTATCTCCTCCCCTTCTGATCAAATCTCATCACAACATTTTGCTGGCACAAATGCAAATTCATAAACTCTTCAATGTTGTTGCTATCCCATCTCTAGTTCCTTAATCTTGTAAATTAAGGCTTCACAGATATTAGCTCCATCCCTTGGATTTACTTACAGTAACTTTATAAAGCCAAAGCTTCTTCCATGTACAAGTAAGAATTCTCTTCAAACAAATGTAATACAGACTGATGTCTGAAATACAGGCCAATCTTAATGTGACATTGCGTCTCTTATCATTCATTCTGCGAAACATCACTCGTTAATGGAGTATTTTACATATTGTTTTTCTTGTCATGGGAAATGCTCATTTAATTAAACTATATATATATAACTATTTATTTTTGTATTTAACTACTAACATTATTATTGATACTTGATTGCCTTATTTAATCTAATAAGATTATGGTTGGATAATTTATGGAATCAGAATTTTGAATTGTAATGAGGAAAGAAAAGCTTTTCTTTACTTTCAGTGATAGTGTCTATTAATGTCTTCATTAAACAAATTTGTATTTTTTTATTTTAATATTTCTTTTATAAAATAGTGTAAATTGGAAAAAATTATCTTAATTTTTATTTTCCTGTTTTAAAAAAAAAGGGGGGAGAACTAAATAATTTGGCCTTTTAATTACTATTTGTCTTTATTCTTTGTAAATATTTGTAGAAAAGGATGATTCCAGTGTGCACTCAGTTGATGAAGATAACCTTTTTGTCTTCACGGAAAATTTGCTTGATTCTCTTTAAATGTAACTCATGTGGTATTTTTTAGGTATGCCTGATCATGATATAACCAGCTATGCACCTTTATATTCAGAGGATACTAATATAGAGCTGCAAGTGAGGCATAGACATAGTAGTGAGAATTCCAGTGCTTCCCATGAAGGCAGCCAAAGTGTACACAGCAGTAGATCAGGGAAGGACCTGTTTTCAGCTACGTTCACCAGGACACCTGCTGAAGACCGATCAAAATATGAGAAGCTTTTGAATGACGACTTTGAAATGAAATCTGCTTTAGAGATGGCTGATGTAAATAAATCTGCAGAGAAAGTTCCTTATGGTAATCCTCCGGGTGTAAATAGTACTTTAGAATGTCCTGTTGTGCAAGAAGATAGTGATTCAATTGGTTCTGCCAGTGACTTGCGAGAAAGGGTGGATTCCAGTGGTGAAGATGTGTCATCGTCGTCGACTGCTGCTTCAGATGATGAGAAAACAGAAGATACCAAAAAGAGTGTTCCAATTGATCCAAGCTCGAGCACTGCTGAGTTTAGTACTGAAAAAGCTAAAAAATCTCCAGCAATCTTAGAAAACATTCCTGATGTCTTTCTTGGGCATACTGAAGGTGGTAGGCCACTTTTGGATGAAGAGTCATCTGAAGATGATCAGCATGAAGCTCTTCTGGCAGGAAGTAGAAAAGGTAGCAATTCCTCCTCCCAGGTTGTTTCACCCATGACAGCAATCACTCCACCTGCCTCGCCTGCAGAAAAAACCCGAAGTCTTGACGTTTTTGGTGCTGCTTCTTTTAAACGTCTGGCTGGATATTCTAATCTTTCCAAAGCCCCATTACTGTCTGAAGAGAATAAGGATGTTGATGTGTTTGCTCAGGCACCATTCAAGAATCCTTTCAAGGGCTCCAAAGAAAGCTTTAAAAATTCCTTGAAGAAAAAGAAGGACAAGGACGCTCTGATTGAAGGATCAACTGGTGGCATGCTTCGTAGCTCAGAGAGTTTTGGAAGCTCCCAGGCAGTTTTTCTTCCTGATATTGTACCAAGTGCCGAAGCAATCACTGCTCGCAAAAGCTTACCAAGTGTTAAGTACACACCAAGTGATAGAAGTTCACCTACAATTGCAACATCCACATCTCCTGTCGGTTCTACTGATCTATTTGGGTCTGCACCTTTCTCTGAAATATCAGATTTAAGCTTCCAGCCTAATCTAGTGCCTCCAGCACCCATAGTGTCGCAGTCAGTAACACCTCAAGTCAGTAATATTGTTATAACATATCAAAAACAAGTTGCAGCGCCAACAGTTTCAGCACCTGCAGCTCCAGCTCCTATTCCTCCTCCATCCTCAAGCAGCAGCATAATTCGTCGCAAGTCCAATCAGGACCTTTTTGGCGCAGTTCCTTTTAACACAGTGGCACCTGCTTTAGCAAATCAGAAAAGGCTTCCACCTGTCGCACCCAAGCCGAAGATTGCTGCCAGAGTAACAACTCAGAAGCCTCCTGTAGAAGCAGTCGCAAGTGCTTCATCCATGGCTAAACCAGTGATTGACAATGGTAATATTTCTAGAGATTCCTCTGGTTCTTTTAGCTCGGAATCATGCGAAGAAGCCAAACTAACTTCTTCTGTAGACAAATCAAAATACAAAGAGTTGATGGATGATGAATTGCATGATGAAAATGTCAATGTGCTTTCCTCTCGCCACTACACGCAGCTAAAACCAGTGAAAAAGTCAAAACACACCAAAAAGAAAGAAGCCAAGGAGAAAGTCAGCAGTACCAATGCTTTCTCAAATATGAGTTTTGAAGATATAGTAAGTGATGATGAATCGCAATACACGCAGTCTTTTCTGCGTGACAAGACTAGCATAAAGCGAACATCCAATTCCTTCAGAATAGCTAAAATCAATTAATTATTATTCATATGTTATTAAATTGTTATTTGTGAAAGAATTTTTGCATTTTGTAGAGTATGTAATTCTAAAAATAAATTTATTACTTTTGATTTATAGCTTATATAAAAAAAATGTGTAAAAGTATTATATATTACTACAAACTCTCTCGTGTTTCTTTTTTTTTTTTTTTTTAACCTTGTTACCAGTCATAGGCCTACATATTATGTAGACAAAACATATAGGCCTAGATGTCAAAAAATGTGATTGTCTTGTATATATTATATATATAAATATGATATAGGGGCTGTAGATGGACGTCACAAGACTCGAAAGAAATAAAGAAATATTCTTGCAATTGTTTGTACTCTTGCATACATTTAATTTTTAGTTTTTCATATGATTAAAATAGCTGAATTATGTAAGTTTATTTTATTTGGTTCTTTTCTATTAGCTTGGTACCAGCTGGAACTTGCCTAAATCCGATGCCAATATTTTATTACTGTTTGTACTATATTGTTGCCAGTATTTTAGTTTGGCTGGCACCATGCTAATAGAAAATTGTCTTTTAATTTGACTGACCAAATTAGTTATTTAGCATATAAGGGCTGGAATTTGAGGAAGGGAAAGATATGCTCAAGATCAAATCTCGCTGAAGATCTTTCATTTATATATCTCTAGAAACATAAACAACAAAATCTGCTATCTGTTTCTTAATGTTGTTTGAAATTTTCCCAGTGTTATTGGTTTTCTAGTAATTTAATCTTATTTTAACATTGCAAATTAGCTTTGTGTAGTTAATAAGAGGTACATTAATCAAATTTAAAAAATTGTATTTGAAATAGATATTAACTAATTGCCACTGCTGATTTTCTTGGATTAAAGATTGCAAAATGCTCATTGCATGTTAATGTTTTTCTCATAAAAGCATTTTTAAACTTCACATTTTGATAGACAAGGAATTTGTACTATTTTTTTAAAAAATGTATTCCTATATTCATTGTACTAAGCACCACTCTAATTTACTGCCATTTCACCTAAAATGTGTGCTTTAATTTTGAACAAGACCTTATTAAGTTTCAACTAATCCAATAACATGCTTGCTGAATTGGCATGTCCAACAAATTTAAAAAATAGAATTATTCCGCATAGAAAATTTGTGAGTTCTACAAAATTTATATTACGATTTATGTAATGTTACGGAGAATTATTCAATCAACTGTTCGACATACTACAACATGAAAGAAAAATTTCAAGCAAAAATAGTATCAATATAATGTAATAAATCCAGTTATACAACAGTGCTCTTAAAAACGACTTGGAAAATTGAATTCGAAATGAGATTTAGTATAATGGTAGTATGCCTTTATTAGGATGTTCCTTCATTAAAATATTAAACAGCAATAACTAGTTAATTTAAAGAAAATGGCCAGGAAACTTTCACTATATCTTATATATTAATAAAATGTTGCTGAGCGCCCAAACAGCATAGTGGTTATGGCGCTGGCTTAACATTCGCTAGACCCAAATTCGGTCCTACGTTAGTGCTTTTTTTTTTTTTTTTTCCAAATTATTTTAACGGTTTACAAATACTTTTGATTATTTTTTTATGCAAAAATAAATGTTTATTCTCCTAATTCTTGGATTGTAATTTAAGGTTTAGAAGAAAAGTAATTAAATATATGAATGCATTTTTTTAAATATTCAAAATTATTTAAATTAACAATTTGAAGTTGGTTTCAATTAATACTCATTTTCGTGTGGAAAATAAATATATTTTCTTTTAATACCTAAATTATAATTTAATTTTTAAAAGATAAATAATTAAAGATGTAAAAGCGTCTTTCTTTAAAAAATTATTTTAATAGAATTAAAAACTTACTATTTAAATTAATATGTAAATCTTTTATAATGCAAAATAAAAAATGACATTCTCCTAATACTTGAATCAATTTTATTTTTAAGCTGGAAAAATAATTACAAATGTAACTTAAATGATGATAAATATTAATTACTGGCATAAAAATATTTCATAAATTTTGTATTACATATAAAAATTAGAATGATAATTTGTGTAAAATCATTGGGAACAAGATAGATATATTTTGACATCTTGCATATTTGATAAATAATGATTAACTACCAGAGAAATCTTATAAGGATTCATTAGAGAAAAAAAAATTAATTTAACTTAGAGAAATTTTTATCTTCCTTCAGAAAATTGGGCAAGGTTTGAAGATTATGAAAATTTTTATCTACTCATTTTATAACTTAACACCTCCTTTCCACCTTTTTTTTTTTTTTTTACGATTATTAATATTAAGAGCGTTTGTTAATATTATTTTACTAGCCGCCTTTGGCGACCAGCCGGTTCGCCAGTATTACCGCTCGCTACAATTTTCAATTAAATATTTTAAGTACCTGGTCTCTTAAAGGATTCTCAAACAAAACATTTTTAATCTTCAAATTTTGATAGCCATACCAAAATTATACTGTTTAGATCGTTTCGTTCAATTTACTACATATATTTTGCTAATTTGTTGTCATTTCCGGCAAAACTTCAACTTTAATTTAAAATGTAAATGATGAAATTGCAATTAATATTAAGATATTTTTTTAAAAACCAAGCGTTTTATTTTATTTATCATTATTATTGTTATTTATTAATTATTATTATTATTGAATGTGAGTATTGCAAACAAAATCGCTCGGTATTGAAGTCTTATGTTAACTACAAGATGTTTTTCATCATTTATGTACTATCTCAAACAATAATTCAACAAAATTTTCTCAGATTCAGCATAAAATTCAGTTTTTAGTTTTGGTTTCAAGAGGATTGAAATGAAATTAATAATAATATTTTGTTCCGGCCTATAAATATATTTCAAAAATTATGGTCTAAATTTAATGCAGTAAGGTATCATATTCTGAGAAATATTCTGGACAAATTAATAATAATATTTTGTTCCGGCCTATAAATATATTTCAAAAATTATGGTCTAAATTTAATGCAGTAAGGTATCATATTCTGAGAAATATTCTGGACACACCAAATTTTAAATAAATGAATGAATGTTTCTATTTTCCACGATCAACTAAGACTTATTTATGAAATTTTAAATGTTAAAAATTTAGAAAAACTCAACATTTTCATAATCTTAGGCCAATTAATCTTGAGAAACCTGCGCGCTGATTGGCGTATTTTCTTTGATGCGATCGATGGAAAATCAAAAATTATCCTTTTTTTATTGAATAGTGATATTCAAATTTTCATAAATCAGTCAGTTTAAGTGATTGTAAATTAACTCTTAAAAGTCAGAGTTAATTTCCAATCAACTAAATCACTATGACCACCATAAAATCTGTGCTTTCTCTTGTGGTGTATGCATTCTCCTTAATATCCGCTCGAATAAAACATCACATACAAAAGTACTACTTAGAAGAAACACATCAAAAGTAAACATAACATTTCAATAGTTGCCAAAAACAAAAGAGAGAAAAATACAATTAATAAGCAGACGATATTTAGAAAAGTACAGATATTTAGACTGGAAAATGAAATTATCTGAAATTAAAAACACACGCAGACGATATTTACAAAAGTAAAAATATTAAACCTGAAAAGGAAAATATATGAGTTATTCCATCAATAAATGCCATAAGTTTGTTTATATCTTCATTATTTTATGAGTCATTAAACATCAAAATGGGTCCGGGACTAAATAAACACCCTGTATAGAGAGTGTAAAAGATCATAAAATAATTTTTCTTGAATTTATTTTTTAGAAAAAATAATATTTCATATTTGCTTCATTTCCTACAGACACGTGCCGAAAATTATATTTTTACAGATTTCATTTCCAAAAAGATTTAATTTATTTTTAATTGGAGCTTTAATCAATGTGATGGCAACACTTTGAAAAAAGCTAATTTTTTCCCATGAATGCGAAACGTGCTTAATCCTTATTTTTATTTTTTACGAAAAAAATTATTGAAAAACATAGTTAAAATATTTATTTAGAAATTTAA
Organism: Argiope aurantia; assembly: GCA_026543865.1. Classification (NCBI taxonomy): domain Eukaryota; kingdom Metazoa; phylum Arthropoda; class Arachnida; order Araneae; family Araneidae; genus Argiope; species Argiope aurantia. The sequence continues at coordinate 379,518 of JAPMOR010095258.1, read as the reverse complement.
TTTTAAGATTAAAACATTAGTATCATTTAAAAGATAAATTTTTGATCTTTAACTTCATGTAAAAATCTTTTTTGTGCGGTAATATTTTCGGAAGTTATAGCGGAAACACGTCAAAATTTCGCTTAATTTTTAAATAAATAAAATTCTAATTAAAAATTCGAAAAAATAACCCCCAGGTGCACATTCCCGGCCTCGAAGGTATACACGTGCCAAATTTGGGAGCTGTAGGTTGAATGGTCTGGCTTGTAGAGCGCCAACACACACACACACACATTTATTATAAGTATAGATTAATATCAGTTCTTAATTTTAATGTCCTCTATAAATACAGCTTCGTCGAGCTACAAAAAATTGTTTGTCATTACTAAAGTCGAAAAATTTAATAATTTTAAGATTAAAATAGTTATTTAAATTATAATTCAAGTATAAAATAAACAAACATAATGTTACAAACCTGCAATTCGGCTTCCCAGCATAGTTTGTTCCATCAACAGAAAGACTGTTTTAAAGTCCACGGTATTAGACGGAGTCCGGGTGTGCGTCGGAGCTCCCAAAGCTTGGCGCCAAAATAGATTATACCCGAGAATACTTCGAGAATTTTCCCGATCCGTCCAGTAGGACCCAAGATACACTTCGAACGTTCCTGATTGGTTGAGAGGCTTCTAGCCCCGCCTCCTGAGACCTATAAAAGGGTCTGCAGCTGCCAGAGCAGTCGAGTCGAAGACAGAGTGGACGGAGTCAGTCGAAGAAGAGTAGTCGAAAGCGACGGAATCAAGCTAGTGCTGAACTGTGCTGTGAGCTACGGTCTGCAGTAGATTCTGGTTGTATGCTACACGTCTCGGCTGAAGATAGTCGTCTCTGTGCTGTATATAGATGTCGCTTTTGTGCTGTCCTGTGTGTCTTCGTGTAAATAAGCGTCGTTGTTTCTTTTTCTACTGCCGCCTGCTGATTGAGCATTCTTTACACCATATCACTTCCACTATCCAAACGAACCCCGGTAAAATTTCGTAACAATAATTACTTTTCTTTTAAAAATTAAGTTAGAACTTATATATTAAGAGATAGAGCATTTATTTTTGCATTAAAAAATGAATATCATATTAATTAAAGCCATTTTTTTAAATTATTTATGTAATTTCGAATATTTTTTTTAAAAACGCATGTAAATATAACATTATTTTTCTTCTAAAAATTAAATTATAATTCAAGAATTAGGAGAATAAGCATTAATTTTTGTATTAAAAAAGTGAATACATATTATTACGGATATTCTCGCTATCTACGGGTTTTCCTGTAGTGGGTTAATAGTAACGCAGTCAGTAGACCTCAATAATTAGTAATGCCGTTTATTAACACGAATACACAGTGGTACACTGAGAACAAACAGCAGCCCAAAAGTAGTAATTGTTAGCAACAACAGCCACAGCACACAAAGCGGCCAGACAGCAGCAGGAGGAGGGAATCTTTGTAGCTACTCTACAGTCTCTCCAAACGCCTGCTATTCTTCACAGTCTCTTTCTTTAGCCGACTCTCTACTATACGACTGGCTACTCCACACACGACTCGATACTGCTTCAATAATTCTCAATCCACTGTCGCTTGAGCTCCACTCAATGTTTGCTCTCCGCTGAAATGGCCCAATTAATTCGTTGTTGACTCACTGTATGATTGACAAGGGGAGGACAAGTGATTGAAAATTTAGTTCGGGGTGAGATTTAGGATAAAGGTAGTATACATTTAGAATGTTCACTCCCGAAATTATTAAAGTGCAATGGCCAGTAAATGTCGAGAAAATGACCTTCAAACTTTATGCATAGCTTATATACTAATAAAGTGTCGCCTTTGCCGAAGCGCTAATAGCATAGTTGTTACTCAACCAACTGACTCTCCGGCCCACCACGAAGGCACACGGATTTAAATCATAAGGCTGAATGACCGAACCGCAGCAACACTAAAGGGAACTGTGGTTGAGTCCTAAGGGCCATCACCGGCCACGGTACAACCCTCCCCGAAGGAAGTACGTCCCGTCATCGATGGGAGGAGTCAGATCTCCCACCTATTTGTGTATACCTCCAGGGTGGCGAGATCCAACCACCATACCGGAAGCATCTCATCCTCATTTCGAAGTGCCCCCCGAGGGACAATGGTTAAGTATAGTGTTTATACATATATATAGTATATAATTCGTAAGACACTATCGTAGTAAACAGGAGACGGAAGTTCGATCCTGCGGTAGCATTTTTTGCTTTTTAAAATTTATTTCAAATCAATTCAACAATTTACAAACAGTTTTAATTAATGCTTCTTCTTTTATACAAAGATAAATATTTATTCTCCTAATACGTGGATTACAATTTAATTTTTATAAGAAAAATAATTATAATTATGAATGCGTTTTTGTTTAAATATTCAGAATCATTTAAATTAAATTAACTACTTAAAGATGATTTCAATTAATATGATACTCATTTTTATATGGAAAAAATAAATTTATTTTCTCTTAATACATAAGATATAACTTATTTTTTAAAAGGAAAATAATTATGTTCATGCATATTGTTTTTTGAATTATAACTATAATTTAATTTTTAAGTGTTAAAATAATTTTAAATATAAAAATATTTCAAAATAACTATTTTTATCTTAAAATCATTAAAAGTTTTAAATTTTTGGATTTCAATAAAGATAAATTATTTATAATAACTCAACGAAGCTGTATTTACGTCGGGAATTAAAGAGAGCAGCTAAAATAAATAAAATTCTATCCGAAAACATTCAAAATGTTAATAATCGAAAAGAAAAATTAGGAAGTAGGTATTAAGTTATGGAATGCATTGGCAGAAGGTTCAAAATTGTTAGTAACATACCATATGCTTTGTGCACTGCCCGATTTTCTGAAGAAAAACAAATGTTTTTTTAAGGTAAATGAAATGTGTTTTTTTATTGATTCTCTTAAGGTTTCTCTTGTGGATAATCATTATTTATAAATCTTGCAAGATGTCCATCTTGTTTGAAATATTTTTACGCTAGTTACAATTCTATCTCTTTTATGTGAAAAATAATTAATGAAATATTTTTATGATGTCAGTAGTTTGATTAACATTTATCATCATTTAAGTTATATGTAAAATTACTTTTCCTGCTTAAAAATAAAATTGTAATTCAGCATTTATTTTTAAGGAAGATTTATTTTTAAAATATTCATTTTCGATTGATAAAAAGAGTTACATATTGATTGAAACTGTCTGTAATTTTATTTAAATAAATTTTTAAATACAAAACGCAAGCTATAAGCCAGATTTAATTAAACTTTCAAAAGGCATGTAAAACCAATGCTCCCATTGATGTAATTATCTGTATTTGTGTTTTTGAATGAATAAAGATTATTCCGTATTTAAAGCTGTTTGTTTTAAATCAAAAATCAAATATATATAAGGAAATACTATAATATTAAATCGAAAATTTTTAGTGGCTCTTTAAAAACTGGAAAATTTTGAAAATTGTTGATTTTGGCTCTTCCGTCTCAATAGGTTGCCGACCCCTGACTTAGACCCACATACATGGCACCACATTGGTGGTATCTGGCTTTGAACCTAGAGCCCTTTAATTCCAAAGCGGAGAACAGACTGTTTTGGCCCTCGATAGCTCAGTTTTTAGAAAACTCAATCACATACAAATGAAACACAAACTCTTGGACTGTATCTCCATTCCTTTATTCTCAACACTCCCAAAACACCCTCTCTGTGGAATTCACACAAACACTCAAAAGGTTATATGATTTCACCACTTGGTGGCGCTACAAAATTAGTAGGCGGAGCGTTCTGCTGACTTACTGGCGCCAACATTCCGCCCCCCCCCCTTGAAATATCATTTCAAAATCTCAACATTACAGAAATAAAATTTTAACACATTATTTAATTAGACAATGCAAAAATTCCACAATTATCTTGCACAAGATACAAAATATATTACACTTTTAAAATAAATTTGAATATTATATACAAAACATTTCTGAAAAGAAAATATATGCGATAATTCAATATGTACTATGAACAACTTAAATATACATTATATATCATTTTAAATAATAAATACAATAATTACACTAGATATACATTGATTTTATTCACATGGTAATAAACAAATCTTTGAAATTGCTCTTTTCGTGACTCCTTATGGAGTTTTTATAAGTACTACTCTGACCCTTGTATTTAATATAGAAAGGTCCACAAAAGTCTATCCCAACATGAGTAAAAGGATAACTAGGTTTAACTCTATTGGTTGGGAGATTTCCCATAGTTTGGGTTACAGTTCTAGGTTTATTTTTAGCACAAATGACACAATCATGAATAATTTTTCTGGCTGTACTTCTGCCAGATAATGGTCAATATTCCTGTCTTACCAAATACAACAATGTTTGTGCACCAACATGTAAATATTTAAGATGAAAATATTGCAAAACTAACAAAGTGAATTTGTGATTCTTTGGAAGTAATATGGGAAACTTTTTATCATATGACAACTCAGAATTACTTAATCTTCCTCCAACACGTAAGACACCGTTTGGGTCTAGAAATGGGTTCAAGCAACTTACCCGACTCTTGTTAACATTTTCACCTTTTTCGAGGGCTTTTATTTCACAATTAAAGGCAGCTTCCTGAACAAGTTTGACTAAAGTTAACTTGGCCAACTGCAGTTCCTTGGTGGTTAAAGGACCTGACATTTTGCTCGAGTTTCTCAAATTATTAATAAATCTGAAAATAAAGGCTAAGATTTTAATTATTTTATAAAACTTATTTGACACACTAAGTATATTATCTAAAAATGATGAATCCACAGCTGAAATTAAACAGCAATTAGTCGAATTTTTGAGTTCTGCTAAATAAAGTTTCTCAGAAGAAACGTCCCTGTCCTGCACAGAACTGTCCAATGGATCGTGGATGTTGTTGCAATCACCAGGAAAGTTCACAACCAATTCTTGGAGAAATGTTGGACCAAACCACCATAAGTCATTTTGTTGCATTCTCGATGGATCAAGTCCCCTTGAAATGACGTCAGCGGGATTTTGTTCGGAAGGAAAATGATGCCACTGATTCATTTCTGTGGATTCTTGAATAATAGCCACTATGTTTGCAACAAATGCTTTTAAGTCTCGTGACTCTTTTCTCATCCACGAAAGCACGATTGTAGAATCCGAATATGATACTGACGTAATATCCATTTTTAATGCACTTATTACCTTCTGCATCAATTTGGTGAGCACTGCACTGCATAACTTTATAGGCATAGTTACCTGCTTGATTGGTGACACACGAGATTTACTCGCGATTAGCTTCACTTTCACTTCACCCGCTGAATTGACTGTTCTGGCGTAGATTGCAGCACCATATGCCTTTTCAGACGAGTCACAGAATCCATGAAGCTCATTCACTTCCGCGTTTGGAATAACAATACATCTTTCTATGTTAATGTCGTTTAAGTTTCTTAAAGATGTTACAAACTCTTGCCATTCACTAGCTTCTTTCCCGGGAAGCATTTCACCCGAATCAATCTTGAGCAACCACAATTGTTGCATGAATATTTTTGCCTTCGTGATCACTGGCCCAAGTAACCCAAGTGGATCAAAAAGTCTGGCGATAATGGATAAGACCGACCTTTTGGTAGGATAGGCATTATACTGTTAAATCTACTTTAAAGGTAAAGCAGTCAGTGTTAGCCTTCCAGGCAATTCCCAAAGACTTAATTTCATCCGTAGATGAGAACTCATACTCTTTCTCAGTAGCAGGAATAAGCTCGGAAGTATTTCCACACCACTTGTGTAATGACATCTGGGCAGTTTTTAGAATGCCAACAAGTTGATGTTGCAAAGTTTTTGTCTCTTCCAATGTACTCGCTCCACTTAAATCGTCGTCCATATAAAAGTCACGACACAAGACTGATGCAGCACTTGGAAAGTTTTTTCCCTCGTCAATGGAAATTTGTTTAAGTGTTCTCATGACTAGATATGGAGCACTAACCGTTCCGTAGGTAACCGTATTTAGCTGATACGTTTTAACGGGCTCATTAGCTCCCTCTTTCCATAAAATTCTTTGACTCTCATCTATATTATTCATACGATACATCTGACGAATATCTGCAGTAAATGCAAATATATGCTTTCTGAATCTAATTAGCAATGTAAATAGATCGTCTTGAATCACTCCGCCGTTATACTGAATTGAGTTGAGCGATTTTCCACTACTAGTCAAGCTGGACGCATTAAACACGGTACGTAGTTTAGTTGTCGTTTTTTGAGGCCTATAGATGCCATGATGAGGCATATAATATGTCACTTCAGGCTCAACACCTTCATCTTGTATCTCGCTCATGTGGCCCAACTCCTCATACTCCTTCAGAAAATCAGAATACAGTTTCAGATATTTTTGGTCTCTAGACAGGCGAGTCCACAGCGATTCGAGTCGTTTTAGAGCAATATCCCTTGAATTCCCTAGACATGACCAATGCTCTTTAAATGGTATCGCCACAGTATATTTTCCTGTCTCATCTCTTCTATGTGTTCGTGCATAATGCTCCTCACAAATAGCATTCTCTTTACTTTTAGGTAATTCATTACCTATTTCCTGAATCTCCCAAAATTTTCTCAAGTTTGAATTTAATTCTTCTGGTCCACATATTAAACCGCAATAGTTAGAATTTAATTTAACTGAACTCGAAACGCTACCTCCTACAATATACCCAAATACAGAGTCCTGTAACGTCAAATTCTCATTTTTAGCATTTAATTTTCCCGGCTTTATTATTTCATAAAAGTATTCAGCGCCAATTAAAATATCTATTTTGCCCGGAATATTAAAATTAGGGTCCGCAAGGTCAATTGATTCTGGAATATGTACACGTATATCTATCATCTTATTCGGTATTAAATCTGTTATTTTTGATACCACTAACATCGAAATATTTCTTTCGAAACTTTTATTTTTATTAGCCACAGTTGCTGTAACTCTGCGATTAACTACCAGCGAGGCATTATTAATACAAGAAATAGATTTATTTATTTTTTCACTTTGGAGTTCTAGCCTCTGCATGCAATTCTGACTCATGAGGCAGCACTGTGAGCCGTTATCCAAAAGGCACCTTACTTCCTGCCATTGCGAACATCTATCTTTTATTAAACATCTTATAGTAGACAAAACTACATTTTGATTTACAATTAGATTTGTTGCGACGAAAGACGGACTCCACTCACTGGGGGAAACCGAACCTTGTTCCGAATTTTTCCCCTCCGATTGCGAATTATTTATGACTTCAGCGGTTTTTATATTCGAAGACGAAACATTTTTTGCTTCTTTCGATAAGTGTATTAACTTATTGTGAGCTTTGCCACAGAAACAATTTCTAAACGAACACTTTTTAACGCTGCAATTAGGCGATACACATTTGAATCAGGCGTTTTTATTTTTCACTACCTCTACGCGTTCAAGAACCGAAAGTCTCTTAAATTGAGGACAAGCATACAAAGGATGATTCTCACTCTTTAGACATAAATCACATTTTTTATTTTTAATCTCATTGAAAAATACCTTTGATGCTGGTTTAAATTTATTACTAGAATTTTGCCCTCTTCTCGTCTCATTAATGGTTTTACCTTTGGAAGTCAAATACAGATCACATTCTTTTCCTAACTCGAGAGGTGTAAACCACTTTTGATTTTGTCTAATATTAATATGAGTTGCTGTTTCTTTATCCAGCGTTTGGAATAATTTATCCGAAAGTGTCAATTGTTTTAGAGTCTCAAAATCTGTAACACCTCTTAATTTTAAATAATATTCAAAACTCGTCATTAAGCGTGACGCGAATTGCACATGAGTTTCGTTATCTCTAGAAGCATATCTAAAATTCTCTAAAACCACTTGCGCTGTTGGCTCGAATTCTCTTAGTACAATTGATTTAATTTCTTCATAATTATTTAAGTCTTTCTCAGCAATATAAGTTAGGATATTAGAAGCTCTCTCTCCTAATAAATTTAATAAAATCTCTGCTTTAAATTTCTCAGGAACCTTTTTAGTACTAAGTGCTCTCTCTAACGAAGTAAAAAAGAAACCCCAATCCTGAGCTTTGCTCGGTGGTTTAATACACAATATTCTCACAGACTTTAATAAGCTATCCAGAGACTCTTCTGGTTCGGTTTTACACTCTACATTAACGGAAGTCTGAGTACTATTTTCATTAGCCCTTAATTGCGCTAATTGTAATTCTATTTTAGTTCTCTCTAATCTAATACGCTCTAGTTCTATTTCACTCTCCTGATCGGATTTTTGGTTTCTATTCCCTGTTACTCGATCCACAGCATCTTTAACAACTTCGTTGTCATTTTTGAACACATCACTCTCCTCAATTAAACGCTTTATTTCACTCTTTTTCATGCCTTCTGCAACAACCAAACCTATCTCCTCGGCAATGAGTTTTAATTCATCTTTCTTTAATTTTGCTAAACCCGCCATTTTAAATATATAATTCAAAATAATTCAAGAGAATAATATTATCACAATTTTATTCTAAACTCATTAAAACAAAATTAACTTCGTCTAGGGAAATTAATTAACTCATCAAAACAAAATGAACTTCATCTCGGGAAATTAATTATAACTCAACAAAAACAAAATTAACTTCTTCTCGGGAAATTAATTATAACTCCTCAAAAACAGAATTAATTTCATCTCGGGAAATTAATTAGTTAATAACTCAAAGGATAATACTGCCCATACCTCTTTGCTGGGACTGCTGTCACTCGAGACCAGTTATCCACAAGAGAATTCTCATTCTTGGTATTTTCGCACCAAGTTCGTCATTATCGACGATATCTTCACTAATAAATCACACAGTTCAAATAATGAATCACTATACAATAGATGCATAGTCGTCTCCGGCGCACTGGACCATGTTTTGGCCCTCTATAGCTCAGTTTTCAGAAACCTCAATCACATACAAATGAAACACAAACTCTTGGACTGTATCTCCATTCCTTTATTCTCGATACACACTCTCTCTCGAATTCACACATCCACTCAAAAAGTTATATGATTTCACCACTTGGTGGCGCTACAAATTAGTAGGCGGAGCGTTCTGCTGACTTACTGGCGCCAACATAGACCACTAAGACCAAAGCTGAATTTCACTGATATATTTATATATATATATGTTAAAAAATTTTTTGCACCCTAGAAGTCCAAGGTTTTTCCGCCCTATGTCACTGTGCGCCTCTCATCGATTTTGTTTATATTGAATCAGTCTCTACCTTTATAGTGTGATGTCTAGTTGTGTTGCTTTCGTCTTTGTGCGCTTTGTTCCTGTGTATATGTGCTATCTGCTGCTGAAATAAAATGTGGAAAATACGCTCCTTGCCTCCAATTCCTTTCTGACAAGTAAGAGCGCTTTTAATGATCTGTTTGTTAATTGAAATATGAATGAGAATTTGATTTGAAATCTAATCAAGCTACATCTTTTTATTTGTGACAGTATTGTGGCAATTAAAATTGATATTAATATAATAAAGCAACATGATGTTTCTCCACCTTCAGTTTAAACAGTTTTGAATATAGTTTTAATATTTGAAATTCAGTTTTAAACTTTATCTGTAAACAATGCATTATTAATTAGATCTTCTGTAGATACTCTAAAAAAATCTATTAATTTAACCTACAAAACAACTGAGAGTTCTGGGATCACAGCCTTTGTAGCTAAAAATCCCTTAATCCCCCTCAAACAAACAAACTGAGAGTTCCACAATATTTCTCCAGCACAAATTCCCTGTAAGTAAAAAAAAGAAAAAACAAGTAATATAAAAAAAAAATTTAAGTCAATTCCTACTTAGACCAACATTGTTTTTAGTTACTTTTTATTAAATAATTACAATTATTATAAATATGTATAAACGTATGACAGAATTAGAATATTAAGTGGCAAAATAGAGCTTGGTAACAAACTTGATGACATGGCGACGGATTTGGTGACTTTTGCGACCAAATAGAAATTACTGAACAAATTTAATTAATGATGTTGTGGAATGTATATTATTATCCATGCAGGAAGCAACAGGACGAATGTTTTAGGAACATTTCTTTTAATAATCACATTCCCACACTAAACAAGCACAAAGACAAGAAATTCGCGCGCGTGGCTTCACAGTTCAGCATCACATCTCATTCTAATTACAATCGCAATGCACTATGGGATGGCCTAATCAGGCATCGCCATCTAGTATCCAAAAGAGAAGATAAGAGTCATGCAACTGCTACAATTAATTAATATGTGAAAAAAACTGTATTAACATCAAGTGTCATCCACTAAAAGTTTAAAAATATTTATTTGAACTTGAGTGGATGAATAAAAAGTATTTTATTAACGATTAAAAAATTGAAGATGATATATATATATAGAGAGAGTGAACTAATAGTAGGAATTGAAAAAAGAGATTTCATAGTATTTTTTCCATGTTTACAAAACACAAATAATATAAGAGAAAAAATTTTCAACGGATTAACTTTATTTCTGAAAATAAGAACATGGAAACATAACAATATAGAGATAATAAAGCCATTTCATTAAAATTATATAATTAAATTGATAAAAATGTTTTTGTTTCTATTAAAATTTGCATTCAAAATAAGAATTATTTACTGGTAAATTTATCCTGCTTCTAAAGAATATTGATTTTTCTGTTTCTTTGGAGTTGGTTTTCGTTTGAAGCAAGATAAAATTGAAAGTAGAGAATAAATTAATTTCATAATAATATCAGCAAAATTTTAAGAATAAAAAATTAATATTTTATGAAAGTATATATGCATTTGTTGCTTACATTCTAGATATAAAGTAGTTTTAATAGGTTGTTCCTAATCGAAGTCCCATGGACCTGATAAATGAAAAAGTTCGTTGAGATACACAACTGGTTGAAATATATGAAAAGAATCTACATTGGGAATTATTATTCGAAATACAACCGCTTTCCACATCACCCAAGAGGTACGGTAATTGGAATGCATTGCCATTTTTGCAAAATGTGCAGGGCAGGTTCCCCAGTAGGTATATCTCCCATATAAACTGAAGACTGGAAATGGAAAAAGAAAACAATAAGATCTAAACTTTCAGTAGAGCGAAATCTAAATTTAGGCCAGTCTGAATTTTACTACGATTTCAAAATTAATGGTACTTACTTCACTTTCCATATTTTTATTTTATTTTCCCTACCAATCTACTTAAGAAAACATCATACATATAATCTTCAGGTACTGTAAATAGAAGTGTTCGAACATGCACTCACGAGGACGCAGGAATTTTCATTTCGAATGCAATTTATGCCTGATGACATTAAATATGTGCATCGCATTAGGTTATATATTGTTTCAAGTCATTCATCAAAATATTTATAGCAATGATAACATGTACAAATATGATATTTTTTCATTACTTTTTATATGCTCAGTTTTTTAATAATTTCCAGATTAAAATACTTCCCAAGTAGCACATCCTATTTCACAATATTGTATTATATATTTTAATATTCAACAATATTATATAATATTATGAATATTGTTTAACATCAAACAATATTGTACAATATATATATGCTGCTAGAGTGAATGATTAATATGATTCAAAATTAGAAAATACATCTTTTATCTATCTTTTCCATTTACAGTTTTTAGTTTATTAAACCTATAAAAGGAAATAAATTATAAAACGACATTAAATCATAACAAATAACACTATGCACTATACACAAGTGTAGTAAGAGAGACATGAGGAACGTAATTTGGTATCGTAAAAATTCATACACCAAATCTAGAGATTTCTCCTTCCATTAACTATTTAGGAGCAATAAACTTAATTTAACAGCGCCATTAAACAACAATTTCCGTTTCTTACCAAACCAGCAGTTCAGAATTATATGCAAGAGCATTCATTGATATCATTTTAAAAATTCAGATAAATACAGTCATGCAATTATAATTTTCGTACACCCTAATAATTCCCAATTCACCGAATCAGTATATTCAGCTTCAAGAATAATCATTTTTTGCCGTGTGGTCATTGGAGGTTTACGGGATTTTATCCCATTAGAGGTTTACGGGATGTTAAACAATATATCCCAGTGACCTTCATTCAAGGTTTACGGGGTTTGCCAGTGACAAAGTTTACGGGGTTTTAGCCCAAGCGAGAGACCATCAAACACTCATCTATGCTCACAAAATTTAAAAATCAGGGTTTTCAGGATTTTACTCTGTGCCAGTGACCATCATTCAAGGTTTACGGGGATTTATCCCACTCCAGTGTCCATCATTCAAGGTTTACTGGATTTTATCCCACGCCAGTGACAATCATTCAAGGTTTGCGGGATTTTACCCCATATCAGTGACCATCAAATATTCATCTTCGCTCACAAATTTAGAAATCAATGTTTGCAGGATTTTACTCCATGCCAGTGCCCTTAACGCATGGTTTACAGGGATTTTCGCCAGTGACCATCATTCAATGTTTATGGGGTTTAATTCCACGCCAGTTACCATCATTTAAGGCATTCAAGGTCTTTTTACGGGGATTTACCTTACACTAGTGACCATCATTCAAGATGTACGGTGATTTATCCCATGGCAGTGAGAATCATTCAAGGTTTACGGGGTTTTACCCCATGCCAGTGACCATCAAACACTCCCTCATCTTTGTTCACAATATTTCGAAATCAGTTTTTCAGGATTTTACCTCGTGTCAGTAACCCTCATCTAGGATTACGGGTTTTCATTTCACGCCAATTATTATCATTCAAGCTAGGTTTACGGGGTTTTGCCCCATGCCAGTGACCCCCATTCAAGGTTTACAGGGTTTTATCCCACTCCAATGACTATCATTTAAGGTTTACGGGGTTTTATCCCACATCAGTGACAACCAAACATTCATGTTTGCTCACTAAATTTGGAAATAAAGGTTTACAGGATTGTATTCCATGCCTGTGACCATAATTCATGGTTTTCAGGGTTTTACACCGTGCCAGTGGCCGTCATTCAAGATTTACCAGATTTTATCCCATACCAGTGATGTATCAAACATTCTTTATTGCACAAAATATATACATATCCAGGTTTACATGATTTTCCCCTATGCTAATGATCATCATTCTTGGTTTACCGAATTTTGTTCCCCTCCAGGGACTAACATACAATACTCATTGTCCAAAAGAAATTCAAATGCAGGTTTACATTCCAGACCCGTCATTTCTGGATTACGGAATTTCAATCATACAAAGGGTTCTCAGTAAAATTTTACAAGCGTATCTATTCTGTGATATTGATTATCATTTATGTCCTGCTGGAATTTCTCCACATATTAACAATCAGACAAGATTGTATAAGCAACACATATGTGAAATTATGGTAATAGCTTAATTCTTAAAATGATTGCAAATTTTTTAAATAAAATAATATTTGTATGCTAAAATAGAAACCAAATGGTGAAATCGTTTTATTATCAACATGAACAGAATCATAGCCTTTACTTGTGAGGGTCATAGTGGTCCAATATTTCTTGAAACTGACAAATCAATATATAAGAATGAAAAAGATTAAATCCAAAATAATATAATAAATTTTGCCTTTGAGATATAATTAAGTAACTCATAACACCAGCTAGAAAAAAGATCAGTATTTGAATTATGATTTAAATGCAAATAAATCAGGCTTTCTTTTAAAAGACTGCTTTGTGCTTTATTCAAGTGATAGGTATATATAATGTATTCCCATATAGTATGATGCCTTACTGGCGATGTTGAATATTCTGAAGATGGATAAAGGATAAACAGATTTACTCAATAGAGAGAATAAAATGCAATGACAAAGAGATTATCATAATTCTCATTGCGAATTATGAGTAATAACGATAATAGATTCTTTGAAGAAACTGTTAACGATTTTTTTCTTACAAATGACCAAATTGCGAGAAAAAAATATCTCTCAATCAAGAATAAATATCTCATCTTTCAAAACTGAAAATATAAATTTTTACAGACTGGAAATCTTGTGCTTGCTTATCTTCTGGATAGTTTCTTGCATGTCATATGAAAATATATTTATTTGAGAAAAGTATTTCACTTTAATTTGTTTAGAATTCCATTTCAAACGATTAATTTTAAAATCATTTTCACGACATTCCGCTTCCTACTTTTCTTTCTAAATACGAAGTACACAAAAAAGAATATATCTAATGATAAGATGCGTGTTTTTTCAAATAAATACCACTTTAAAATTCGGCCGTTGCAGTACTGCAACCACTACATCTTAAATACAAGAATTTGATAATGGTCCACAGATGCCATTACGAAAGAAATTGACCGCGCTTTTACACGTGTTTGTGACTATTTAAAATGCTTCAATAAATTTAAAATACATGCTGCCATTCGTTTTCTGAATGTGAAAATGTTTAAAATCCGTCGGCAGATCGATGAATTCTGTAGAACAAACATTACGAGCAGAGGAATGAGTAGAAAATATGCGAAACTGCTTAATGATGGCAAAAACAAATGTGCAGAATGAAGAAAGACGTTGGCGCATTTCCAAAGACTTGATTTAGAGAATATAGACATAATAGAAATTAATTAATAATGCATGCTATTATATAATATTGCGATTATTGATCAATGTCATACTACAACCATTTGGGGATTTCGTGGCAACTTATGGACACAAGCAATGGGTGAATAAATTTATCATTCAACTAAATGCTTTTTTGCTAAATGCTCACTATTTTGCTCGAAAATACGACGCTCAAAACGAGTTATCAAACTAGAAGAAAAAAAATTTCTTATAAATAATTTACAATATATTTTTGTTAAAACAAAAATAATTTATCGCCGGTTGATCTTTTGCAAGAGATTTAAAATCTGATTCAGCTTTTTTTTTATTTTGTTAAAGATAGTAAACAGTTTTCGTGTTAAAAAAACAGACACAAATCACAGTTATATAGTCACCAAAAGTTTGTAGCAGTATTACTTCTTTTAATTGTTTGGACTGCGATATTGGCAGAGAAGAAAATTGATTTCAACAAAATTATAAACATATGTGCCAGGTTCCGCAACTTCTGCCATGAAATATTCCAATCACGTTTAATGCCAAAAATAGCAAATTCATAAACATTTCAATTCTTCGTTTAATAAAGATAATTCTAATTTTTAAGAATACAACTATTTTCTTGGGAAATACGACATGCGATTATATGAATCTTTATTGAATAAGGAAATTTTCCAAAACTGGGCCCATTTCAGCCAAATATAAAATTCAATTATAAAAATATTTTGCTAAATAAAATATTGAGAAAATTACTAAGCTTAACGGAAGTGCATTAAAAACAGCAGTATAAACTTACAATTGATTTATGATTTGTCAAATCATGGATCCAATTTCACTTTGTTATTAAGATGTTGGATTCAATAGAAATAAAATTTTAATTAAAAAAACTGGCCATTTTGATATATTTCAGCAGAAATCCGTTTGCCCTGCGGAATAGTCGGCAACAAAAGTAAGAATAAAGGCAGTTATTGTAATAACAATTAAGAATAAAGACAATTAAAGAATATAACAATTATTGCGCTCTGTTTGTTTGTTAAGAATGATTCTAATTGTAAAAATTTTAATTATTACACTGAAACAATGTGGTTTCAGCAAAGTATTTATTACTTGTCAGTTAGAACAATTGTTGCCCTGATTAAAAAATAGTGTTACTGTATGCTATATTTTCTCAATGATGCATTAAAATTATAATAAATAATTCTTAGATTATATGTTATCAAAATATTTACAATAAATGTTAAAAAATGTATGATATGCCTTATATTAAACGAATTCTGAAATTCTTCATGGTTTCAAAAGTAATAACTACATTTTTAGTCAAAACTTAACCAGTTAACTGTGCAAGTTATTTTTTTTTTAATCTCTCAATTCCCACTTTTTAAAGTCATGTGATGGCGCATATACATGCCGCACGCAAGATAAATGGTTGTATAGTAAATTTTGCAAAAAAAAATCAAAATAAAGCGCATTATATTTAATATTAGATAAAAAGTTACGCATCGGCCGAGTCAAAATGAAAATTTGGATTCACGTTTATACACGACGAACGCACTTAACTGGTTAATATACCACCAATTATTAGAAACTTTATTACATTCTATTATTAGAAATCTCCACATTGGAAAAAATGCATCATATCTTAAAGGGATCGCGGTGGCCTGGTGGTAAGATCCCGGTTTCACATAAGAACCATCAGGTAAGCGGGCCTGGGGCACGCCAAATCCTCTGGTGTGATGTGGACGCCTGGAAAGGGGGGCAGCCCAAGTGTCGTCCTCGTCCTCTGGTGACTGTTCAAAATTACGAGGTTCGTCCCAAAATAGCCTTAAGATTGCCTTAGAGATAGGACGTTAATATAACTGAACTAAACTGAGCATCATATTTTAAATTAAGTGAAAGATAAAGTTGCTTAAATTCACATCAAGCAACAAAATTATGTGCTGAACAAGCAACTCCAAATTATAGGGTCTTTCATGATTATTTAGTTTCCATATTTAATTCCCCAATAAAGTTCGTAACTATTAATAATAACCATTTTCTCTCCATAAGATTTCGAACCTTCGGTATGGCTACATGAAAAATAGTCACAAGATAATATCTGAATACGGTACTTTTCAGCTTCCGAAGATTGTAAAAAAATTGCCAAACTGTTGCCGTGATGTGTAATTAAATGTTGTAAACTTAGTACGATTCGTTATTATACTTATGGCGCAAGGTTGCGTAGAAAAAAAAAATTTGGCGAATTTGTTGAAATTTTGGCGATTTGGCAAAAATGATTTAACTGTTGCTAGCGGCCTTCGGAAACCGAAATCCGAACTGAATACCATTAAATCATTGCGTTCCCGTGCATACGAAAGACCGACAAATGGGCAACCGTTTGGCAGATTTGGTTCAAAATCTGATATTATTTTAGATGACTCGAATTGTAAATACATTTGCATCAAATTGTATTTACTTAGCTTTATGAGTTTTGTATTTACCTATTTCCATTTTACTCTAATAGCTAGACAGACAGACTTCCGACGAATGGATTTCTTTCAAAATTTTACGAATATCTTGAAATTTTGTTGTCATTCCATTCACCTAATTTAACTGACTGTGGAAACTAACTTTCAGCATTTTTCCATTATCGAGTTCAAAGACTACCAGACTTCTTCTTGTATACAGCCGACCACACCGCCACCACTGCAACAGGCAATATCGATTGGATTTGTTTTTCCGACTGTTGTCTTTAACATAATCCATCCATATTATTGACAAATTCTCCAAACTGGGATCCCCTTCGAGGCGGTTGGCCCTAAGCCACAGGTGGTTAATCACTGACCTTCCTCCTCATCTTCCCCTACATTTGACATCCTGCTTTACGAGCAGCAGATCAACACTATGAGAAAACCTTCTCAAAATTCTCTCTATTTCTCTAAATGTGCGTTCCACAACAGAAAAAAGCAAACACTTTTAAACTAAATGTTTGGCTAAAAACTGTAAATTTTCAACATCATGTCTTTAAGATTTTCTGGCGCCATTAGTACTGAGCTCAAGTCATTATTTTCAACTTTTAGATTCTTTCTTGGTTCTGAGAGTTCTATACATTCGTTTAAATAATGGTAAATGGTACCGATTCCTTCACAGATGCATTTATTTTCCTGAATTCTTCCAAATTCAGAGTAACAGACTGATGGATAAATATAATAACAAAAAAAAAAGCTTTTCGAACTCTCAGATTGTTAAAAAAAATTGAATTAAGCATTCTGTAAATCTCTAACCACACAGATTTTTACCCTCCTCTTCAAGGAAATAAAATCAGTAAATGACATCCGTATGTGAAAATAAAAACACAAAAAAAGGAATTTATTTAACAATCGGCGATTTTGAATTGTATATATCAGTTAAATTTTGGCTGAATCCGCAAAGATACCCTAATAGCACATAAATATTGATCAATACTCGCAATATTGTTTAATATCATATAATATCGCACAACAGGCTGTGCTACATGGGTATTGAATATCTATCTCTTTGTCAAGGGTGCCCTCAGTGAGTGCACAGCGTGTTTGATCGATGTGTTTTTGCTTCCAGGAAGTGAATAAAAATGTACAATTAAGACTTTCAATAGCCATAAGACCATCCAAAAGTGAGTTCAGAGAAATCCGAGAGTTTCCATGTGAAATTGGAATAAGTGACCGATCAATGCGACGAATAACAAAAACAAAGCTTGGACAAAAAGCCTTACAAGTTCCAAAAAATTCAACTTCTCACTAAAAAAAAAAAAAAAAAACTCGTTTCAAAGATGCCAAAAACTTTTGAAACAGGCAGTAAGTCAGCACTTCGGCAATGTAAAGTTAACGTTTCAACAACACTCCGCTCTAACTCATAAGCCCAAAAAGACAAGAGTGGTATTAGAAGCATTTTTCGGAAATGATATCATCTGGAGAGTGGGCACAAAACTCGTCGAATCTCAATCTCATGGACAACAATGTATGGTCCATTTTGAAGCCTGTTACTTGTACTAAACCACACAAAAGTTTGTGCTCTTTAAGAAATCACTTCGACAGGAATGGGATAGAATAAAAGTAGACTTGCAACCCATTGCTGAAAATTTCAATAAGCGTTTGCACCTCTGCATCGCTGCAAGAGGAGGTCACTTTGAAACCAATTAAATTTATTTATCAGTAAATGTCTACTCTTATAATTATTTCTTATATTTTGTTAATTTATTTATAATAAAGTTATATTAAAAATTGTTTGTCCGGGTTTTTCTGCCTCACCCTGTATAAACGCTGGCATTATCTGTGGAAGTACGACATTTGATTATTTGAATCGCCCCGGATGAGTCTATTTTAATTATTACAGAATTCATTTATAAAAAGGATATAGTAAATAAAGTATTTAAAAAAACATCAATTTTAACAATAAAAATTAGTAAAAATAACTTACAAATACTTTCTGAAACATCAACTTACGAATCTGAGTGCATTATATTAAGTAGTTGTAGCTTCCATACAAATAAACAAAAATAGTAATCAAATTTTTATAAACAAAAATAAACCAGCTTTAAAACATTTCATGGGTAATGTCTTGTCTTTACGAAGCAGACATAAGAATGAAGAGAAACAATTGTTCCATTCCGATTCTTGTAATAGTTACAATGATTGGAACTGTAAAAATGCTTTAATTATAAAAGGTAAACAATGTAGATTTAGTAAAACATTCATTAGTTGTCTGTTAGGAGATTTAACTATTGTTGCTACATATATTTACTGTTAAAAATTAGAATAATATTGTTTCTGAATACTACATATTAGGTTGGAAACTATGAAATGGACGTTGAATAATAGCGCAATGTTTCACATTATTTATATTTAATCAAAATAACTTCCATTGGCATCTACGACTTTCTGCCAACGAATGGGCATGTCATATATGTAGGACGGCATCTAGGGGTACAGTGAATTATCTGAAAAAAGGAATAATAATATCCAAATTAACAAATAATTAATTTATTAAGACTACATTTAATTTAATAAAGCATTTCAATATTTACAGTTATGGATAAGATTTAATTAGGAGCAGGGTTCACCTAAGATGGGGACGCCAAACATGGCCAAGCCTAAAAAGACTACATACAAGGAGCACGTAAACAGCGTCAGTCTCCACCACTGGAAGAATCGAATGTTTCTCTTTTAGAAGCCTGCGCGAACTCCTATTGGATGGGATAACCACGCCAAATCAGACTTGGCATGATTGGCGTCACCATATCTTACAATTGAAACCAATTAAACACTTCAATTAATCACCATCTTTGAAACAAGTTTACAGCCACTATCACTTCCTACATATATGCCTTTTTGAATTTTTTTTTTCATTTTTAGAGTTAATAAACAATTTAAAGTCTTTTATAATATCATTTTGGTTATTGTATTTTTTTTTCTAAAAATAATTCATAATTACGTAAAAGGTAATAATCGGTCGGTGAATAGGATGTGGTAAAATTTCATATTGTAGAGAAGTAATTTTTCAATAGTGATTGAAATTTTTTGTGGTCGTGCGGTGCAGTAATATTGCGTCTTTTTGATTGAATAATGCTGTTTTTTGTTTTGTTTTTTCATAAGTTTCTCATGCATGACACCAATTTTATGGTATGTTATGGTTTCGCCTGGTTGTGGGAAGGAATAATTGATCACTCCTTTGGAATTCTACCATATGTTAACCATAATCTTTTTTTTTAATGAAATTTCGGCTTAGGGTGTGTATTCTTATCTACTTAATTGCTTGGTCGTTTTCGATTATCATATTAGGGTGTCCCATAACATTCTTTCTTATTTATAATATGAAATGAATACACAATATTTACTGTTTAAGATTTATTTATTTTGTTATATAAGAACTCTTTTGCTATATTATCTTCTTCCATCTCTCAAGAAGACCTCATTATGCCTTCTTTCCTTTGTTTCGGACAAGAAATAATCCTGATGGATTTAAATCGCTTATCGCGAAGAGAATTTTTTAAGGACAGAAAGAAGTAATAAAAAGATGGAGCGAGATCTGGAGATGTATACGGTAAAACATCGCAATCAAACTGTAAGAGCTTCTCTCTTACGACTAATGCAATATGTGGTCTCGCGTTATCATGATGAAAAACAATGCCTCGTCAGTTCATTAATTTTGGCAGTGTTTTCTTCTCTCTCTCTCTTTTTTTTTTGTTGCTATTGAAGTTTTTAATTGATCCAATTGATGACAGTATTTCGTAGAATTTATTGTTTCACCTTGAGGAAGGAGCTAGTAGAAAATTACGCTTTCACAATCCCACCAAATGGACAAAAGAACTTTTTTGGGGTGTAGTAGAGCTCTGGTACGACTGAAAACGATGGCATAGACGGCTAATAGATAAGACTGTATGTTTGCACAAGCAGAGCCGGATAATTCCATTCATAGCGAGATGAGAAAGAAACTTTTGGGACACCTTAATACAAAATACAGTTTTCATCACAAGTGATGATTTGGTGTAAAAACGGCAATCGCATATTGAGAAGCAACAGACATGCTCTTGAGATCGATCATCTACACTTGTGTCAGTTCGTATGGTCCATATGAGTCCAATTTTTTTTTTACTTTATTTATTGCACGCAGATGTTTTAACACAGTCGTGTGTCTAGCTCCTAGTCTGGACTCAAGTTCACGTGTGTGAATCGGATTTCACAATCGTCCTTAATTCCTCGTTATCAATACGGGTCGGTGGTCTTTTTTGAGGCTCGTTGACGATACTCAAATTGCCAGAACAAAATTTTTAAAATTAATATCGATCCCCTTTTTTTTTACCCTTTTAGTGGATCCATCTCCGATTAATACTTCTTGAAGCTAGAGCTGCGCTATGAAGTACTTTGGGATTATCTCAGCAATCTGTCAACGTTCGCGAAAGTGCGCCAATCCTTTGGCGCCATCATAATGTAAAGCAATTTGCAGTTATTGGCGCAAAGCAACCTTTTGGCGATAATATCGGGTTGGCGAAAATGGTCGACGGGATAATCCCCAAGTACCCGCTATGATTCACTTTAAACTCAAACAAGAAAAGTAGATGAAAACCGCGTTTTGTTCCCATCTAGCTTCGGAGAAAAATAAAATAAAAATGGAATACAAACATGAAAAAGTTTTACGAAAAGATTAAAAAGAATACCTTTAAAATTTATATTTTAAAATATCCAGCGTACGTTACAATGAATCTCTCTTAGTCGCAGCTGAAAGCTGACGTAAAAATCGTCCGTTTTATAGTTTTCGCCCTAATAATTGTATTCAGAATTTTTTTGCATTTAATATTCTCAGTGATACGTTAAAACTAAAATAAATAATTCTTAGATTATGGATTATCAAAATATTTAAAATAAAAGTCTGAAATTCTTTGAGTTTAAAGCTAATAATTGCATCTGTAGTAAATGATTTGATATTTTATTCCTTTAAGCTGTTGAGCAATCTGTACAAATCTGGCCACTGAGTTTTACAAGATAAAGATTATATTAAGTTTAAATGAAGCACTATTAAACTTAGAAGGAAGGTATGTAATAGTCCTTTAAACTGAATATTTATTATAAAGTCCTATAAACTGAACTATAAAATGTAATGATAAATTAATGAGATCATGAGAAAATTTGAAATAAATGAAAATTGGAAAAAAAGTCCTTTTTTCATATGAGATAAATTTTTGAAATTAAGTAGCGCTATATAGAAGGAAATAAATGGTAAAAGTTTAAGATAAATATTTGCAATACTTTTAGAAAATTCAACTCTGTAGGAAAAACTAGGGGTATCGAAAAATGGCTATAAATAATGTTGTGGATTCTACTGCTTCCGTCGGGTTCTTTTTGATTTGTTGATCGATGCAGAAATAACAGTCCTTTAGTGACAAAAGATGTCGACTGTTATTAGACACAAGGACGAGGAATACACAAATGACAAATATATACAGCCAAGACGAACGACGAACACAGGAAACACACAACAGCAGCCCACAAGTCGTAATCGGTAGTAAAAACAGCCACAGTACACAAAGCGATCAGTCAGAATTCAGCAGGAGAGGGAATCTTCGTAGCTTCACTCCACGGTCTCTCTAAACGGCTGTAGATTTAGGCTCGCTTTAGTTGTATCCAGCAGCCGACACACTACTACACGATTGGCTACTCCACGTACAACACAATGCTGCTTCCACAATAAATATCAGGACTAGGCACACAGCTCAGTTCAGTAATAGCTTGGGCTCCACACAACGCTGGTTCTTCGCCGGACTATTCCGCCGTTGCTTCGTTATCCTCTCAACGACTCGTTTCACAACTCCATTCCTTACAGCTTGAGACTGCCGGCCTTTTATAGTTCCCGGGGGGGGGGGACCAAGAATGTTCGGGACCAATCAGGTGCATCTTGGTTCCTATTGGGTGTATCGCTAAAATTCTCGAAGTTCCCAGTAATATCTATTTTGTCGCTAAAGTCACCAAATGGTCGCCAAGCTGTAAGATTACTGACGCGACACCCGATCAGCATCCACAGGGCTGATGGCAAAACGATCTTTCCTGTGATTCAACTAATCGTGCTGGGAAGCAACTTTACAGGTTTGTAACAATACATACTTTTTTATCAGTAGGAATCCGAGAAAAGGGGAAAAAAAATCGATTCTAAAGGTTTTTTTAAAAATCAATTCTGAAAAAGATAAGTCTTATATTTTAGTGCTTGATTTTCAAAGAAACATGAAAAACTAAGGGTAATGAGATAATTGAAACAAAATGCTAATTGCAATTTAAATTTGTATCGCTTTTTTAAAATTTAATTTCAAATTTATACTGGATTGTATTCTATACATGATTAATGATGCACACAAATACGCTGTAGATTTTGAATAAAATATAAATGAAACAAATCATATCTAAATATAAGGAAATTATTCTAATATTGGTACTTTAACTTCTTTTAGATAAAATTCTTTGAATTAGGAAACGATTAAAAAATTTTTATAAAGAATCAGCACAAAAGTTTTAGATAAAAATTAGTAAAATCATATTTGAAAGTTGCTTAATTAGTACAATCATGCACCAGACATCATTCCCAATTTCGGTTTATATTCTGTTTTGCCTTGGTTTCATTGAGAAATGTGAAAAATATGAAACCATTTCATTTGGAACATTCAATTCATACACTTTTTGGCATTTATAATTTAAAAAAGATGCATCTGTATGTTAATTCTGATATTTGCAATTCTATCAAAATGATTCTAAACGTAGATTCTGCTAAAGCATCGAAAAGCATTTTCTTACTAAAAATTGTTCTAAATAGAGAGATATTAAGGTAAAATCTTTAATGAAACAGAACTATATATATATAAAAATTAACTATCAAATAATACATTATGTTTACAAAAGCGCTTTGCTTTATTTCATGGCAAAATTTAGATGAGATTGCAACATATCTCACCAAAAATTGATTCTATCAGTTTGAAATTTTCTATAAATTTAGTAAAATATTTTTGAGTTTTGAGATCAAAATTGTGAGATTTCACTGGTATTAATTATAGGTATAACCTTAAATGATATTTTCAAGCTTCTATACAAATGTCCGAATGCTTGAATATATATATATACACATATTTTTAAAGTTTATTAAATAATAATTGAGGTATATCCTTCTCTATAAAATGACAAAGGCATAAATTGGTGAGGTTTCATCATTAAGATGTAAAATTTTAACCTTTTAGTGGAAAAGATATCTTAAATTAATTCTCTAGAAAAGAAAAATAAAGTATAGGAGACACAGATTTTGAAAATTAATAATGTGTTTGAAAAAAAATTTATTGGCATCAAATACTACTTTTAAATTTTGTAGAAAAAGTGTAAATCTGTAGCATAATTTTAACACCTTTATATTTCTAAATATTTTTCTTTGTTTTTATATAATATTATAAATGGAAAGACAACTTGTAATATAAAGCGTCTTTTGTAAAAATGTTGAAATAAAGAAAGATCTTTAATAATCAATTTACTTATAGAAAAATCTTAAAACCTTTAGTTTGAAAAATTAAAACGTCTAATAGAAAATATTTTCCGCCTTTCCAATATGGGGTAGTTTTTCGAAAAACGAATTCGGATTAGAGTTTAGTTTGGAACTACATATTGCTAATATGTTGAAAAAAAGTTGGGAAATGAACAGTAGGAGGAGGGAAGTGGTCAGTCAATAAGATAGCCCAATTGATAAGAAACCTATTCTCCCCACTGTACCTCTCCTCCAAAGCTGGGAAGGAAGGAGATTGAAAAATGCAGTTTCTTTTTTGAACTCTCTTGCATAATGTTGATATTTTTTTAAAGTAATCTTTTGTCAAATTGAGATAAATTTTAGAGAAGCCATATTCAGAATAATTAGCCACCTGGAGGTGTAAAACCTGGTTATCAATATTCTGTATTATTAAAATTATATCTAAATTAAAATTTGTTTAATTTCATGATTGTTTCTAAAGAGATACAATAAACATGCATTGTATTATTCACCATAAGTATGGTTTGTCATTTAAACTGTTATCTACTTAAACAATATCAATTACAATCATGAATTATTCTTTCATAAAGCAAGAATAAACACTATTATTTTTTTTCATTAGTCTGAATATATTTAAACCAATTAAACCTTAGTAATGAAAAAGAATAAAAAATATTTTATTTGGCTTTTGATTCGCTATCAAGGCACTGTAAAAACATTGAAATCTTCCAATTATATATGAAGTCATTACAAATAATTTCACAACAATCAGGTACACAATTATTCATGAACAATTACGAGAATATAACATGCAGTTCAATAGTGCAGAAATTCCCCTTTGAAGGCCAGTACTTTGATAATAGATTATACACAGCTGCATAAGAATTCAGTGATTACTTTTGGTGCTTATAAAATCCCTCTCCAGTTTTCATTCCGAGCTTTCCTTCACTAACAAGTTTCTTCAACATCTCAGATGGTTGAAAGAGAGGATTGTCAGGATATTTTTCATGCCAACCTGAAAAACCATACAAAAGTAAATTAGATGCACTCATGAAGCTATTAGATATAAACTGATTGAAAGTGGTAAATATAAGTGTAAAAGCAGAACATCTAAAAACATTTATAATGGCTACAGGTTTTAGTTTAGTTTTAATTATATTAGAGTCCTGTTTTTAAAGCAACACTAGGGCTTTTTCTGGATAGATTTTGTCATTTTGAATCACTGTCAGAAGACAAGGACGACACCTAAGCTGGCACCTCCTCTCTCAACTTCCACACCACACCAATGGGAGGATGTTTGGCCCAGATGGATTTAACTTGCTCCAGACCAGCTTACACGATGGTTCTTTAGTGAAATAGATCTCAACCTGAAGCCTTCCGGTTCTGAAGGCAAGACCTTACCACCAGGCCACAGCGGACCTTATAATGGCTACATAAATATTCCATTCAATAACCTCTTTCAAGTCCCATAGACGACTAAAAAACAAGACCAGGCAATTTTCACATTTCTCACAGGATAAAGCATTCCTTGAATAACATTTTGAAATAAAAATTAATGTTATTATTTATTTATTTTATGGGGAGTGCATGTACCTAGTTACATACTTTTCATTTCTAAATGGAAAAAATGGACAGATTTCAGTATTAAACTTTCTTTATCAATTTCGATTCCAGTATTAAAATCAATTTTACTTATATCATTATCAATCATTGCAGATTTAATAAAGCATTAGTCAAAATGCATTTGCCTGTAAGTTTTTACTATCAAATAAATTAAACTAAGCACAAAAAAAAAGTAATTAAACCTAAAGTAAGATACAAATTTATGGTAAGTTATATAAAAATCTCATTTTAAAGATGCACAATGTCAAGACAGATTTGTAATTTTGAAGCATAGTCAGATAATGAGGACACCCAAGAAGGTCCCGCATCACCGAATTTCTGCACCATACTCAGGGAGACAATTTGATTGGGATGGATTCGGTATGAATCAGATGGAATTGAATCTCAAACATGTACCCTTATACTTTAAAGTCAAGATTCAGCCATTTACTCAATAAATGTCCAGCAAACATTATGATATGCCTAATAATACAGGATGCAATTTTTAAATTTAACAAAATCAAAATTCATGCATACCTTTTCATATCAATTTTAAAAATATTTCAAAATAGACATTATAACACAATAGCTATAAAAAGTAATAAAAAAGTTAAAGATAAATAAAGAGAAAACCAGAAGGAACAATCTTCCTAAAACTTTCTTGTATATACTCTCTAATAAATTTTTCACGTCAGATAACATCATGCATGGCATTAACGTACAATAGTTATAAAATATTAACCTTTGGCACGAATTGAGCATTTTTACTGAATCTATCATGTAATCCTTCATGATTTATCTCTGGCATGCATTGACATTTGTATCCAAAAATTGAATTTGTGTTTTAGATACATTTTTCTCAATTGTGACAAAACAGTACTTGTAGTCACAAAATCCCATACGAAATTTTTATATTTCTGTCATTGTGTTTTTGAATTATTTTATCAATGCTTCAGACAGTTAACCCAGTTTGGTTCAAAATTTGACAGGCATCTACACTACAGATATTAAATCTGCAAATCTCATCTATCTAGCTCTCTTCATTTTGTAATTATTGTGTTAACATATATTCGAACAATAGGACAGATGGACTTTCTGTACAAATTTTACTTCAAATTTGATAGAAATCTGCACATTTGGTTTGAAGATCATATACCAATTTTCAACCATCTAGCTCAAGACATTTTCGAGTTATCTTTGTCACAGACAGATGGATATTTTCCAAAAATGTGTTTTTCGAGGTCAAAAACAAGGATATTTGTCACAATTTTGAGTTCAAATTTTTTTGACTATTATACTTTCAATATACTATATATACGAGAAAGTAAAAATCAAAGAAAAAAGTCAAATATTAATCTAAACATGTTTTTCATATTAGATTTAAAAGTATGACAAACATTAGAAGGAATTGTTGAATAATAAGATAAAAATAATATAAAATTTTATAATAATAAAAATAAAACATTTCAATTTATAATCTTTAATAAATAATCTTTTATAATTTGACAAGCAAGGATTATAATTCAACTATTCTAGAATACAGGAAGTTGCTAATAGTATAAAATGCCAACTTTAAAAAATAACATAAGAAGTTATTTTTTTTACAACAAAATGAAATCAAAAGTAATACAAACCTTCAAGGATAAACAGAGTAGTATCAAGACCAACATAATCTAACAATTCAAAAGGACCCATTGGATAACCTGCTCCTAATTTCATTGCTGTGTCGATATCTCTGGCAGTTGCATCACCTGGAAATTTAAAATTTAATTATTGCTTTAAATCCTTCTGTCTATCTTACTTATTAAATATATTAAGAATGTATAATTACAAATAGTTCTTTATTAGAAAATGAATTTTAAAAATATCTCACCATAATAAATGTAAAGTATAAAATTTCAATTTATAAATCAAGCAATTAAATTTCAAGATCTAAGAAAATATTTTATCTGATATATTTAAATTTCTAGTGATAATAAAAGAAAGAATACATTAAGGTTAAGAAAAGATTTTTTAGATGATAATTCCATAGTGAACTTTCTCTTGATAAATATACATTTGTAAATAATATGTCCTTTTCTTTTTAAATTTGTTCTATTTTTAAAAACACATATAAAACCACTTTTGCATTAATTAATTTCTAAATAACCAATTGTATCTTATAATTTCTAAATAATTATACATTCCATTTTAATAGTCAATAGAGCCAATTTTATACATGAGCAACTTCATCATCAAAGTTAGATATACTGTTTGTACATTTCATTTTAATGACATACAAGAAGATTATATTTCTGCAATAAATAAATAAATAATAAAAAATAAACAAATAAAAATAAAATAATAATAATGATTTATTTAATTCTGAATTTTAATTTTTAATATAGGGACACTTTTTGTAAAATTATTACAAGCAATTTTCTTCTCCATTTGCTTTCATATTTTTAGAGTACATTAACAATATTTGGTTTCCAACTGTTCATTGCTCTTTATGAGAGACCAACATGCAAAAGACAGGAAGATACTTTTAAAGAGTAGTCAGGAATGGAATTAAAAAGAATAAATATCAATTTCTTATTTCATTGCTTACAAGAACTTCATAATAGAATTAAGATGCAAGATTGTTTTCTTTGTTTTGGTGCGATTTTTTTGCTTGATAACAGTGTAGATAAAATGAGAATTCCACTCTATATACTGGCAATAACATTTTGTTAATATAAATAACTGATTTGTTAAAAAATTTCCTTACATTTTCTTGATTTAATTTCCTATTATATGCAAAACAATTTACAATCATAAATCTACACCAAAACTATCCGATTCTTTGGACTAAAATTCCAGAATTTCTTCCTTCTTTATAGTAGTAAATAATTTTTAAAAAATCATATTCACTTAAATCTATCTAAATTTCATAGAATGCTCGGCATTTTTTTAAAATCCAATAAGGGATTCAGATACAGAATTAAGATTCAGATAGAGATTTTGATCTGTATTAAGATCAAAATTCTGCCACAATTCAAAATAAAACTATGAAATCAATGTTTTGGATTTTTCTTTTAAAGATACTTTTACAATATTATACAATCACTATTATATTTAGAGATAAAACTAATTATTTTAATGATTTTATAATCTATTTTATTGGGTTGTTCGGAAAGTAATTTCATTTTTTTTTTTTTTTTTTTTTTTTGTGGAAATGAAAGACAGTTTTTGTATAATAAACAAATACTTTATTAAATTATATATTAGCCATTCTGGTCCAACACCTTTTACCATCTTTCTGGTAGTAGCATAATTCCACGCTCATAAAATTTTTGTTCTTTGCTGCCAAAAAACTGATTGAGGTGGTTTTTGACCTCCTAATTTGAGGTGAAGGTTTTACAGTCTAAAAAATTTAGTGAACCAGTTCTGGCATTGGCGTACTGTCAACACACCTTCTCCATACACATCAGTCAATTTCTTTCTGGCTTGAACAGCATTTTAACCTTTTCTGTAGTAAAACAGTAAGATATGTCAAAAATGCTGCTTATTGCTCTCCATGTTTAAAAGGGCACCAACCAAAAACTACTGCGTAGAATTAATTGGAATTTTTTACACACAAGCCTTGCTATATGAGCTCTCAAAGCATATAAAAATTATACAGCTTAAATGTGAAGTTGGATGCAAAAAAATACAGTTAAATCCTCTGTCGGAAAAAAATGAAATTACTTTCCGAACCCAATATTTTACAGTTTAAAATCTCATCTTACGAATGTATGCAGAAATTCCCCCCCCCCCATTTAACAGTACCATGCTAATTTTATCTTCTGTTGAGGGGAAATGCCTTTTTATTAATCAATTCCTTAACTATAATTATTTGTTTATGAATCAATTATCATATTTTCAAACTTATTCTTAAGATTTCATAATGAGCTAAATTTAAAATATATTTTAAAATTCAGTATAAAAAAATTATTTGGATTTAGCCAATATTTCAAATATTTTATCAGATACAGAGAGCAAAACTGTTAAAGCATAATACAGAAAATTTTACAATAAATTTTTTCTCTGATAGTAATAATTTAATACAGAGAGCAAAACTATTAAAGCATAATACAGAAAATTTTACAATAAATTTTTTCTCTGATAGTAATAATTTATACAATGATTTCCATTTACATTACAAAAAAAAAGCACACAATACTGAATTTTCAATTTATCAAAACATATACATATATTCAAAATAGCAGACAAGAAATAAAAGAAAGATACCTCTTTCTAACATTCTAACTGCTTCACCCATATATGGCACTAATAATCTATTAACTACAAATCCAGGAGTATCCTAATGAAGAGAAAATATACAATATTAAAATATATACAATATATATTTTAATTCAAAAATGAATATTGTATTAATAAAATTTCTTCCAATATGATTTTTAATTGACTAATTTGTATCATTTGCTAACAAATTATTTATCCAAAACAAATAAAGTTTAATAAAAGTCAGTTCTAATAAAATAAATATCAATTTCAACCAATTATTATTCAAGTTGATGAAAAAGTAAAGAATATATTTATAAATTATACTTTGAATGTATCTAAGAGGTACTAATATATTTGAATAAAATTTAGTTTTAAATACCAGTATTCCTTTTTTATGTAATGAAACTATTTTTAAATTAACTTTATTAAAGTTTTATTAACTTTATTTATTATTATTTCTTAAATTAATAAAATCTTTCTGAGAAATATGTAGAACATGTGTATCATCATTCACCAAATGTGTATAATTGTGCTTTGTTCATAAACAACTTTCTACTTATCAAATGGATTTCAAACAATTTTTAAATTTTCAAAACATTAATATTTTTGATGAATTAAACTGTATAATTTTAGTATAAACCTGAAATGCTTATAAAAAGAACATTAAAATAATTTTTTTAAATTTTACTCTAAATATTCAATGAAAAAGTTTATAACATGATTTTATATCAAGAACTTACAGGGTTAAGGTAATTACGAACTTAAATAACAATTTTATGTGTTTCCTTCAATGTTGCCTAAAAGAATAAAATAATATATATATATATATATATATATATATTCCCTTTCTTTTTTTAAAGTCCTTTAGAATCATACTCGGATATTTTCAGCTGTGAAATATCTCAGAATTATTCTTAACAAACTATTAAGAAATTATATAATAAAAATCTTTATTAGAATAATTTCTAAAGCAGATTTATAGTCATTGATAACAATTACATCACTAACAGACTTCAATTTAAAATCCAGTAAAGCATTTTTTTTAGAAACTTCATCAATCCCTTAAAACCATCCTTCATAAATTTATGCAAATCTATTTTATTCATACATCTCAATATCTTCTTTTCATGAGCAAAACAGCCCCTTGCAGACCTTGGCTGCCTCAACCACATATACTTTCCAGTGCTTTCTATCCCCTGCAACTCCCTTCCAGTTCTTTATCCTCCGAACAATCAGATCTCTTTCCACATCATCCAGCCATCTAGTTGGAGGTTTTCCTCTGGCCTGGGATACCATCGCATTTTTAAGTGGATATTTTGAGGGTGCTGCTTTCAGGGCTTCTCCAGATATGTCTGAGTCATCTTAACATAATGCTCTGGATAACCAGTTTTATCTGTGGTTTCCTACAGAGTTTGTATAATTCAAAACTGAATCTTGTTCCCTAACATCCTCTCTCTAGTATTGGGAAAGGTAAGTTCTAAAGATCTTTCTCTCGAACATGTTCAGAGAACGCTGAGTGCCCAAGTTAAGAGTCCAAGTTTCACTTGCACAGAGCAGAACAGGCATAATAAGAGTCTCATAAATTCTTAGTTTAGTTTTTTCAATTGAGTTGGATCTTAATTGTTTTTTCAGTCCAAAGAAATATTTATTAGTCATTTTTATTCTGTGGTCAATTTCTGCTCAGAGTTTATTGTCATTAATCAATGTGACAAAGTATTTGTAATCGACTTTTTCAAAGGTAAGACCATTAATACACAGAGGAATACTGTGAATAATATACAACCAACAAAATAAGAAAGATTTTTATACCTTGCATGTAATAGTTGTTTTTCCAAGTTCTTTTCCAAATGTCATCATTTTGTTGTAAGTGTCATCACTAGTTTCCTGAGTCCTAATAACCTAGTAAATAAATATTAAGCCAAGATAATATTAGTTATAAAATTCATATTCTACCACATACAATTTTAAAACTTTAATATTGATACAAATATAATTTCTAAACACATACATACTAAGTAGTTCAGTAATTCAAATAATTTTCAATATAATTTAAGACATTAAACAGTTGTATTTGATACTATATATATGTAGGAAATAATATTAAGAACTGTAAACTTGTTTCAAGGCCAATAATTAATTAAAATATTTAGTTAACTTTGATTGTAAGAGATGGCAATGCTAATCATGTCAAATCAGACCAAGCTGAATTTTAACCCTCTTGCTACACAGGCAATGTAGAAGTAGCAGAATTTGCACAATCCACAATTTCTGAAGGGATGAATTTTTCTGTATAATTAGCTGTGCAACCCACTCTTTTACCCTTCATGGTTTCATTGCAGCTTTTCTGGTTTTATTCAGATCTGGGTTAACAGATAGCATTAGTTGTTGATAGTGTTAGTTAGCTAAATATACAAGCATGTTTTGCAGTATTTTGGAAGGCTCTTTTCAAAGCTCAAAGATGTCTGGTAGGAAATGTTTTGCAATTTTTGAACCTATTTTGATAAAAGAATTAAGCAGCGAGAGGGTTAACATCCAATGAAAGAAGTTCATGTACATATGGCATCAGGGCGCCTAAGAAGCTTCTAAAGCACTCAATTCTTTCATTGGAATGGGCGGGTGAGTTCTAACACTGTTTACATGTTCCGTTTTAAAATGAAAAACACTCTTTAGGCCTTGACAATCTTTGGGGTCCCCATTTCGCAGGTGAACCCTGCACTTTATTTAAGCTGTCTTATCCCTTTTCTGTAAATAATCTAATACTATAAAAATAGAAAGGTTTAGTTCTATTAAATCTTAATAAATTAATTGTTTGTTTAATTTGGTTATTATTATTCTTTTTTCAAAAATTCACTTACTCCTAGACACTGTCCTATATATATATATAAATATTATTTTGTTAAACACTTATAAACATTAAACAATTTTTAAATATTTATTAAATATTATGTCTAGAGTAAAACTTCAACTATTATTTTTAGAAAATCCAATTCAAACTGGCAAGATATTGTTTTTTAAACCCACAGATAAAAAGAAATCCAAAAATAAACTAATTAAATTCAGTTTAATAAAAAGTGAAATTCAGCTTACGGTTTTTACTTTAAACTTAAGGAAGATTGAATATCATTTTTTATTTTAATACAAACATGCCCAATCATGTCATTTAATACTATACAGAACTAGTTGAGGACTATCGTGGCAATTTTTAAAAAATCTAATTTTGGAAAAGGCTACCAAGTGGCACTTAAATTAGCCATTTTAATAAACAAAAGATATCAAAAGAAATCTCAACTTCTTAACATCTAATAGGCAAGATATGCCATTTGGAATACCAAATGGATAGGCACTTTGAAATGTCATTTTTTTTTCAAATTATGAATTTTGAATTTAATTTATTGTAATTCTCAACAGATAAAATCCAATATTGATTTAAAAGTAATCAATTTTTTCTATTTATTAACAACCACAGAATGAATAGATTATTATATTGTTCTATAATTTAAAAACCATAGTTAAGTAGAAATCTAATTTCTTACTTCGAGAAGTTTCATAACAGGTACTGGATTGAAAAAGTGAAGCCCTCCAAAACGATCTTTCCTATCAGTTACACTTGCAATTTCAGTAATGGATAGTGATGAAGTGTTGCTTGCAAATAATGTAGACCTATAAAAAAAATGCATTGTCAGTTTCTTTTTTATAACATGTAAATAAACATCACATATAATTCAATTAAATAAAGCCATCTCAGATCCAAATATTATAT